>VZTO01007624.1:69466-96271 GCA_013400615.1 Syrrhaptes paradoxus
TCAGCAGCTCACAAATAATTAAAGTTATCCTGGACAAAAACCTCATCTGTAATGACTAGCTAACCGCCACCATGACAAACTTCAAAGTCAGTGATATCAATCTGAATTCAATAGTGTGGAACTGGATATAGCTGATGAATAAGTATGAATCTTACCCTGATGGTCCATGCACGCACTTCATCTGGGCCTGCAGTGAAAAAGTATTCTAGTTGGAGTGCTGCATATCCAGCCTTAATGATCTTTGCTAAAGCACTGAAAAAAAACCAGGAGAATCCAGTTCATTCAATATACACATAAAATAGCTCCATGCCCCAAGTAATCAATTTACATGGAAAGTCATCACATATTTTGAAGACACCAGGTCTACTTTTAAACACAGCAACAATCACAGTAGCCTTTTCCTTTGAACTCTCTTCAGAAGGACTACTTTTTACTGCAGCATTATAAAGACAGTATTTTGATTTGTTTATTTGGGCAGGATACAGAAATATGGGATAAATTTAAATCACCCCTTCAGGCAGCACTTTTGGTGTCATGCAATTTTCAGGACTCCAAGTCACGAAAGCATAACTGTTTGACTGAAATTCAATATTGAACCAATTTATTATAGTTCTTCAGAAAAATTATGGCAAAATTTTCTCCACCGTCCCTAGTCCCCATAGATGACGAAACAGTTTTGGTGATCATTCCTGCTCAAAAATATACATAACTAATACCTATGTTATAATTAAAACACTGTACAGAGATGACAGATGACAGTTAAAAACTTAATTTAAAATAAATCTTTTCACTCTGTCTCATGGTAAAGAAAGGAGAAGATTCTCTCTTTATAATGGTAATTACTCTGTCATTTATTATTCTATCAGCGCAAGCAATTAAATTACTGCAAGGAAATAGTTGATAATAAAGTGTAGGGAAAATGAATGCTAATTAACCTTTGTGTCATGTTCTCTTCCAGATACTTCTGTTTCTCCTCAGCACTCATATCTTGCAACTTGAGTTCCAAGGCCCCACTAAAAGGAATGACCAAAGCACCCGGGTCGTGCTTGTCCACCCACTCTTTAATTTTTATCAACCTGTAGACAACAAAGGGCACAACATTATCTTGTAGTGCATGCATGGCTGTACCACATTCATTATTATCAAGTAGCACATACATATTCATAAGAATTGCACGGTTTTATGATGCCATCTTTTTGTGTATTGCTTTCCAAGGTCAAGGCATTAACAGGCAGCAATTGCTTCAGGTGTACTCCATTAACATTTCACTGTTTCTTGGTTTCTGTCTGGCATTTAATCTATCAGAAATAGGCATAATTTGAGACANGCAAGCATCTCTCCTACTGAAAACAGTGAAGTTTCAGAATGTGCTTTTAAAAGCTACAGCAAGAATCAGAACAAAACTTCTGCTTTTATATTATTTTGGTAGCTACTGCAGAGACTTTAGCTGGCAGTTATTATGTAAAAGGAGATGAAATGAAAAGGCTCAAAAAATAAACGTGCTTTTAGTAAAATAAGTTTAACGTGCTAAAACAGATACACAAACAGCTGCAGCAGTATTAATAAAAATATAAATTTATTGGAAACTATGTTGATTAATGAAAACAAATTAATTCAGCTGAATGAAATTAAATACAGACTGAACTCCACTGCATAGCACTAAATACACTGATGCAAAAAAATAACAGCTCAATAACAGCTGTGCACCTCGAAAAGTTGACATTTTTGTGATTTTTAAGTTAGTTTGTAACTACATGCATTTCAAAATATTTTTCAATACTAATCTTTATATTATAACGTATTTACATTCAAAGGCAAACCACTACAGCTTAACTCTTACTGTCCTCTGGGAATAAATTAGTCGATCTCTATGGCTATAATAATTCTATATCAATATTTAAAATTCATAATATAATTTTAGACATTACATAAGTTCCTGGGTAAACATACAAAACTACCAAAATAAACTAGGTCTAAATATTAAAGTCAATAAAAGACCTGAATTACTGCACACTGATTTTAGGTTTCTGAGCCCAACTGAGCATCCATGAGGAATATAATGATGTTATATTGCTTTTATTGCTGAAAATGTAATCCGAGCAAAGCAAAGGAGGAATGAACCACCCGCAACCCAAACAAACTTAGTGAATACAAAATGAAAAGCAACATCAATTTCACTGCAGACAAACCCAGTCACACAGATTAAGCAAGCACAATACTGGTACGTCTTATCTCTGACCACAGGAGGAGGGTAGACAGATTCTACAGGATGAAGAAATTCAGACTATGTAATAGGCAGAATCAATTGTTACCTGCCTCAATCAATGCAGCTCCACTTTCACTGTTCAGCAGCTCACAAATAATTAAAGTTATCCTGGACAAAAACCTCATCTGTAATGACTAGCTAACCGCCACCATGACAAACTTCAAAGTCAGTGATATCAATCTGAATTCAATAGTGTGGAACTGGATATAGCTGATGAATAAGTATGAATCTTACCCTGATGGTCCATGCACGCACTTCATCTGGGCCTGCAGTGAAAAAGTATTCTAGTTGGAGTGCTGCATATCCAGCCTTAATGATCTTTGCTAAAGCACTGAAAAAAAACCAGGAGAATCCAGTTCATTCAATATACACATAAAATAGCTCCATGCCCCAAGTAATCAATTTACATGGAAAGTCATCACATATTTTGAAGACACCAGGTCTACTTTTAAACACAGCAACAATCACAGTAGCCTTTTCCTTTGAACTCTCTTCAGAAGGACTACTTTTTACTGCAGCATCATAAAGACAGTATTTTGATTTGTTTATTTGGGCAGGATACAGAAATATGGGATAAATTTAAATCACCCCTTCAGGCAGCACTTTTGGTGTCATGCAATTTTCAGGACTCCAAGTCACGAAAGCATAACTGTTTGACTGAAATTCAATATTGAACCAATTTATTATAGTTCTTCAGAAAAATTATGGCAAAATTTTCTCCACCGTCCCTAGTCCCCATAGATGACGAAACAGTTTTGGTGATCATTCCTGCTCAAAAATATACATAACTAATACCTATGTTATAATTAAAACACTGTACAGAGATGACAGATGACAGTTAAAAACTTAATTTAAAATAAATCTTTTCACTCTGTCTCATGGTAAAGAAAGGAGAAGATTCTCTCTTTATAATGGTAATTACTCTGTCATTTATTATTCTATCAGCGCAAGCAATTAAATTACTGCAAGGAAATAGTTGATAATAAAGTGTAGGGAAAATGAATGCTAATTAACCTTTGTGTCATGTTCTCTTCCAGATACTTCTGTTTCTCCTCAGCACTCATATCTTGCAACTTGAGTTCCAAGGCCCCACTAAAAGGAATGACCAAAGCACCCGGGTCGTGCTTGTCCACCCACTCTTTAATTTTTATCAACCTGTAGACAACAAAGGGCACAACATTATCTTGTAGTGCATGCATGGCTGTACCACATTCATTATTATCAAGTAGCACATACATATTCATAAGAATTGCACGGTTTTATGATGCCATCTTTTTGTGTATTGCTTTCCAAGGTCAAGGCATTAACAGGCAGCAATTGCTTCAGGTGTACTCCATTAACATTTCACTGTTTCTTGGTTTCTGTCTGGCATTTAATCTATCAGAAATAGGCATAATTTGAGACAATAACTAGGTTTTTGGTAGAGGTTAAACACTTGCAATCTAAAATGCTAAGTGAATAAAACTTTGTAAATCTGTGGACGTACATTTTTCTGAGACTTTCCAAGAGTGATATTTATCAAATGCGGTAGAACTGGGGGTCTTCAGGTTTTCCTCCTTTTATTAATTTATTTTTTTTTAAAGCATCTCAGTGGCTAGTACAGCTGATATTAGCAGACAGAAAAGAACAGTATACTCCATAAACTCCTAGACAGCAAGCAGCACCCTGCTTTTTCTGGCTACTGATCTTGGAGTATGCCACAGATGATGAATACAGAGACGTGTTTCTACCTGGTTCTCCCATCTCCCCAGGATAAAACTTCTAGGTATTATACTACTATTATTTTTAAATAAAGAATCAGATTTCCTATTTCTCTTCATCTTCAATAACTGGCAGCATCAGTAATAGTTTGCTGTACATCCAATATACTTTTTTTTCAGTTGAACGAAACTACAAATTTAGAGCTACAGATTTATGGTGCTAGCTTTTGAATGTTCAATGTCCTATTAAAAATTAAGAAAAATTAAAAATTAAGAAAATCTTTGCAGCAATGTTTAAAAAAACTTTAAATACAGGCATTACATTCATGACTGCAGATAGTACTTATTTCAAATTTAAGGGGGACATTCATAAATTACCTGTAAGGAGTTCAATGTTATGTATAGGGCACTGTTTCTGAACAGGTGTGAACGGTAAGAATGACAACACTGCATGCTCAGCAATAAAACTCAAGAGGCACAGGAATATTTCCTGTACACTAAGACACAAAGTACAAAATACAGTACTTTGGGTGCTATAGATGTTTCAGACCTGAAGCACCCACCATACCAGCACAGGGTTTTACGCTTGCCCAGTTCTTTTTCTTAGTCCTGCTAATCTCCAAGATTTAGGCTAAGGTTTTAACTGCTATTATACTAAAGTGCTTTGAAACTGTGGCCTGCAAACCTCTAAATAATCAATGCAAATGTCACCTCAGAAAAAAATGAACTGAACCACAAGTTCATCAACACACATTTGTCAAAGAAAATAGCAGGGGATCAGAGCTATTATGAGATTAAGTGCATGGCCCACTGAGTAGGATTTTAGATGGGACAAAGAATATAAAAGTTCACTCAACAGTTTTCACACGTTTGTTATATAAGGCTGGTCTTCTATCATTTACTTATGTAAATACCCCATCAGTGGTTTTCAGTCCTCATTACACTAATCTTTTTTTTTTTTTCCTCTATTTATCCAATGAAAATATAGTCTGGTCTCCAGGACTGATACTAAAACACTACTGCCTTCAGAAACGTCTGAACTGAGAATCACAATTAAGGTGCGTTTCTGAATGTGACGTGTGACATTTAACAGCATGTCTACAACTGACATTTGTAGTTAACTAATTTATTTTTAGCTAACAAACTGGATATCAAAGTTCAGGGCTTATAAATGCCAGCCCTTTACAGAAAGTGTATCTAGAAATGGTTCTGCTATTCATAAGTGTACTTCAATATCTGTGCATACAACCTTTTTTTTTTTAAGAAAGTATCTAACACTCATGTCTAGACTAATTAAATAATATACCAAGTGAAAAATAGAACGAAACATGCAAACTTGCAAAAGTGAAATGAGCATGAAAGTAATGTCAAAAATTGGATTCAAATTCTGTTTGGTAAATATGGTCATCGTAACTAATAAACTAAGAACTATTGTGGAACAACAAGATAAGAAATAATTACTTTGGCTAAAACACCAATTCAGAATAATAATAGTCTTAGACTGTCATTTTAACAGCTTTTCTATTGAGTCCTTAGAGGGATTATTTGCATTCCTCAGGTATTCTATTGTACAATTCAGATGAATAAAGACTTACAAATCATTCCTCTACCGCCAGTGTGAGACTTTGATCCAGTGAATACACCATTGTACCTTAACTATAATTGGCAAAAAACCTGACAGTGTAGAGCATCACAAGCTTAATAACAAAGGAGAATATCTCAAAGTGTTGACAGATGATCTTCATAATGCAAGAGCAGAGCTGGTACATTTTAGCAATAAATGAGCACTGAGGTCTAAAGGTCTCTGAAGTGACTGACATCAGACCTGCTATAGCCTCACTAAAAGAATAAGGTACTGCATCCCACCCTGCACAGACAGTCGGGTTCTCTGCCTGAGTCTTTCACTTTTGTGACTTTCAGTGTCACAGGAATTACTAAAAAGTAACAAGGAATTCCCCTAATGGTCATCAAAATAAAGAAAATTAAAAAGTAAATACTCAAATATAAATACCAATATATTTCTAAATTAAATATTCCCCAAAGCAAAAATGCTTGACTAATAATCAACAAAGTAATAGTGCAAGATTGCTCTCCTGTTAGGGATAACAAGAGTGCTAAACAAAACAGAATTCTCTTAAATTCTCTATGGAAATGCTGTATGTCTGTAAAAGGATAGCATTAGTACACTCATTTGGGCTTTTGTTAAAATAAGCAAATCCTGGAGTATCTCTCCGTTATTTCATGCTATACTTGATAATGAATGATGAAGGGTATCAGATCTTAGGCTGAGAGAAAAGGCTATTAACAGTTAAGAAAGTCTTAATTTAAAACAAACAACACTAAAATATAACAAAATTAAAAGTAAAAAAAAAACAACCCTGTAGAACTAGCAGAACCAATGACCATGATTAAAAGCTGAAAGTAGTTTAAGAAACAAGAAAGTGCTCAAGATGAAAACCCTTCTTGGCAAAGTAAACTGAAAACTATGTGAAAACAGTGTACACACTCAAAGCAATTTAAAAAGTCCTCTTTCCTTATTAGGTTTCTAAAAATCCCATTATCAGGAGACTTAAAACTAAATTCTGATTATGAAGCATAGAGCAGAAAGAAGAAAGGCTCATTCTATTACTACTCCGTAATAACAGCAAGGGATCACTCAGAGCATGTCTGGACATCCAGCAGCCTTCCCCTGCTGAGGTGGCTTGGTTCTTCCCTTGGGGTGGCTCTGTGGAGAAGAGTGTGCCAACAGCAAGTATAGAGGGTTCTTGAACTGAAATTCGATTCTGTTTGACAAAAATGGACAAAATAGCCTTTCCAGAAAAAGAAACACAGACCCAAGAGACAGTAGGACAACCATTCATTCTGTGATGGCAAAAAAACCCAAACAAACAAACAAAAAACTTAAATAAAAGTTGAATTGAAAACTCAATTAAAAGAACAACTCTGTAAAAAAAAAAAAAAAAACACAACTGAAACAAGAACAAAACCAGATCTGAACAATTTGCAAGTGAAGACAGCACTTAAAATTCTGACCAGGGAAAACAGCCAAGAGGAATTAAGATGCTCACTTCCACCGAACACTGTTACTGTTGGCTAACAAAGGACAAAAGCATGTCAGCATACTTACTACTAACTCAGAAAAGCCGTGAAGACCAAGATGTTTTCTTGTCACTACTAGATTCCAACATTTGATGAAGGCATGATTTAAGGGCATTCCAGTTTTTAACTTCACATCAGCCTGACAAGGACAAAGTAAATGAAAGAAGACCTGACTTCACATGCAAAAGGATCAGGACAACTACCAGAGTTGACTCCTGATAAATCAGGATGCAGAACAGACCTAGGAGAAACGTTTAAAAATGAGGGCATTCACTGAGAAGGCCAATAAGCAAAGAGAACCAGAAAAGGGAGTTGTGCAGAAGGGAGTGTCTTCACTTTAAAATAGTGATGGTTCCTAAGGCACCAAAACCTGCAGACAACCAAAATAAAGAGGTACAAAAGTTGCAGAATGTACGTTAACTGCAAATCTATATTTGACAGAGTTTCATACAAGAGATCCAGCTGAGAACAGAGATAGAGGTCAGATGGAAATCAGAAGCAGTGATGGAAAAGACAAGCTGTAGAGAGAACTTAAGCTCAGTGGACACCTGCAAGACAAGATGAACTGAAAAACAGACCCCTGAGAAGAAAGGTGATTTGTGAAAGTAGGCTTTTGTACAAGCAAGACAAAAAAATCTCCATCTAACTCATGGAAAAGAAACAACTGTTGTTCTGTTCTACATCTGAACTAACTATGAGTGGAAGTTGACAAAAACAAAACAGCATGGCAGGGAAGAAGAAAATACCAGACAGCACCACAAGAAGGAAAGAAGCAAATTTAGATAACGAGATAAGATCAAACTAAGTGATCAAATCATACAAAAGACTGAAAAAAAGATCTACAGATCCATCCTCATATGAGAAGTGCTCCAGCCCTCTGATCACCTTCGTGCGTCTCCTCTGAACTCACTCCAACAGGCCCATATCTTTCTTACGTTGGGGGCCCCAGAGCTGGACGTGCTACTCCAGGTGGGCTCTCACAAGAACAGAGAAGAGGGGAAGAATCACCTCCTTTGACCTGCTGGTCACACTTCTTTTGATGCAGCCCAGGACACAGCTGGCTTCTGCAAGCGCACACTGCGGCTCATGTACAGCTTCTCATCAACCAACACCCCCAAGTCCTTCTCTTCAGGGCTGCTCTCAGTCCATTCTCCTCCCAGCCCCTATTTGTGCTTGGGATTGCCCTGACCCATGTGCACAACCTTACACTTGGCCTTGCTGAACTTTATGAGGTTTTGCACAGGCCCAACTCTCAAGCCTGTCAAGGTCCCTCTGGATGGCATCCCTTCCCTCCAGCATGTCCACCACACCACACAGCTTGGTATCATCGGCAAACTTGCTGAGGGTGCACTCCATCCCACTGTCCGTGTCTCCAACAAAGATGTTAAACAACGCCGGTTCACACACTGACCCCTGAGGAACACCACTTGTCACTGGTCTCCACTTGGACATCAAGCTGTTGACCAGAACTCTTTGAGTGCGACCATCCAGCCAATTCCTTGTCCACCGAGAGACCCATCCATCAAATCCATGTCTCTCCAATGTAGAAGCTAGAATGTCATGCGGGACAGTGTCAAATGCTTTGCACAAGTTGAGGTAGATGATGTCAGTTGCTCTTTCCTCATCCACCAACACTGTCAGCCCATTGCAAAAGGCCACCAAATTTGTCAGGCACAATTTGCCCTTAGTGAAGCCATGTTGGCTGTCACCAGTCACCTCCTCATTTTTCATGTGCCTTAGCATAGTTTCCAGGAAGATTGATCACTCCATGATCTTGCTGGGCACAGAGGTGAGACTGACCAGCCTGTAGTTTCCCAGGTCTTCTTTTTTTCCCCTTTTTAAAAATGGGGGTGATGTTTCCCCTTTTCCAGTCAGTGGGAACTTGACCAGACTGCCATGACTTCTCAAATATGATGGATAGTGGCTTAACAACTTCATCTGCCAGTTCCCTCAGAACTCATGGGTGCATCTCAGCAGGTCCTAATGTCTTATAAGCATTAAAAATAGCTAAAGGATTAACTCACACATTTTCCAGGTGATTTTCCTGTTTATAAAACCCATTATAGCATTTGCATTTTTGTGAGAGCACTGCAACACTATCTCATGCTCAGTTTATAACTTATTGTATGACCCTGCTTGACTAGTTATTCTTAATACTATATTTACATAGTTGATTATTCCTGCATAAAATCCTTCTCAGAAGTTGCATCCTAGCTCTTTTTTTCCTAATGATTTATTCTATTTCTTGAGATGCTCTTATATTCTAATTTTGTTCTATACCTACCTGGACATCTCCTAGCTTGGGGTCACCTACAGATTTAACAAGAATGCTCATCATCCAGCTCATTAATGGAAATACATAACAGTATTCAACCAGCAGCCGCTTCTGCATATCTCATAATGAGATATTCTTCCATTTGGAAAGTGAACCACTGATAACTCTGTTCTGGGTATTATCTTCCAACCAGTCTTACACACTCAACTTCTAGTAGTTTCTATCTAGCCCGTATTTCCTTTCTTGTTTAGGAGAATGTTGCAAGACACTGAAACCTTTAAAGACAATAAAAATCCCAATATGTAGCAAAGTATATTTTTTCACTATATGAAGGCCATTAAATTTATCACAAACAAAATATTAGAGTCATCTGACAATTTAGACAATTAATAGAGAACATGAATTTGTGAAGACAATTGCTTCTAGGTGATTAAAAACAGTTGAATTGTTCCAACATTTTTCTTGAAATTAAAGTAAAATTCATTGACTTAAAAATATCTTGTTTCTTCTTTCCTCTTTGTGGCTTTCTCTTGAAGCCTCACCCATTATCCACAAGTTATCTAAAATGACGATAAATTAGGCAATGCTTATTTTTTTTTGCCAGGTCCCAAAACATTCTACTACGAGTACCACTAGGTTTAATTGACTTAATGGGATGGGAGAGGAAGATCTAATTTACCTAAGCACCAGTACCACGTGGCACAGTTCATAAGTGATGCCCTTCCTTTCTGTTCTGTTTGCAGGCATGGACTCCACAAAGATTCAGTACCACTGTTCTCAGTACTGTACATATATAGAGGTGTATATGTATGTGTATTCTTATATAAATAAGAAACATACCCAGCCTCACTAAGCTTTCATTTTAAATTTGTATAATCAAGAAAGAATGGAATGGTGAAAATGAGGAAACCAATATATATAATTTTGTATCAAAAAATAGGTCAGTGGTAGAAGTCAAGAACGGGAAGCAGAAAGCATAGGTGGTACTCTGCTGTAACAGATTAACAACCTGTAACTCTTACAGCTACCTGCCTTTTTTTAGGTTATCCCTTTCTTCTTGCACTACATAAAGAGAAAGGAAGACTAAACAGGAAAACATTAAAGACTAAAAAGGTATTTTCTTCCCCACCATGATAGTTTGCTTTTTATGAAGACGACAAATCTACAGAAGGTTTGGGAGTTACTGACCTAGCCAATCCCATTTCAAACAATCAGCAACATTTATGAATTTAGTTTTTTATTCCTCATTCCCAGATGGCCAAGAGGAACATTGCAATCCTTAAGATTTCAAAGGGCCCTTTCCCACTCCCCACCCCTCACCTGCAAATACTTTCTAGTAACACTTCAGAACTCTAACAGCCTCCACACACTGGACGGCTCCCTGGCCAGAAGCCTCCTCTCAGCCCCTCAGGACAAGAGCTACAGAAACTCAGAACTTCATTTATCCTGTGCATCCCAAGTGCTTTAAATTCCTCAATACCTTCCTGAAGTCCCATGTCCACATCCCCTCCAGTATGTAGCCACTGCATCCAGATGAACCTTACAAGAGACCAAGGCAAGAGAACCTAACTCACGTGTTAGATGTCAGTCACATCTCCAACAGACTGACTTGAGCCTTGAAACATGCAGGGCAATAGTCCTTAAATTCTTTACCACAACATTTTCAGGGACTTGCAACAGATCCCACGATCACAGGAATCTTATGACAGAACAGGTATAAGGTATTTCATTCTACCAGATCTAGATTTCACACTCTTTTAACTATGAAGTTAAAATTGTAGTTTTAACTGATACTGTATCAAGAAAAGAAGAAGTTCCTGATCAACACTGTCATTTGTCATTTATTACAGATGGGTTTGCAACTTTCTTTAACATCCTCCTTTGAAATGTAAGGAATCCCAGGCTCTCTGCCTCATGTGTATCAAAGCAAGTTTTTCCAGGGCCTTGATCTCTATCACAGCCATTACCTTAAATTCCTTATAATTCTGCAAAATCATTTGTTAGATAGGGTAACCAGTATTGCACCTACTATTTTAGTTCATGTTGCATCCCAGATTCTAAAGAAACATTTTTGGACATGAGTTTCTCATCCCATTCTTTATCCATCCAGATGTTACACTTGCTTTTCTGCTACCAGCTACACATGGAACAGGGATGCTACCAGTGCTCCCTGCAGGCATACTCAAACTGTTCACCAACAAAAATAATCTGGCAAAACACAGTTTTGTGAGGGAAAATTTGTTTTTTTCATACCCTCCCTCCCCACCCCTTTTAAGATGGACCAATTAACCTTCCCACATACCAATATAACTGAAGGGCAGTGCAGGAACAGGTGACAACTGTTAAGGACAGGAGTAACTTCAGTTACTAAAAACACATAAGGACATAACACTTCACCTACAACTTTCTACTACTGACCACTTTTTGAACATATTTCATATAAAGATTTGGCTTAACTGACATGAAACTTCTTTAGCTGTTTTGAGCTTGCAAGATGTTGGAACCATGAAAGAAATAACAGCAGAGAACGTGATGTTACCTGTAAATTGAGTAATGGACAAAATACTTTCATAACTAGGAGAAATCAAGCATAATAGAAAAATCAAGTTGATGATCCACAACCAAGTTTGAATAAAAAAACATCAAAATGGTACAAAGAAAGAGGTAAAATAATCTAGAACAACTTTTTCTGCTAATCTATACAGAGTTTCCAGTAAGACAATACTTTTCAGTACTTTATACAGAAAATTCCGTCTAACAAAAGGTCAGTCAAGGTAATCCTATTTTAAGCAATTGTAAGAAGTATCATTCATGAAGAATAAAGATCTTGAAATCCATTTTGAAAACATTTGTTTCTGATCTAATTTTCAAGGCTTCAGTAATATCTTTTTATCCAAATTATGGTCCCCATTAAAGGGATCAAAACCAATTATGACTTAAACAATAATGAAAACGGGACAACACTGCTACTGTAGCACCTGCTGGTACATGAAAGACTTACAGTCTCTAGTTCTCCTTGGTCTGCCAATTCCAGGGGGGAAAAAAAAAAAAAAGACAGGCATGGCTGTTGCTATCAGCAAGGATTAAGCACACTCAAGACTGAGCTACTGATGAAACTGCATAACAATGCAGACTGCAACAAACTGTGCACATTACATTTCATAGAACAGGCGTAACAGGCTCCACTTGCATCACATGTACTTTGGACAGGAAAGATGCTTTTGGAAAGCCACATCTTGTACTTTCTGCTGTCATTTATAAAATGCAGAATTTTGAAAGATTATCTTGAACTATTACAAAATAATTTAACAAATGCTCATTCATAAATTGCAGCAGCAAGAGCAAATCCCAGTCACAAGACATATGCAAAATGATGGTGATACCATTACAGATCAGTAGAAAGAATCCCTGTTCCATAGTCATGTTTACATTATAGCATGATAATTTTAACTTTTTTCTCTTGATGGGGCTTCTTATGGAAAACTGTATTCTTAAGAGTCCTACACAAAAATGCAGGACAATTCATATCAGCGTTATTATAGCAAAGTCTCCAGTATGTAATCCCATAAAAACAGATATTTCATCAAATATTCTATTCGATAAAAAAAACGTGATGCCATAACAAAAGAAACTTTACATGAAATGCACAATGGACAACAACATTTTAAATTTATATTCTTCAATTCTTCTATGTACTGTGTGCACAGAAGCAAATACAAGGTCATACTCCTGAACAAAAAATATGACCTACATAAAACTCCTGTGTAATTAAATAAATACTTACTAACAAAGCTTGAAATAAGACACTATAAAAAAGTAATTGTGAATATATTCCACTAGGGCTAATTAAAAATCCTGCAATGAGTAACACAAATGCAGACTACAACATGTGTTAGTTTTGGCTTTCACTAATATCACACAACCATTTAAAGCAACCTAAATGAACTGCGTCAGAATATTCCCCCCAGTTCCCTTAATGAAATATCCTCTCCTGCTCACACATGATAGAGGGAGATGCCTTCCTTGCTCCTCCAGAATTAGTCTGTGTGATCTTAATTGTGGAGCCTCTCCAGCCCACAGAATTCACACGAAGGCTCTGTTCCTCTGTCCATCAGCTGCTAAAAACTATGTAAGTATTAAAATTGCAAGAGTCAAATATTACCACAATAAGAACATTAGATTTAAAATAATAAACTCTGCTTATTCCCCCTCACCCCCTTGGACCATTACAAAGTACTAGCTTCTTGTGATCACACGATACTATGAGCGATGTTTTAAGAAATTTTAATGAGAATGGTAAAAAAAATCATAGAAGCTGGTGATATTGGACTAAATTGGGGAGGGGCAGGGGGCCCTTGATGAAGAAAAGATCAAACTTGTTATTAGGCTGGAATATGGCACTGAATGAATCAGAAATTAACTTTGATATTTATTGAAAGACCATCATCTAAGCTCTCAGTATAACAATGAAAGTTTAGTTGAATGGTTAACTATTCAAACTACAGCAACTCAAAGAACACAAGGCTTAATTTCAGACATCTGATTCAGGTACCCAGTCTCGCTCTGCTCCCTATATAGTCAATGAAGGAAGAGGCTCTTCTGAGGGCAATCCAGAGAACTTAAATTAGGGATCCTGTTCTCACTTTCTTCTTAAAGCATCTTCCCTCTTCCCTTTTCATAGGCTCTTTAGAAAATAACTGACCTTAAGTGCCTAAAATATTTATGTAAAATTACGTAGCGTTCCTCAGTCTTACCTCCTGCTGATACATTTCTCCAAAATACTGTCTAATAAATACAAAAGTATATACTGTACTGTCATCTGAATGTGTCCATGTCCAAGTAAAACACTAAACGAGTTAGGGATTTTCACAGTGTGCAGAGATGCCTTGTATGAAATGCACTTCACTAATTTGAAAAGCTGTCACAAAAATGTTCAATTCTACAGACACAGTCTGTTTACCTGTCTAAACCACAGTGAAATGAAAAAAAATCTGAATCATCTACTAAAACATACTTGCCCCAGGAGAACACTAACTTTGATTTTTTTCAGAAGCAGGAATAAGTGTCTGGATCAGTGTCTGAAAACACGCTCCATTTATCTGATGGACTGTAAAGGATCTGTTAGACATGAAGATTTTTATGGCTGAAAATGGAATAACAAAGTAAATTTCTGTCAGAAATAAATACTCTGTGGGTGGGTGTGTGCAAAACATTTTTATTTGCAAACAGAAAAATAACATTTATTATAAAACTACTAGTTTCCTTATTGATCGTGGAATTAGGATGCATTCAACACCTGCAGCAATTCCAACAAAATAAATTATTTGACTGAAAAGAAGTTCCACCCTAAATTTACAGAGTCCTATGGTATGTTTTACCCTTACAAACACTAGCACTAACCACAATAGGATCAAAAAGCCAAACCTAAAATGCAAGCTACCATTTTTCAATAGAGAGTCAGAACAGAAACCCAAAAACACACTAACTCATGTTCAGTCTCTTCTGAGTAAAGAAAAGGCTCCATGTGTGGTGGCATACATCATAGTTGTCAACATAAATGAAAATGTTCATGAATAAAAAACAGGCTGTATAAAGAGCTAATTATAATATTACTATCAATTGCTAGCTTGCGCTTGCAAATCCTTCATATCATATAAATGCATTGTTTTTGACATTTCTCTGTAGCTAAATATCACATCACTTCACTTTTTCCAAGTAGTTTAAATATGTGTGGGATAAAGGAATGTGGTCTGATCGACAGTTACACTGAAAAAGAAAAAACCTATGACATAAGTGTGTGTTGTCATTAAAACTAATTTAAAACATTAATCAGCTCCTAAGTAAAAAAAAACCCAAACTTCTAACAGCCTCTATAAAAAGATTTCTACTTTCTGTCTATTCATCCTTTCTATCCAAAACAGCAGTTGAAAACACTTCACCCAATCATGCAATTGAAGACTAAAATAACACATACACCCAAAGCAGTGGTGGAGTTGTGAATTGTTCAACGTGCATCTGGGTGTTTTCTTAGCATTAGAAACATCACTTATTCCCTTAAAGCAATCACTTACACTCTTTTAGCCCATGAGTTGCAAGAAAAGTTTCAATAACTAATGAAAAGCACGATTCCTATTTTAATGCTCAAAAGAATTCTTCTTCTATTTTAGAAGTGCCATAGAATTTAAGTCTGGAAAAGGCCTGCTCAACAGGCAAGAGCCCTAGTAAGTAATATATTGTAAAAAGCAGACCTAGCCAAAGGAAAAATACTAAGAAATTATAGGGGGCAGTTATTCTGGGACATGATAGTCTATCCATTTCTCCACCAACGAGTCAATCAACAAATACAATGCTATTTTAGACTTAGTTTGGCTGAGCAATGCCACCATCAAAGAAGAAATGATCACAGAAAATAACCTTGGTAAACCCAAGTAATTTGGTTTAAAGGAAAAAATAAATCATGTCCTGATAAATTTATTCTCTCATTGATATGACATGTGATTTTCTAAGCAGGAGAAATACATCTAAAAAGTATTTGATAGTGTGCTGTCTGCGAAACTACTCATTCAGCCAGAGAGGAGGGGGAAGTGGAAGCCTGTGTAATGAGTAATGCACCGAATCTGTTAACAGGAGAACAAATTTGTGTTTAAGGATATCATTAATCAAATTTCACAAGGATCAAACTTAGGACCAATCTTGTTTAAATACATTAACGACCTTGACACAAACAGTAGTTGCATGTAAAGTTTACGTTTGACATGAGAGCAGGAGACATTTTCCTGAAGTCATCATCAGTTGAAAGTGACATAGGAGGGGATCACGATGGGTTAGTTTTCTTCAGAGCAACTCTAAGCCACCAAGACAATGCAACAGGGAAAAGAAAAATGTAATCTACAGATCCTACTGGAAATGCTTCCCTTCATTTAACAGGATGTATTACGTCTGCATACAAGGTATTCATGAAAGTATGTGGAGTACTATGTGCAGCTGTGGTCAGCTAAATTCAGAACAGGTCTAATATTATCAGAGGAATGGGAACCTCATGTAAAAGACAGAGAGAAAATTGATAGTGCCTGCTTTAAATAAGTACTGGAGGTAAACACCAATTAGATAAGATACTATTTAATCTACAGGACAAAGCTGCCAGAACCACCAATGAAATAAACCAACCATGGAAAAATGTAGGCTGGAAATTAGCAGAACATTTTCAGCCCAAGGCAGCAGTGAGGTTCTGTGAACAGTTTCCCAATACTTCATGCAAAACAATCAGCTACTGTTAAAAAAACCTTAATTAATTGATGAAAGTCACTATGCTGTATAGATACCAACAATAACTGGTTCTGTACTGAATCAGAGGAGGGATTTACAGCAGTTCAGGGATTACCATATAGTTACAAGGAAGCATTACACCTTGTAAATTCACAAGTACGTAAAGGCTATGCAAAAATGCAAAGGGGGGACGCAGAGGTCTCAATCTCACGCAAATCAAGTTCCTACACCTTTTGTAAAAACCAGTGCCTCCACTGGAGAAAAGACGTGAAGAACCCAACCACCACATGTGTAACTTGGCTGGAGCTAGCCAGCTAACCACCAGTAGTCTGGCAGACCTCAAGCACAATTTTTGCATCATGCAAAAATTTCTTCCGAGCCACAGAATATAATGCTACCTGGTGTTCAGTGCACCACGCCACCGCTTTTTAAAAAATGAATGTAAGTCAGGAATCACTCCGTGAGTTCTGCTCTTCTAAAATAAAATGTAATAAAAGTCAAAAGTAGCCCATAATACCATATACAGTTACCAGTACCACTCACGAGGAGAGTACAGGCAAGGCAGAAGAGGTAGCCGTAGTACTTGTATCACAGCTTGGCAGGAAGCAATTTCAAAATTTGGGCAAGGTACACATTTTTAAAACAGCACTAATGAGAACACTGGACTTCAACACTCTACCTGGTCAAATGAAGAAAATTACAAACATGATTACTTAAAAATGTGTGAAAATCTTAATGGAATTTTCTTTCTTTGCATCACAAACAGAAATCTGAAGGACAGGAGTAAAATCCAGTTCTCCATCACCAAATCGCCACACATGTAAAATTCCTTTAACCTAAAGCCATCCCTTGTTCTCCTCCCGTTCCACATCAGTATCAAGTTTTGCTCCAGAGGAAGGGAATCCCATCATCAGAAGTCTTCTATCCTACCCAAGCCTACTGCATCCTCAAGAGCAAGGTTGGCAGTAAAGGAAAGGGAGCCATTTGGTACACACATGAACAGACAACCCTTTGGGGCAGGATGTGGATTCTGGAATGCATTGGAAACCTTCATTTCAGCATTTTCTGACTTTGAAGTGTTTCCCATTACAACATTAAGATACTTAACATAGCTGTATGGGATTTCTAATGTCTAAAAAAGCAACCAATAAACATGTTAAATTCTAAACTGAATGCACTCATTACATATACGTTACACGAACTTATCTTTTTGCTAATGGAGCTACAGTGAGTATTCGCCCGTCAACAGACTAGAAGCTGAGGAAAGGTAAGGCATTCTGCTGGAAGATGTCACAGGTACTGGCAAAAGGTAGAGAAAGAAAAAGACATAATACCTCCGAATTTCATGCCATGCTTTCTAATGAGAAAAATCTACTGAATACAGTCTCTTCTGACCCTTCTTCCTAAAATACAGCCTCTTCCCCATCCCATCCGACAGTTTTTCTCATTCTGTTGCTCACTCTGTTTTCTTTTCCCAGTGTCATCCTCCAGTCTTCAAAGCTTTCCATCCTGGTCCACCAGCTCTTTAGCAAGATGCTTCCAAATGCGAGCCTCAAAACTTACACCTCTTCATTCAATTCGCACCTCCCTCCTACCTTGGCTTTCAGTCACTCCCACACTCCTACTTCTTTTCATCTCATTTGCAGGGTTACCAGTTCCGCTCCTGGCCAGGGACCCACGACCTCCTCAGCTTCCTTCATCCCTCAACATACAGAAGTACATTTGGATCAGAGGTACTTTCAAATTCCTGTTAGGTCTGTTCAATTCCTAAGTTTAGTAACAGCTATTTCAAAGAAAAATTCTTTAGCCGCTGTGTTTCTCACAGTATTTAGAACTACATCAAACATTTACCACCACACTTTTTTACATTTTGTTTAAAAAATAAATCATACAAATACTGAAATTTTAAAATTTGTGTTCTGCACAAATCCAATGCATTTTAATGATTTTTCCCATTTGAAAGAGGACAAAATATCTATTTAGCAGGCTGAAATTAACTAGGCTCAGGAACAAAACACCAATTTCAAAAACAAAATAAAAATTCAAGCCACTGTATAGTTACTTAAGTACCAGACATACAAAACCAATTCGGTAAAGGTATTGTATTTTATCAGATAAAGATAACAATATTTGTTTTAAATAAGTATTCTTCCTTCGGAAGAATCTAGAAAAGTACAGAACATACAGTTGTACTTTTAGTGAAAAGATGAAATTTTCTCTTTACACAAGCAAAGGACAAAAAATGGGAACCTAAATAGAGCAGACTGAAGCACAGTAAGCTAAAAAACATCGCATTTCCTAGAAAGAGAAACTTCTCTCAGAAAAAGATGCAGTTGATAGTTACTCTGGCACATTCATATACTTATTGTATGCTGTACTTTTGGTATGTACCTGTGGCACACGCAACAGAAAAAGCCAAGGGTGCAGGAGACGTGATATGACTTAATATTCTAGTTGTAGCTGCATGTCCTCATTTTGCTATTTACCACAAAGAAACCACAACTATACATTACATATTAATCAGAAAGAGGATACATTTTTTTAATGTTTTAGTGAAAATAATGCAAAGTATGGAACTTCACAGTGATGAGATGCCTAAAACAGAAGTATTTCCCCAGCTCTACAGCAGTAATAAAATACTAAATAAAAATCCTTTACAGGGAAAGCACCTACTGAATTTGTATAACATTTGTATGCTGCAATTTTCAGGAAAGCACCACACTACGAATTTATTCCATTCATTCAGAAGCAACCCAAATCCAGTACTATAGAAGCTGAAGGTGCTGCTCAATGCAATGATTCATAGTTTCCCTAACAGAAAGATTCAGCAGTTTTCAGTCGAGACCTTTATTCCCTCTCCGAATAAATGATGCCTGAAATTTTTATTCTTGTTCTAATGGAATTTCAATGGCCTTCACTGCAAATCTACTGGAAATTTTCGCATATTAAGTGGAAAAAATTAAATGATGTTAACCACATTTTAATGTGATTAAGGCTGACAGGGTCATTATTTCTGCTAATCACTCAGTTTAAAAAGCTCAAACAAAACTTTGTAACAGCCAACGTTTTTTTCAGTTTTTCCGTATGTCTACTGTATTAAATTAAAGCCACTACAGAATATGAAATGCAGTGTATATCATCAAAAGGATATATCAAGTGTTTTATGTAATTTTTACCTGGATTTCATTATAATTAATCTCAAGATTAAAAAAAGTGGGGGGAAATCAATCTTACCATATGTAAACCCCTTTACTTCTTCTGTCATCCTCAATCAAGAGACAAAATAGAACAAGTTAATATATATCTCTTTTCCTGTAGCTCCTATTTGCTAGTGAAAAAGAGAAAATATTTCTGCATGTCTTTACCATGAAACAGAAGGTATATGTAATCACTGAAAATAATTTTCTAAGTGTCTGTTGGGCTCTGCAATAGGGAGTCCTGCTTGTCACCATTTAGGTCAGCATAAACTGGAAAATGGGCATAAAAAAGGGGAACAGAGGCAAGAGGCAATGACGAAGAGCAAACCATATATAGTTTTCACAGTGTCTTGTAGTTTCCTCTTATGAAGGATAAATGATACAACAGAAGATGAAGGAGACTGCTGCTATGGTCACTGGCTCAGCTTGGCAGGCACAGCCCTACAGCCAGCTCTGCCTGCTTGTGCTCAAAGGTCTGCCACCGACAGCAGCCCTGACTCCTCACAAACCTTCTCGCCAAGATCAACAACGGAACACAGAAGCCTTGAGGGTGTTTGAAGAGGGTGTAAGGAATTAAATTAAAAAACAGACATAAGTTTGTCTCATTCGCACTACCAAAGGAGGAGGGGATGTTGTTTGTGGGATTTACTTTTTGTTTCTTTCTGGGTGGGAGGAAGCTGTTCAGAGTTTTTGTTTGTCTTGGGTTTTAGGCTTCTTCCAGAATTAGCATTTTCTGAAAAGACCACCACTGTAATGCTTATTGCCTGCTTAATAATTGATACCACCCTCGGGGGATTCTCATTTCTGGAGGACCTGAATCTCTCATGCCATGTTCTCTCTCTCCTCACAAACCTCAAACTTACAGATAATTTTAAATAATTTTTTTTTAAAAGCATTTCAGCATCCAAATTCATTTTTCTACAAAAGTAACTGTGTTTATACTTACGTTACTTTAGAAGAAAATGAAAGTGCGGACAGAAAAATTCACATTGATCATTCCCATCTGGTTTGATAGATACATTTCAACCTTACTGAACCACTAAAAATAAAAACTGTACTACAGCAGCTTCTTAAATGACAAAAAACATTTTAAAAATAGTAAACAAGATTATCAGATTCTTAACCTTAAGGTATATGAAATTTACCTGAAAAAGATTTTATTTCTTTCCCGTTCCTTGGCAAAGCATCCAATCACATACACACAGATTTTTAGATCTACTTCACGATTACAACAAAAAATGCTGAGAAAAAAGGCAGTAAGTAATCATAGGTAAGTCTTTTCATAAGACTTTGCTCCTACCTTCATATCTAGCATGTACTGCTAACTCTGTATTTCAACAGCCAGCATTTTTTTCCTAAAGATAGTTTGCTTCCCGCCTGAATACTTTCCATAACAAGAAAAAAAAAAAAGACCAACAACATTAGATCATTTACCATCAAGGAACAAACTACGTTAACATCAATATCATATTACAGCTGTAGTTTGTAATGTTCTCAAAAAGAAACATTATTGGTATTGTTGGACTTACTAGTTTTAGTGTGAAGCCATGCACCAGTGCATCAACTA
The DNA here is from genome assembly GCA_013400615.1 of Syrrhaptes paradoxus. NCBI lineage: Eukaryota > Metazoa > Chordata > Aves > Pterocliformes > Pteroclidae > Syrrhaptes > Syrrhaptes paradoxus. The sequence continues at coordinate 90,837 of VZTO01007624.1, forward strand.
ACAACCTCACTGAATTCTTGTGCTCATCTAAGAAGGGACCCTGCTGAATGTCCTAATGCATCTTATTGTGAATCTTCAGCAAATAAAACTTCATGTATGAGCTCATGATGTGCTTTGCTGCTGGAAAGTCACAGGCTCTGTGGGAAGCTTTTTATCTTCCCAGCAGTCAGTTCTCTGAGAACATCAGTGCAGCTACTGTAGTTACCTGTAGATTACTTGTATTTTCTCACATCTGTGTCCAGCAATCTAAACCATGATGATAAAGGGTCATTAGGTTTTGAGTGAGGAAGGGGATGGACTAGACAATTTGCTCTGATAAGCTCCTTGTTGTGAGCACCGGTTTAGAATGTGAAATGCGGGGTTATGCACATTCTCAACTCAAAAACCTGCGCTCTCAGAGCACCAATTAAAAATCATACCCAGCCCATCTTCAACTACATGAAACATCTTCCTTGAAATTTTTACAATTAAGAATATTGCAATAAAATAATTCTGTCATGGTAAGCAGGACATCAACTGTCTATTAGCCACAAAAGAATTCAGGTACAATTACTAAGATAACTGCTGTTTGGAGCACAGCAAAGCAATTTCCCACAGTGGGACTTACAGTTCAATTTACCAGTTGGGCAAATATTTTGTGCTCTGTAGTGGTCTACAGAGTTAACAGTTACCTGTAACATTTGAGTAGTATTATACTTGGAGAAAACTTTCTTCAACCCAAACAGGTGTTTCAGCTTTACCTGTTCCCATGAGCACACATTTTTTCCAACCCTGCTTTAAGAACTATTTTAAGGCTTTTCAATTAACATTAAATGCAAATTTATGAAAGAGCCAATGGCTCTATTTTCTCATTACAAGCTACTCACAATGAGGTCTTACAAGTTATAGGCTACTTGGAAGAGGAATGAGAAAATGCACAATGTCACCTATAAAATTATGTTAGTCCTCAAGTGACTTGATGAGGTGGTAACAGGCGATTTTTCCTTACAGGGTACTCTTAATCAGTAAAATAATTAAAAGAACGATCACCTGAGTTAGACAATACTGTCACAAAGGAAGAGACATGCACCCACAAATGGAAGAAGGCTGTTTTCAAATGTAGCAAAACCAGATTATACCATGAATACAGTATACGGGGAGAATGTTCCACTGACATGGTCAGTGATAGAACTGTAAGAATCCTTTAAAATATTCATACTGAAATTTTGTGTCAGACTCCAGAGAGTACCACAGTATTATGTCAGGAAATAGACAAATATATGGAAAGACAAAGGAGCCATTGAATATTTCTTGGTCAACATACAAGTCACCACAAGAAATTCAGAGACTTAAGAGTATGAAGAATGTAACTACTATACTTCCCTCTTCTCAAAATTAAAGATTAAAATAATTACCATTCAAACACTAACTCATCAGCTTAGATAGTTCAAAAGGTTTTTCTCCATTGCCCTTGCAGAGATAATATCCTGCTATGTTGCTTTTGAGTCTTAATTACAGGCCAGTGAAGAAAAAAGAGAAGACTGATATTCTACACAAAAAAAAAAAATCTATTTCCAAAGTAAAATAATAGTAACAATGCATGCTCATAATGGATTTTCCACCAAGATTCAAAGACAGCATTTGAAAAAGAGCTTTTAAATTTTATCAGTTATTTTTATTTTATACATATACATCTTATGGTTCTGACTTTCGCAAGAGGACTAGCTACATACACCACACTTGTATTTTTTTATTACTATGTGGCCTTTAATGAAAATGCAACATTGCGAGAACTAACATTAACAGTCTGCATCATCAGAGAAAATGAATCCTTAATAATTATTCATACACCAAGTAACTGTAAACCCAAATCATTTCAGAAGACCTGAATGTGTCAAGAACTTTGACAATTATGACTGGAGCCAGGAAACTGTAGCACTGAAGAATTTCTTATGAATTTTTCTAGTTACTTTTTATAAATGCTGTCCTAGATGACAGCTTAATGTGTACCACATGCAATATTTATTCTTCTTCAGTGTCAGACTGTCTAGCCATCCAAGGGAATACAAAGAATGTCACTTATTAGGATAAAAGCACAAGGAAGGTAATCAAGGACATATGTAACATCAGCCAATCATGCCCTATTTCAACATCCTATTCCATTCATAACAGTTCAACAATTATTTGCTTACTGATAACTCGCTTTCAGGCTGTTTGTGTTCCCCATAACGGTGGTTTGCATTTATTTTGCTCTTTAGAATTGGACACTTGCTGTGCCATGCATGTTTGTCAAAACTTTATATCTTCTGTCAGAAATAGCTTTAGCATATGAAATAATTTCTGTTTGTCAGAAATCACTAATAGAACAATCTAGTTCCCTTCTATGTCAATAGGGTACTAACATAACCAAGAGTCAGAAACAAAAGGCTATCACACAACTACACACTACTGCAAGACTGGCAGATAAAAACACTTTTCTGCTTAATATACTTTGAGCATACAACTGTATCTTTATGGAAAACCTAATACAGAAATTGACTTTGACTGGAATGGAAAAGTATTTCAAAAAGATGTCTAAGCACGAAGACATTAGCCTTGTTTTTTAAGCTTGAATAACTTAACTCCTTACTAGTCCTCTGTGACTCTTCACCATATTATTTATTTATTTCACCAAATACCTATATGGAATACTTGCAGACATCTGCTGATCCCAGTCTCTCTGATGGATCAAGCTATGAAAAAGCCTTAATTCACAAAGGCAAGCAGAGACAGGCAGATAGAGGGAGCCAAAGACAAACATTTACCCTCCATAAAGTTATTTTTTAATAATAATACTAATAATAATAATTTTAAAAATCCTATGGGAAACCGAACACGCATGCACATACAAGCACACTTCATTCATCTGAGTATCCTGGGACATAAAGAGTTCATTAAATAAAAACAGGTATGGATTTAATGAGCCCGTGAAATAAAACATAAGCTGGAAGGACCATCACATGTTTTAGATTGACAACACTGTGCAGGTTTTCAATGTATTAGGTGTAAGATTTTTTTTTTTTTAATAAAAGCCATTTGTTTGGATTTAAATACATTTTCAGTTCAGAAGTGTAACACTGTCCCAATGCATGAGAACAAGACAGAGACTTGATATACAGTGAATCTGATTAAAGCATTTTCATTGTTCAACTCAACGAAGTATAAAACCAGCAGTGCATTTACTCTCTTTCAAATATTTATCTTCTAAACATCTCTCCAGACTTTACAAACCATTGCCAGAGCACAGTAAATCTCAAACATTATTTTATTTAACTTATCTCAAAATTAACAATAATTAAGGTCAAGCATTGGTAATAATAAGATACTCACACCAAATGTCTCATTTGACAATTCTCCAAACATATATAACCTAAAAGCTTTCCTCACCAATTTAAACATGAAGAAGCATCTAGTCCTGGTTTCAAAACAAGAATGCATGGTTGTATTCATTGTAACACTTGTGACTATCAACATTTGAACACTAATCATTAGTAAAAGTCATTAGAAGAAACTCAAATTGTGAAAATAAAATAATCTGCCAAAACGTAACCTAGAAGGGACATAATCTTTCTTGGGGAAAAACAAGCAGTTAAATGAAAACATATTTCCATATACTTAATGCATAAAATTGAGCTGTAAATAACCATAAAATTAAAAGGAAAACTATTTTTAAAAATACAAATAAAATGCATCAGATTTTCAAAATAATCATCAATGAAAAAAAGGTGGCTGTGCTTGTAATATACATGTCACAAAAGAAAAAGGAAACAAAAAGTGTTCTTCATCAAGAACGATGTTTCTCATCAGGAACTTGAAATGTGAAAGATATTTTGACACAAACATCTACAGGCGTACATCACATTCAAACTTCTTTACTCTAAAATGAGCAAGAGTGAAATCACAACTGAACTATTGACCATTGGAAGTAGGATTTGAAATCTGCATTGGAGATAATGATAGTGTAGAGATATGACAGCACTCATATGGTGGTTAGAACCCTAGTCTCCTCCAAAATCCCTGAAGACCTGTCAATGGGGTTGTGTTGACGGTACTCAGGACTAACAATCCTGGACTGGAACATACTGTAAATTACAGAATCTGGTCCTCAGTATAAAAGCTTGGTTCTTAAGTTGCTTACCCTTCTCCTTTCTTCCATTCTGTACCAAAGACAACTGATAAAAACATTATTTCTCCTTCACTTTCTCCATTTCAGTGTTTAAGACTTCACTGGCTTGAGTACTGAGAAAGAGATGCCTATTCTCTGAAACAGAAGCTAGTCTGAATCTAAAAACATAAGCCATAAAAAGCAAGAGGAAACACTCTGAAGTCAAAAATCTCACTTTAGAGTATTAGAAAAAAATAAGATATCAAGCTACTGAAAATTCCTGAACTCATTTAGTTGCCAGTAAAACTAATACACTAAAACGACATAAAACTATACATTGTCAAAAGCTATGCTCTAACCTACAATAAGAGGGAAGCATTCTAAAGAAGAATTGATTCAAAGAACTAGAAATCTGCATTCAGGCAAGCAAGCAGCACATGGCTTAGCCAGCTTAGCATTCAGTGACGGACCACAGCTACATACAACGTACGCTTAAATCACTCCAAGCACATTTGGAAAACCTTTGGAAAAGAGGACTGACAAAAGACAGTTTCTTCGCAGACATCATTCAGAAGATAAATCACTGACACAACTCCCCCCAAAAAAATATGCAATTACTAGACAATATCAATATTTTTATTGGGTAACTTGATTTTAAAGTAGAGACATTTCCCAAACACATTTTTTCTATGATTTCACGAGCACCAACACGTTTAGGGAAACAGGAAGGAAAACAGAGACATAAAGTACAGGCTTCCCAAACTGACATGTAAGTAGCAGAAAATTGAAGGAAGCTCTTTACACACCATCATACTGGGAAGAAAGCACTTATTTATTATATACAATTTTACTTTAGAGGTCCTTCTCTTCACTGCTCATGTTATCTATACACTGCATGAAGCAAAGTTGTATAATTAATTGATTTGAGATATAGTGCCATATTATTCTCTTCCCTAGTACTATATATCTTAAGTAGCATGTGTTTATAAAGGCAGCAGCAATATTTTTTGAGAAGTTCCAGTTACAATAAAAGGAAGAAGCAAAGTCTCTAAAGTGATCAGATAGTATATACAAATAAAGATTCCCCTTCCTACCCTGCACACGTTTGGATAACTTTTAAGTAGTTACGTTTTTGCTTGTTGAAAGCTAGTATCTAAAGTGTGTCTAAATAAAATTTCACACAAATCACTTGATCCTCCAAACTGCCATGGCAGACTAAAAAAAAAGCATCATTAGCAGGTAGCAATTCATAAGACTACACAAACCAACTATAAAACTGGTGGAGCATCCGAAGTCAAAGCTGCGGTTGTTC
>VZTO01007627.1:7258-66149 GCA_013400615.1 Syrrhaptes paradoxus
TCTGAACTGTTGTGCATTTGGTCACCTGCTCAAGCAGATGGGAACGGCTGGACCTAGAGACTTAGAAGGAGAGACGATATGTTGTGAATAGATTTCTCATTATATTACAGAAAGATATTTAGTCAAATGAATGACGAGGTTGCAGAGGCAAGGTTTAAGAGGTTAGGAGATGTAAGCATTAAGGTTGCCTGTGGCCTTGTCTCTGTCCTTTGCGATATAATTGAATTATATGATTTTTCTCCTCTTTATGCAAAAATATCTATGAAAACAAAAAGTTACAGTTGTGTCAGAAAGTTTCTGCAGTTTTTAAAATTTTGTCAAATACTATCTTCCACAGGAGCATCTATTCTGACATTAACAAAATCTAAAAAGCTTTTGGATGAGAGCATGCTGTTTTTCAAAAAGTCCTCAGCTAGAAGGTGATGTCTGCTTCTCAGACTTCATTTCAGAAGAGAGGTTCCTTCTCATGTTCTGGACAGGATGTCTGTTTCTGGCTTTGGCATCCACATACAGCACTAGTTTCACAGAAACTGGTCAGCTAATGTTTAAGGCTCTCTGAAGCACTGAGCTGCCTTTTCATGCATATCCTGTGACTAGTCTTGGCATTGTCTTAATGGTATTAGTAATGTTTTGATATATGATATGTGGCAATATACTTCCTATATAGTAGAAATAACAATGATGGTATAATCAAGTGGGGAAAGATCTGTTTGGCAAGTGAAGCTAACTAAAATAATCTTACAAGCACTAAGAAGCCTCTGCAGTGTTATAGTGGAAACATGAATAAAAATAAAAGACACACTCAGTGATATTTTCCTGGATGAGTCACTTAGAATGTGTGTGAATAGTAAGGGACTGGGATTATTGGGGGATATCCAGCTATTCATTCTGCCATGAGTCTGAGACAGCTCACTCAATGCAAATGCAAGGCATGTTTGCCTCTGTGATGGCCTGTTACTGGTTTGATTTGCCAAAAGAGCTATAAATTATGTTGAAGAATGCCAAATGTATAGTTTTGTGATTTTAATGGTACATGAGGGAAAGAAGGGGAATGCAAATATTTAATTGAAAAAAAAAAAAAGACCTTTTTGTCTGGTTTTCAGTTAGGCAAATATAGATGTAGTACACTCTTCAATTCTTCTGCTCAGAAATGCAAATAATTTTATCTGGCTACCAAAGAAGATTCCAATTATCAAGTAAGTTTGGGAAAAAAAAAAAAGTCACTTTTCCCACNTGTGGTTTTTGCTTCCAGAGCAACTTGCATTCTCCCAACTCTGATGTGTGCGATGAGAGAAGTCACACCCACGTGAACTAAAACAACCTACCAAACAAGTGAACAAAACAGCAATCAACAAAACTTGACTTGCATACAGTAGGCTACTATAACAACTACCCAACTGTGGTGTCTTGTGGAAGAACGCGTGCTTTTTTTCCAAATCAGGAAGGACAGGTGTCCCTGTCTGCAGAGACAAACAGAAGCAGGAGTGACAACTCTTGTGGGAAAGGCAGGTTTGATTCCCCTCCTGGTGTGTATTCTTTTCACCAAGCAGGGCTATAAGGCTATGCATTCTGCCTTGTTTGCTTCCCTGTTACTTCTGCTGGGTAGAAGCTCCCTAATGACCATATTAACCTGCAACACAGTTGAGTCTGTAGTGCAATATACTGTTAGCATAGGCCTTAAATGGACAGTTTAGGCTATTCTCTTCCCTTCCATCCCCATTACTTCTACTAACTACCTAAGGAGCAGTAGTGTGAAAAGCTATTACTTCCAAGCCAAGTCAGTTAGGAATTGATATTACTCAGACATATGCATCACCTATTAGAAAAATGTTGGATATACATATAGTATAAGGCTCATTTGCCTTGGTCCATGAAGTTCAATATTATACACATCATGTAACCAGAGATAGGAAAGATACTATATTTTTCCTAGCTCTGTTGCACAGTAACAAAATAATAACCGTTTTTTTTACTTTAGGACCAAGTTCTTACTGGAAGAGGAACCAGTGATGAAAATTCCAGATATGTCCTCAATGGTAGGTGTTGACTAGACTACACGCAGTGGTCTTCAGACAGCAGCAAGCAGAAATATTTTCCCTTTCAAAAATTGTCTCAAGAAAAAATACTGTCTAAAGACAAGGACCACTGTCAACAGACAGATCTCATTTCAGTAACAAGCCCTAACAGGGATATATTTGTTCTTGGTTTTCTTTCTCCCTCAGTGGCTCTTTGGCATAACTTCTGCACCAGGGCTACATTATTTTTGAACACTGCAAGCATGGCTTTCCCTTTCTCCTGAGGGAAGGAAGTCTGGATGTCTTGAGCTTCATCAAGGAGCTGAAATCAAGCCTCCCACTTCCTTGGAAAGTGTTTTAATCACTAACTAACAGCCACTAATCATACAAACAGTGAAGGGTTACTCTTTTTTTTAATTATTTTATTTAGTGAAAGTGTCTCTGGCCCTCTGCTTTGTGCTGAACTTGTTGCTGTTGACAAAGTGTTTTGGGATTCCTCTGCCAATGTGTAAGACACCAGGCCTTTCAAGGGACTTCCAGATGTCCTAAGCTGTTTTAGAGATAAGCTCAATTTGACTAAGGTTATGATACTTGTAGACATTAATAACAGCAAACCGTAGGATGTGTAATGATTAAGGTTGTTTGGTTTGGACATGGAAACCTAATCTCTGCCTAAATTGCATGCTAGACCTGAATGCTTTTCATGACTCGTAAAGTCAGTGTTTGGTAAATGGCTGTGACCACTATTATTTATAAGGAAACACTGTTTAAAAAAAGATTGCTGTTCACTGGAGTAGCAGAGAGTCCTTCATTCTGGACTTTAGGCAGCTGATAAAGTCAGGGGTAAAGTTTCTAATAAGAAAGTTTCACGCAAGGCAATGTTTCCATCTAACTTCTCTGGCTTTCTTTATCTGTCTCTCAGTCTGATCGATAGGTTCTTCAGAATTAACATAGCCCCATTTTGTAGAATGTGACCCTAATGCTGTCTTTACTTTTCCAAACACACAAGCAGGTGCAATCTTCCTATCTAATGGGCTGAGGAAAAGAATCACTGTAACACGAATGCTACTACAACTGGCTAAGTCTGAAGAGGTGAGCGCTTAGATCTCATACAGCCTGATTAAATAGAAGGTGCTAAACTCAGCCTGACTTTTTTTTCAATTTTTGCCTTAAGAATCATACAAGAAATGAGACAGGTGATACCTCTGTCAGAGATTTCTAAAAGTCTAACTGTGAAACACAAGGTTCATGTTTTTGAACAGAAATTTGTGGAATTGAACTTGTTCTGGTTATCCTTTCAAATGCCTAGTTGCATCTTCTGAAATCCTTCTGGAAAGAATGCAGAGAAGATCAAGAAATCTTGGCTATACCTGAAACCCTTCTAAAACACTGTATTATTTCACAAACAAGGCATGTTTGTCTGGGGCTGTGAACTTCAGTAAGACATTGTAAGTGATTGAGAATTTAGTTTCCACAAAAGAAGAAAGACACAATTTTTTATCTATATCTGAGAACTGACACATGCAGAAGACATGCGACAGCGTGGTCATTAGTTTAAAAATAAATAAATAACTATATTAAATTAAACTAAATTAAATTAAATTCAGAAATTAAAAGAAAACAAAAACATCTAACAGGAAGCAATTGTCTTATCCTGCTATTAAGGCTTAAAAATATTTTTCTGTTCCAAGGATGTTAGCAAAGATTTATGAATTTTCATCAAAATCCTTCTACCCCGTTGTAACACTCTGCACCCCAGAAGAAATCATTAACAATGTTGACATTTTCTCTTTTATCAACTCTAATTATAAGAAGTTGCTGCTGGCTTAACCGTTATTTTTCTTCAGAGGTTGAAGGCTTGTGTGTCTCAACAGCAGTAGGATTTCTCTCTCTCTCTCCCCAGTGGTGGTGTTTCAGAAGCAGCTTTGACACCAGTATTTACATACGTCACTGAATGGTAAAGGTTGTGTGTCTTGCAAATGGAAGTTGCTTTATGGCTACTCATAAATGACCTATATGACTGAGTCACATGACAAATATGGTAATAAGCAATAATTGACAGCATTTTAGTGTTGATATATTGTTCCTAGTTTAACTTTGTTTTAATTTTTCCTCATGGTTAAAATTAGATTATGTTGAGTTCACATCCACATGTAAGATAAAAAGAACTAATAAGAAAAGGGTTTTGTTTTTCCTCCTTAAACTCCCTTAAACCTCATAGGTTAAGTCATGGAAACCTATAAAGTTCCTTTAGTGAAAACGCATATGCATTGCATGTTGCTGGATTAGCTGAGGTCATTTGATATGATCTATGCTCTGCAATGTGTGACTGGATCTCATACGGAGCTTTGGAACAGTAGGCTAAAATGAACATTTTAAACATTCTAAATGAACACTTTAAAAACAAACTGGGCACCAGAAGCATATATCTATGGCACTGTTTACCATTCCAGCTAATACAAAAAATGGATATTTGAGAAAAAATAATGTTAAATAATCTGTTCACTAAGTTGACCATTTATTTCACTGTTATTTTTTACCATTGTATGGAATTTTGTCATAAAAACACAGACAAACTCCAGTTTGCAGTATATGGGAGCTAATTAAAGGTAAATAATAGACAAAATCAGGAGGAATATTTAGTTACATGGAATTGAAAAATAAGGTGAATGTGAATGCTGTTTGGTATTAAATTACCCTCATCATTTAAAAAACACCTGGATGGGTTCAAGAAGTAAGGCTGAGCAAAATATGAATTAATGAATAACACATTTCTGTGATAGAATGTTTTTGACTACTATATAGACCTATAAATAAAACATGCTATGTGCATAGTTGGCATCCACCAATTGACTAATGTTAATGTAAGTAGACACAGATTTCTAGAGTCTTTTTATATAAAATGTGGCTAGTTTCTGCTTTCTATGCTATGTTAATGAATGCCAGGGAGACTATCGGCTGTATTTTAACTTTTTGTTTACTTCATCAGACTCATACTGAGAGAGCAGTAAGTGCCATTCCCACAGCATAGGGATTACCACATGTACTTAAAAGGTCCATACTTACACAATTAATCACATTTTTTAAATTATTTGCTTTCCCACACTGAACACAATAGGCCTTTGTTATATTTAACAGCTTATGCACAAAAGAAATGCACTAGCTACTAAAATACTATAAGCGCATAGCATTGGCTACAATAAATCGCTAAGTTTTAATATGTCTGGACCACAACAGGCTCATGATTATCTAAGATGGTGGAGGATAATTTCCCACTGAAAGAAGAGAATAGGGAATTTAACAGGTATTTTTGTGGAGAAGTAAATATATTGGAAAGCTCAGCTAAGAGGTTAGGGAGAAGAAAACTAGTCACTGTCAGTGAAGGAAACAGAATTTTCCCAAATGCCTTGGTACAAACAGCAAAGAAAACTCCACTAAAAAAAATAACAAAATAATAACAAAAAGCAAGACTGAATTAAGATGTACAATAGGTCTTGTATAACAATAATAAGTAAATGGTAAAGGTAAGTGAGTTTCATTTTATTTGGGCCAGCAGTTAATTCAGCAGCTTAGGAGTGGTTCTGGGATAGAGAATCCAAAGGCATTTCTGGGCTTGTTAGCATTTAATAGCAGAAGATGAGGATAAACACAGGCTGAATTATTCCCATATTGGTGAGAAAAAAGATCATCCATACCCCTCTTCCCAAAAAGGTGGAGAAGCAGAAGGAGACAGTAGGGCTGTTTCAAGTATAGTCCAAGTGGTATAGAGGAGAGAACTGGTGGTGTGGTGGAAGCAGTACCTAGCATTGCCATATTCTGCACCTGACTGCCTTTCCTTAGACTAGCAATAAGCACAAAGGATGTTCTTCAACAAGCAGCAGCTCTCTGGCTAGTCAAGCCTGGGGAAAGATTGTATTATAATAAATTGGCTTTAAAAAGTGGTAGGATAGTGAGAAACTCTAAGAAAGACAACACCATTAATCACAGGAAAGAGCTCCATGAACTCTCAGGAAAAAAATCCAAATATAGGTGACAATGTGTAAATAATTTCACTTTTGTTTCAGACAAAGCATTTGTCCTTTTATGTAAAGCATGGGAACTCTGTTGGAATATGCTGCTTTTAGTACTGTCCTGGAGCTTGTGCTTTAGAAGTGACACAGGAGAAAAGGAATAACTTTCTGCAGCAGCTGCAGTGACAAGTGCTGTTGAAACCTGCTTTTACCTTGTCTGTAAGAGCTGATATGAGCACAGCATATGATGTTGTGTGTGCAGATAGTAAAAATATTCTAATTCAAAGTTTTAAATTTCTAAGATATTTTAATTAAATTAGATGTGTGCATGTTCAAATGGACTACTGAGCTGTCAGCTTTAGACTGGCTACAGGACTGATTGCTCGTATTTGGAAAATGCAGATTATCATTGATTATTCAAGTATTTTCTTGTAACATCTTTTCTTGTCATAACTTGTGACAATTCTACCCCAGATAATGAATCCTAGATCTTCAAATGGAGAGGAATAATATAACTTCCAAGATAATGCACAAACTGTACCCAAAAATGAAATCCTAGGCATGTTCTACTCTTAATTATGTGTATGAAAAGCCAGTCAGATGACACTGAGACTAGACAATATACCAAGTTTGCAAAATGTCTAGAAAAAAATAAATGGCAGGAATTACAGATTGATAAGCAGGTTTGAGAGCAGTTAGTTTCCCTTACAAATAAAAAATGACGCAACCTTTCATCAGAACCTCTACTAACACCATTGTAACTTCCACGTTAGATGAGAAGGAGGAAGAATTTGATCTTAGCTTCTGAGAAAAGAAGAAACAGTAATGTGGAAGGCAGAGGAGACTAAATGGACTACCACAGAAGTGAACAATACGTGAAATAATATTTTTAAAGATATTTGGGACCACATGGAAAAAAAAAACAACCAGGGGGGTTCCTGGCCATTAAACTTTAATTCTGAACCCAGAATAAGTCACAATGTGTAGGGAGAAGAAGAAACCTCTTCTAAGGACAAGGATGAGCCCTACCCTTCATATGGTTGTACATTAATGGTTACATCTATGTAGGACTTTCACTGTCAAGACTTTCTTGCAAAGAAAGAGGGACTTGGAGAATCAAGTAGGTCCCCTGTCTTTTCTTTTAAATTCTGAGGTGTTTTATCCAATCACTAGTTAATGAGTGGAGGGAAAATATGTTGGAAGTGATCTTCTCCATTGCAGATGGAAGTCCCATCCAGTGGACACTTCCTCATAATGTGCACTATTAACTCTTCTCAAGATCTGTTGATCTTACATTTTTTTCTCCACGACCTTAACACAACACCACCAATTCCAACAGTGAAGAATGGTTCTGCCTACCTTACCTTGAGTCTTATAATGAGAAAAGTATCTCAACGTGTTGAGATACTGCGTGTTTGGGTCTTCTCAGCCTCATAAACTTAGTTCTTCCTTATTCTGACAGCCTACTTTTGTATTAAAGGTAGGTGCCTACCTTATCACTCTTCTACAATTGCAACCATCTTTTGTGATGAGTTATTTCGTCAGTTTGTGGCTGGCATTTGTTCCAAGATGCACGCCCAGCTGATCCCCTCAGGAGGCTTAAATCTCTGTGTGCTTCCTCACCTTGCCAGACTGGCACAACACAAGACATGTTGTACCCCCGCCTAAAGACTGGTTACAGCCAGACAGGGTGGCAGTCTGTGATCTGGCACTGACAGGGCAAAGCAGTGCTTGTGCTGGCATTGCTGGGACACTGAGGGACCTAGAAAGTGCCACTAAACTCAAGAAATGCTGAAGCAGACTGAATACAAGCTCCTAAACCATTTTGACAGAAAACTTGTTTTCTTCCTTCTTGAAGTGGCAAGCAATCTATTGCATGTATTTGGAATTCTGTATAAGCAAATGTGGTCAGAATTTGGTTTTGGCTGCTTTTTTCGCTCTGTAGGTGAGAGGTAAGACTGAACTGCAAAGCTATATTCTTTGAAAAGTTCCTGTAAATTTACTACAAGAGCACACTCCAGTTATGAGAACTTTGGGATCCATTGCAGCACTGTTCACAGTGACCCTTTCCATTATTTTATGGAACATATGGACCTGGCTGTCAATTTCAATAAGGAAGACAACTTCATTTAACACAAAAATGTATCTTTAATAGCCAAACCTGCAGCTGTGAGCATTCTGTAAAATTCTCAGGCAGAGACATTTGTGGAAATGCATTTTAAGTGATTTAAAATCCTGTAAAGGACTGAACGTCAGGCAAATTTTAAATGTATTAACTATCCATGTGTCCATGGATTATAATATTTTCTGATACCATGGGATGTTGGAGTGATACCACAACACAAATGGGTTTGGCCAGAATCTATAAAGAGAGTTGTTTTGGGGGTTTTTTTTACTTTATTTTACTGATTGAAGAACGGGATTAGGAAGCAGGACTTGCAGAGTTCTGTTCTCAGATCTGCTATTCATTTATTGTGTGACTGCACAAGGCACAACTACATTAAAAATCTCAGCTTTCTCTGAATGCATGCAATGGAGTCCCATAGTAGCACTCTGAAAAACATGTGCTCCACGTACAGTCCAGCAATCAAAGCTGCTGATTCTGTCTCTGCAGCCAAGATGGTGACTGTTCATTCTCCATCCAGTATTCTGTGGTCACTAGAAGTGTTGCTCTTGGAGTCACAAGAAGCTTCTGTAGCTGCAGGTCCCAAGCAGCTCTTAGAGTTTATTTTCTTTTTTAATTTAGTGTGGGCTGACAGCCATGGATGCTACTTTCACCTGGGTCAAGCCCTTAATGATGTAGGGAGTAATGCTGGACTGATTAGAAACCATCTCCCAGAATTCACACCCGGTTTATTGGTGGTGGTGAAGCACTCACAGAGTAGTAAACACAAAGTCCAGCCTGCTGTTTAGATTCCCCACCAGCTGCATCAAATAGGCCATCAAATTTGTTTGATTTTTTTCCCCATCATTCTACAGTGATTGCTTCCTGGAAGGCATTATCTTCAACAGGATCTACACTAACTATTTTAGATGAGTTTTCATATTTATTACTTACTGCTCACAAATCCATTTGCATTTAACCGTGGGCCATCAGTATGATTTATTAACAGCCCAATAATGTAGGATCAGTATTTTAGTTTACCTTGTTTGTTGTCTGTTTGGTTTCTTTATTACACTTTGGTAATGCTGCAATAAAGAAAGCATCTTGGTGTTTTTTTCTATTTGTTTTATTAAACCTCTTTGCTGCAGGGTATTTGGCAGTTGTCATGTAGGTTCCCTTTTAATATACCAGCTGTACTTCATGCTTATTCATTTCCTCTATTCTGAAATGTTCCTCAATAAACTAAACAAACTACTTATTAGAAGTAACTTATAATGTAAAATTTGTATGCTCCCTTCAGCGCATCAGAATCTGCTATACCTTTGTTTTCTTTCTGCTGACAAAATTACAAGTTTTATAAACACTGTAAATATGTTTTTCGAAACATGAAAATGTACATTGCTATGTGTGCAAATATTGCAGCTACATTTGCTTCTTTGGAGCAGATAAGCTAAATATTTTGCAGCCCTTCACTGGACTTTTCTTTCCTTGTTCTCAGCATTATTTACATGCAATAAGTATCAGATATAGCTGCTCCGTGGATAAGCATGTACGAAATAATTCATAGAATCATAGAATCATTAAGGTTGGAAAATACCACAAGGATCAAGTCCAATCATCAACCCACACCACCTAACTCACTAAACCATGTCCCTAAGCACCACATCTACACGTTTCTTGAACCAGGGATGGTGACTCCACCACTTAATTTTTAACTGAAATTAAAATTAAAATTGTGAACAGACACAGATAAAGTAATTTTTCCCTCAAATTTATGTTCTAGCTGGTGGTAGCAACTCCTGTATGCAATAATGTAGAGTCCAAATATCACTTACAATAAAACTCCATTTACTCTGAAAAGAAGTGCAAGTTCCTCTGATGTAAATTAGTCTGGCCTTTATATTCTTTGGGAGTGTATATGCACTTCATATGGCGTTTTGCACTAATGCTATTATGATATGGATGAGATACTCTTGAAATTAAGGGAATATTTCTCATTGTAATGTTATTTCCTTCACGTTCGGGGCTCATTCGATGAAGACCGTGACACAACAACCTGCCTTCTGCAGAGGCTGAGCTGTAGGCCACATGCACACTGCTAACAGTCAACTGGGCTCGTGCCTCTCCTGCTGAAGTGCCCTCAGGCCTCACCTCGCAGGCCTGTGTGGCACCTTTGACCTTCCCCAAATAAACCAACATGGGCACTATATAAAGACTCTATTTATTCTAAAAGTTCTTGAAACACCATTAAAGGCGTTTTGTTTGGCAGGCCTATCAAACACAACCCACAGAAACTTACAAGGGGCACAGCCTGTCTCAAGCTATTTTTTGTCGTTACCTTCTAGCATCCAGATGGGACTTTCCAAACTCTTCTCCTAGGTCAGTCTACAACCATCTTAAAGTCACCCAAAGCACCAGACAAAGTAGACTTTAAAGCTTGTTCCTGGCTCTCAACCCTGTCCATCAGAACTCTGCAACTCTAAAGTTCTTCAACCAAACCAGGACTGGCTGCCTTTTGAAGTTGACAGCTTTGTAAGTGATCCAGGGTAGGAAGGTCAGAAAAGATCTTTTTCTCATATATATGTCTAGGTTAAACATGTTAAGAAATCCCTGCACCATCTCAGCTTAGGTGATTGCTAGTAGAAAAAATCTTCTGCAACAGCGCAAATGTTCCTGATGTACCTTCCTGCTAGGCGTTGGGTGGAAGATGCAGGTGAGTGAAACACACTGGGTGATGGACCCTTCCAGTTTGATAGTGACTCCAGTCTGACAACTATTCCTACAGGATAGTTTAGCTTTTGTTCAACCACATGACAGCAATTTTAGTTCCTTCATATTACACTGCTGTACTTCTGAGAATGCCGCTTTGCAAACCATAGACTCATGGAATCATTAAGGTTGGAAAAGACCTCAAGAATCATCAAGTCCAACCCAACACCACCTAACTCACTAAACCATGTCCCTAAGCACCACATCTACAAGTTTCTTGAACACCTCCAGGGATGGTGACTCCACCACCTCCCTGGGTAGCCTGTTCCAATGTCTGATCACTCTTCCAGTGAAGAAATTTTTCCTAATATCCAGCCTAAACCTTCCCTGGTGTAACTTGAGGCCGTTTCCTCTTGTCCTATCACTTGTTACTTTAGAGAAGAGGCCAGCACCCACCTCACTACACCCTCCTTTCAGGTAGTTGTAGAGAGTCTCCTCTCAGCCTCCTCTTCTCTAGACTGAACAACCCCAGCTCCCTCAGCCGCTCCTCATAAGACCTGTGCTCCAGATCCTTCATCAGTTTCGTTGCCCTTCTCTGGACCCGCTCCAGCACCTCAATGTCCATCTTGTGGTGAGGGGCCCAAAACTGAACACAGGATTCAAGGTGCGGCCTCACTTGAGACCATGCCAAAAACTTTACTGTAGTCAAGCTGTATCTACTGCTCCTTTCTGTTCACAAGGCCTGTTCTTGGAGAAGGAATTTCTATTCCTTCTCCATTAACAGAAGGAATCTGACAAATATTTTTTGACATTATTGATTCTTGACAAATCCTTATGAGTTATTTCTTATCATCTTGTACTTTTATTTCTGCTTACAGACATAATTTATTCTGGTATTTTCAGGAAATGGAGGTCAGGCTGATTGGTCTGTAAGTCCATAAAGCCTCATTTCTTAAAAAAACAGCTAACATGACAACCGAGGACCATCTACAGTGGTGAGCTTCACTACCCATGAAGGTTTGAGGTGGATGTACAGTCTTGGAACTGTAACCCACCAGTTTGACAAAACCCGTCTTTCCTCCTCACACTGTACCAGTCAGCTGTCTAGACACTCAATGCACATGCCTGGTCCCTCTCCTTTTTGCCTTCCTCAACCCTACTCAGGAATTACCCAAAGTCTGTTTCAGTCAACACTCCTGTAAGATGGCTGAAGTTGTTATAAAGTCTCCATTCTCCTTAGAGAAGTTACTTGTACTTCTGTTTTGTTTCCCTTGCTTTTTAAACTCCACTTTTTTTTTTTCCCTCTCTTTTACCAACCACTTTTGCTTTCTGGAAGGCCAAAATCAAATAAAGCAGTTTCTACATGTGACCTGAAAATAATGACTGCTTGACTTGCTCTTCCTTCCTGGAAAAAGGAATTTTGTTGTCTCAGGCAGTCTGCCAGGAAAGACCAAGCTCCAGTCTATTGAAAACATCACCAAGGACAAAGAGAGATCAATTGCTGTGAAACTGAGAGGGAGAACATCAAGAGAGAGGCTGCAGCTTTGAGAGGTAAGGTGGCCTCTTCAGCATCTTGGATCCATTTCCTCAAGAGTCTTAAACAGAACGAAGACGACTTTAAATATTCACTTGTGTGCCAGTGAAGAAAACTGAAAATGAGGATGATGTGTTCTACTATCTGTTTTGGTGAGTGGGAGATAGAGCAAAAAGGGAGGCATAGGATTAGGCTGCTGTTGGGTCAGTCTCTCTTCATTCTATAGCCTTGTTTGGGGTCTTATTTTAGGGGAAACTGTAGTGTATTTGTTATAAGAATTTATGATAAAGAAGTTCTGGAACAATAGTTAATATCTGTGTGTATTCACATTATAACAATCTAGTATATTTTTTAGTTTTAAAAAGTTGCTCTTCAGTTTCTTCTAGCCAGAAATATCGAATGATGATTGATGAGTTACCTTGCCAATCATTTAACATTCTCAACCTAACCTTAAATGAATAAATGACTAGTGAAATGATTGCAGCAAATGTCATCAATCAATCTCATATACCCAATACATAAGCTGTTTCAATGGAGTAAAACATATGGTTGTAGTTTAAAAAGAAAATCCTTTGGAAAACTTCATACAACAAACGTTACTTAAATACAAGCTAATCTTTGACATAATCCAATATGAAGAGAGTGAGACAGATTTGTTTCCTTCCAATGTGATTAAGGGTCTAGCTTTGAAAAAGTCTTTTCCAAATGTTTTATAAGTCATGGTAAAGTACTTTGGTGGTAAAAAAATAAAGGGGAAAAAAGTAACTAAATAACATTTAACAACTGATGAGGATTAACAGAGTTAGCGTGAGAGAAAAATTATCACCTAGGAAGCAAGAGCCCATATTATCCTTCCTGCGGTGTTCAGAGCCTAAGTTATCACTGAAACTTTATATCATCACTTAAGGTAGGGAGTGACTTAAAGTTATCCGGAGAGAACTACCTGTAGCTTGGGCTGCAGCATCAGTAGGAAGCCTGGTGGTGTAGTTTTGCCCTGGCCGGCACCAAAACACTGCAACTCACTCACCCTCCCCACTCTCAGGGATGGGGGAAAGAATTAAACAGGTAAAAGGAAAAGAGACTTGTGAGTTGAGATAAGAACAATTTAATAATTAAAATAATATTAATAATATTAATAGTAAGATATGCAAATATACAAATGAGTGACACACAGGGATACTGCTCACCACCTAATTGCCAAGACTCAACCCATTCCTGGCTAACAATCCCAGAGCAGTGAGTCCCAAAACCTAAATCCTGGAACGGGGATAAAAGCCCAGGCATCCAAGACACTGAGACAATCCTGAGAGAGGGGTGACCCAGAAGGAGGCAACCCAGAGCAAAAGACCACCTTGAGAGAGCTGACACGGAAAGAGAACTTCCAGACAGATCCTCACATATATACTGGGCATAGATGTAAGTGATATGGAATATACGATTGGCTGATTTGGGTCTCAATCCCAAATCTAAGGTCGGATCCTAGGCTAGTAACTAGGGCTATGCTCCCTCACAGCTTGTCCTGCACCTGCAGACACTAGCACAGCAGAGAGACTGAAAAGTCCTTGACTGTTCTGGCAGCAACTATAAACATCAGTATGTTATCAACCACCTTCTCTGCACAAATCCAAAGCAGCCTCGCACTAACTACTATGAAGAAAGTTAACCCTGTCACAGCTGAAACTAGGACGGCTGAAGTCGAGACTTTCCATGTCCTTTTGGACAGGAGTAGGAATGGGTGGGAGTATGCAAGATACTTTGCCCTCTCTCCAAAAGTGCTGCCACCAGAGCAGGCTCAGTGAAATATAGCATACTGGGTATGACACTTACTGGAGAAGGCAAGAAAACTAATTGAAAGAGTAAAATTACAAGACCCACATTGGCTTTTGAGACAAAACTGTGATTGTCATTTTCCAGGCAGATTGTTACATGATGCTCCCATGCAAAATGTCTTAATTTTAAGTAAAAGCATCAGTGTGAGCCCTTCCTCAGTTGTCAGTCAACAGAAAATATTTTTCATGAGCATCTGAACTCACTTTTACTCTCAAACGTCATAGCTCAGTGGAATGAACTGTGGAAAAGAGCTTTAAATGTCAGGGTTTTTCTTTTTCTTTGTTTAGAAGTGGAAGGAGAGCAAAATTAGAAGTGAAGTATTTAAAATGGGCATGAAAACTGCAGTGGTGTGATGTATGAGGTGTTCTGAAAATGACCAATATTTATGTGCACTCTACTGAGAGTTATGCATCAAAGTGGATGCGGAAATTTCCTTCACTATCAAAGGGAATGCCTTCTAGTATACAATCTCATAAACTGACTCATGCTTTCTTTTTAAACTGCTATTCTTATTTTTATCATAACATTTCTTGGGTATTTTCCCATCTATATATATCTTATAATGATATTCTATACAGCAGACAGATTTAAGTAGTTTCAATAAAAACTTCAGTTAGAAAAACAGAATGTAATAATTAATATATAATTTAAGCATTCTTCTGAGAATATTAAAACAAAGGTATTTTCCTTAAAAATTCCTATGGGGTGCTCCTGCTCTAAGTTCTCACCTTGCTGTGGACAACACATAATGTGTTAAACAGCAAATGGAAAGCTGGCACCAGTTTTAGTTCTACAAGATTTAGTGCTGTAGTGAAACAAACAGCAAAGCTGATCTGACTAAAAGCAAAAGTCACTTTATCATACCAGATCAGTGAAATTCTAAACAACAAATAGGGTTGGTTTTAAATCTCGAACATTATTACAGTCCAAACTTGGTTAGCTTCCCTCAAAGTGATTTAGTTCCCAAGTCACTTAAAAATAAGATAGGCACATACCTAGATCATTCAGGTTTCATCTCTCAAGATGAATCAACACCACTTTTAAATAATACCTTTAATTTTTAATCTGGCAGTATCTGTCTGGAAAAGTGTTTTGCTCTCCCTGACTCCAAAGAGTAGGAAAAAAGTAATACTTTTATTTTCAATAAATCAAATGTTCATCATTAGGGCAAACAGATAAATCCTCTTAAATATAGCCATTTTAAAATGTGTGATTTTCAGAAACATACCAAAAAAAAAAAAAAAGAAAGGAGTGAAAACCACTATAAGTCATGTGTTAATTTACAGGTTGCATTCTGGTCTCACATTGTGCCAGAGCCCCAGATTTTCAGTTGCTTGGGGTCTCAGACTCTAGCTTTTCACACAGAAATAGAACACATAGCTTACATACAAACAAGAATAACACACAAGTCAGATTGCTTTAGTGGAGTACAAATGCTTGTGAATGTTCTAAATGCTTGAACTTCTTTGTTGAACTTTGGAAAGCTCTGGAAATCATGATTAATGTCTAATCAGAGTCATTGTAAAGGGAAAACCAAAACCCGCAGTCTATATTCAGAACCCTCTGGCATTCCCCAGGTTGGGAATGCCATCGTAATTGTTGCTGGCCTAAGTGAAGAACCTTCTCAAGAGTGTTTGGGAACAGGGCTGTCGGCCACAGCTAATAACTCACTTGGTATCTACCCCTCCAGAATCATAATGCTCCGGCCCCAACCGCGTGCCTGCTCTGTATGACAAAGCAGCTGATGAATGGTAAGAGCGAGCAGAAATGGTAATGAGTCTTGGGATTCAGGGGGACACTACCCACCTTATGTGTTGGAAGAATTTATGAAGATAACATGACATACTAATATATTTTTACAGCCCAAACAAGATATTTTATGCCAGCTGTGGGATCCACACGCAGTTTATCAATATAATTTCCAAGACCTTTCCCCTTTTTTCTCTGTGCTTGTACATAGCATTATTATCAAAGTAGGTAAAAGCGAGTTGTTACATGGAAAACTTGTGAACATAAAGAGAAACTCCTTTTGCTTCTTTTTTTGATCTTTTTAGGTCCATTTTGAACAGCAATAAAGAAGATGCAAAACCTCTCCCTTGCAATTATACACTTCTCTTTAACTCTCATTTCTCTCTTGGTGCATTGGTGGATGCACAATATTCTGTACAGTGATGTCGTTGTATGTTTTACAGACTCTTCAGCATATTTCAAAACACAGTGATTAATGTCATCAGACCTTATTTTTTCCATAAAACTGGTACAGCTGACCAAGTTGGAAACATTATTTGCAAAACTGTAATGCTGACATGAACTAACTGTAACTGCTATAAAATACCTGCTATTTGAAGGCTATGCGAAATTTAACATACTGTACTTAACACCAATCAATGAGCTTATTCTCAAATAACTGACTTCCTGCTTTAATGGTTAAATGGAAGTAATAATTTTTTAAAAGTAATATTTTAAAAATGAAAAAAACCCTATTTGACTACTGGGTAATGAAGTACATAATAACTAGCCTGACATTTCTATGGACTATTTTTTATAATTCACAAAACACAGAACCGATTACTGTGTGACAGTAAGGAATTCCAAATTTCAGAATAATTGTCCAGACAACACAGACATGAAAAAACACATCATGCTTACAATACGGGTTCATTCCAAAACCACATGCATGCCAACTTTAAAGCCTTCCTAACCATCTCTCACCCCAGCCCCTCACCATATCACACCTCTAAAACAGGCCCAAGGAAGTGGGTTATACTGTTTGGGTTGGTATTTCTTTTTGGTGTGTTTTCCAGGCTTGAGCTGGTGGGGAAACACTGCATGTTTAATTATTACACAATAAAATAAAAAGAAAGGTGCAGAACATTAAAAAAAAAAAGCTTTCAAATCAAATTAATATACTAAATTTATTAAAATACTTCTTTCCATTTCCATTTTTCTTCCCCTTTTTTCCTATTCTCTTTACTTTTCTTGTAGAAAAGGGGTATTAATGGAAAGAAAAAAAAAAGACATTGCTATGTTGTTTTTCAGGTGGATGACAGTAAAAACACAGGTTAGCTTTGTTTGAGTTAGATAGAAAGGACACAAGGTTTTAAACCAAGGAAATGAGTAATTCAACATGACCAGGAAAACTGATACTTTGATACATACCTAATTTTGTTTTATGGTGTTTTGTAACGCATAATCAAATTCCGCAACAGTAAATGTGGATTAAGTCAATGGTGAAAACAGATTGTTAATGAAAATATAATAGGTTTATGCTCATTTCCCAGGAGATTATTCCTTCACTGTACAACAGATTATAAATTTATAGTGATCTAAAGTGAAATTACATTTCTTGGAATTTTCAAAGCCAGCAATGATATTCAGCCCCAGATTTAAAGGAAACCATTAGTCTCAGTCTGTCATGGGCATCAACGTTTAGAAGGCAGTACACTGTTACATCACTGAACTTCTGCCAAATAACCCAAAAGGAAAGCAGAAGAGCCATACATCTGGCCTGCAACTTTGCCAGCTACACTGTCATGTTTGCTGCCTGGGTAGATATGGTAAAAGGCGCACGTTGAATACCGTTGCTGGCTCTGCAGAGGTGAGAATGTGATGGCAGAATTATGCTGAGGCCCCTACAAATTTCATCTGGGAAGAATTTCAGTCATAACTGACCATGACCATGACCTCAATCCCACATCAAGGCTTCACTGGTGCTCAGGAGTGAGGCTACACATTTATTTGTGTAGGACTGGAGTCCAAATACAAATTGAAATTTGCTCTGTCTTCCTATGTATCCTGTATGTCTGAACCATATTGTCAGCATCTGTTTAAATGAATCTAGTGAGTCAGGAATTTTCCAATGAAACCCTGTTTTACAAGAAAGACAGCAGTTTATCAAAACTGAAATTTTGTGGTACTGTGCCAGATTTTGTCAAAAAGCTTTCAGGTCCTTGATAGTTTTCAGTGAGAAAAAGAACCTGCAGTCCTGAATACCTAGTTCAAGTCACCACCTGATCAAAAATGTATTCATATGTAAAGACATAAACTGGGCTGACATACATCTTATTCTGTGGACATGTCCACCTTTTCAGTCTGGAAATTGTATTTAATTGAAGAGTTTGGCTGTTTGTGCTTTCTGGACAGACAGCTGGTACCCTGGAAACAAGAAATATCTCGACTGGGCTGTTGAACATCTGGAAAATGTGAGCAAATGACCACAATATGTGAGCAGACCAACTGCAAGGACCATGAACCCATGTTTGCACTGAGGATCCCCCATAGAAATGTCCAGTTAACCAAGGCAATGTATAGTAGCCATACCCAAATGAACTGGCTTTGGTATCTCTGTGTCACCCTATTAAGCTCCATAATTCTTCCCAGAGCACAGCAACTCCAGTTGGATGGATTGAAAAACCTGTCATGTGTACTTCTAAATAAGGAGCACACATCTGAGACTAACTTAAGTGTTCCCCCTCTGTGCGAATGTTCCCAACCTTCACTGAGGTGCACTTTCCAGGCAATCTTAGGGGAGCTGTATTGCTGTGAACACTGCCATGAGGCACATCATGTGTTACCCCACCCATACTACAGCTCTCCCATATTCATACCTTATCGAACCTGTTAAATTGCTTTTGGCAACAAATATGTCCAAACTTCATTAATTTCCCTGATGTGGTAAATGATTTAAGCAAGAAAATGTTTTTCTGCTTGTTCTAGTTAATTCTTTGGAGGAAGAACTGTCTCTGCCCATGATGTTCAGCACTGCCAATGGCAGCAGCACTCTATAAATCAATAATAATAACACATAATGGGAAAAAACTTGAGTCCTCTTCCTATAATAAACCACTTAGTAATTTAATATAAATACTTGTAAAAGCTTCTCATACCTTACAGATTTTGAAGTGGCATGACTATTTGAGTGAATAAAGATCAGTCATTACTGTTGACCCGTGTTTGGCTTTTTAGTGGTGTAAGCTTATGAAAAAAGAGTCTCCTGGAAATGCGGAAGAGGTTGGAGTAGTCTCTTTCTGTCTACCAATCCCTGTTAAATCTCAGGTGCATCCAGTCAAGCCTGTGCAGGTGCACTATGATATTCTGTTGATGAATTTCCAAAGGGGCTGTAGCCCATGTTGCCATGAGGACATAAGTAGCATTCCTGCATTTCCCTGGCCAAAGGACAAATTTCTTAGTGTATCAGCAATTCTAAATAGAGATGTGAGTAACATCTCTCTAGCAGCCATAAGGAAAAGTAGCTGTTTCTGCTGTGCAACCTCCATGTACTAGCTTCAGAGTTTGTAAATGAAGAAACTTTCGTATTTCTTCCTACACATATCTTTGATAAGTTTGGCATCTAGTTACTTTTTAACACTCTCCTGATATAACAACCATAATAACTAATCAGTCTACAAGAACGGGTGTTATTAATTTTTCTACATTTTAAACTATTTTTTGCAATTTTTAAAGAAGGAAAGATACATTCTTTTGTACAGTTTATCCAGTGTTTAAATACAGGGTTTAGTGTCAAAAGTAAATATAACTTTTGATTCCATGTATTAAAAGGACAAAAGAAAATAAGCACTAAAATCATAGAATCGCAGAATCATAGAATGGTTTGGGTTGGAAAGGACCTTAAAGATCATCAAGTTCCAACCCCCCTGCCATGGCCAGGGACACCCTCCACTAGACCAGGTTGCTCAAAGCCTCATCCAGCCTGGCCTTGAACACCTCCAGGGATCAGGCATCCACAGCTTCTCTGGGCANGGGGGCCCCACATCTGAACACAGTACTCCAGGTGGGGTCTTACGGGAGCAGAGTAGAGGGGGAGAATCACTTCCTTTGACCTGCTGATCACACTTCTTTTGATGCAGCCCAGGACACATACCGATACACACATGATCATACAGAAGTTGAACTGTTCATTAATTACTACATCCAGCTACAAGAAATCTGCTTAATTTCTTACCAATTGCTTGCAATAACATTTTCTAGATGAATTGAAAGGGTTTTTTTGTTTCTGAGGACTACATAATTTAATGTCATGGGCAGGAAAATAAATATATACACCTTTATAGCTAGTATCAAAGTCAGTTCTGGGCCCATAATAACAAGATCTAAAACATAGACAAGAATAGATTGATCTTATAAGAAAAAATTTCTGTACACACACAGAAATGTGTGTGAAGACGCTACTTTTCAATTCCAACAAGAGCAGTCTTTGCTTACGCGTATTTGTGAATGAAGGCACTTTAAGCCTTTGCTACACTGCATGTAGAAAAAAAAAATAAGAGGATGCTATAGGATAAAAAGACTCAGCTGAAATCAACTTATATTTGTATGAGGCATCAACAAACACCTGAACAAGGTTTAGCAGTAAGGATTGGTATGGACTACCATCAAGAATGTCAAGATTGATTGATGTTATTTGTTAAATAAGAGATAGTGATGAAAAACACTGTGTTCTAACTGACAATGCTGAAGAATGACAAGGGGTATGTGTGTGATATGGATTCACAGTCATGATAAGTAGCAATGAAGTACAGCTGAGTGTTTCTCAGAGTATCTCTCAGAGACAACTTGGAAGAGATACCCTTCTAGAAACACCTAGATTACAACATGAAGTAATTTTCAATAATTTTATCGTGGAAGAAGTGAGCTAGTTGTGTGATTATATTAGAAACAGCAGGACTTCGACTTCAGTCAAATCCAGGTGGGTTTTGCCTTTAACCTCGAGGTGAAGGAGAGCTGTGGAAGTCTGTATTATCACTGTCAGAGAGTGCTCCCATGGCACTGATGATTTTGTCATGTTTCTTTCACACTGAATTGTCAAAATAAATTTTTGAGCATTTGAGACACCAGTGTTTCCCTGTAAGAGCTGGATTTCGTAAAACTGTTTATGTCACCAGCACTTGGTTGCTGTAGTCAGATAACATTTTTTTTTGTAGTACTGTGCTTTACTGAAGGGCAGAGGCTTCTGCAGGGTACTGTTGTCACTGGAAAAACAAAACTTTTTTCAAATGAAATAGTTATGTACATATTTTCAATTTTCCCCTGAATTAGTAATTGTCCGTTCAATGAACAAATAAAACTGGATCTGTAAGATTTCCAAAACTATTAAGGTATCCCACTTATACGTATAGGCCCTAGCTTTTCAAAAGTCAAGATGATAAAAAATAGTTACTATCAAAATTGGATGCAAATTCTGTTTTCAAATTTGAGAGACTGAAATAAAGCAAATTTTCTGCAAAGCAACATTTGAGACAAATATACTTCAGCTGATGCTTTTGAAAAAAATTGACTGATGTTAGTAATTGTCATCTCTCTTATCTCCTAGGTCAGCAGATTCATTTAGCTCTGGTAGTTGTTCCTGACATTCCCTGAATTGTCTTTCTACTGTAAGACAAGAATGCTCTGTCAGGTAATCTTTCTGTCCTATAGAAAACTTCTGGTCAAATTTACAAAAAATTGCTGCAGCCATATGGACCCTAGGCTCCTTTCTATACTTGTCATGGACTCAATTGCCAGATTATTTATTTTTATATTATAATTGTGTGATAGTATTATGCTATATTATATTTATATATTCTATTATATTGTATTATAGTATATTATTATTAAATAATCTTTAATTATATAGTTTAAAAAATGTTTTCTTTACAGCATCAGCTCCCAGTCCTGGCCTCTCTACCTTTGCAGTCTATTATACCCAGATCAACTCTTTTTTTCATTACAATTAATTTCTTTTTTCTTTATACTGCCTTAGTATGAATGGAAGGAAAACTAGTGAGGTAGTCTCTGCTTCCAGTCCCCGTGCTTGGCATCATGTTGTCTCACAACAGCCAGAATTTGCAGTTCCAGGGAAACCTGTCAGCCTGCCAGCTCTGGCCTGGAGCACACTCAGCCACAATGAAATACTCAGCAAATTAGCTGCTAAACTCTAAGAGGGGGTCCCAGCAGATAATGTTTCTTTGATGCTGCTGCTGGGATGGAAGGTGTTCAATGTGTTTAGCTTGGCCAAGTTTAGGTATATCACTAGAGATCCAGTAAAAGGCACTTTCTGAACAGAAGATGGAATAGCTTTCTTTTCCAAATTTTAAGGCTGTACGGGTTGGGTACAGGAGAGATTCTCAATAACCCTTTTTTTTTCCCTGATAGAGCAAATACTCAAAAGAGAAATATTCTACCAGAGGTAAGAAAAAAAAAAAAAAAAAAAAAAATAAAAAAAAGAAAAAAAAAAAAAAAAAAAAAAGGCAGCAAAGAATAATTCTGCACAGTTAGTTTGGCAAATTCATATTGAAAACAGAATATTGTGTGATTCTACACTCAAAGTGGCATGAAAATGGAGCTACAGCCTGTTCTGTTGACAATATGCACAGAGTTAGCTAGGTTTCCTACCTACTGAACTATAACTTTTGGAGAGTTTTTGTAATTTAGTCTATTATGAAGAAAGTTTTAAGTTCCCTTTGGGATGGTACATATATATATATGATCCCAGCTGATGTATTTTCAGTCTTGAGGAATGCATAGCCTTCTCTGGTAGCTAAAAAATGCCTTTATGAAACTAGTTGCTTAAATGGTGACAGGATCATAAAACCCCCAAAGGTAACTAAAACTTGCCTTGAAACACAAGACACCCACATTAACACTTTCTAGTTAGATGGATACAGCACGGTGCCTCTGCATAAAAGAGTATTTTTCATCAAAAGTACATGTTTGACATGCTGCATGCTAAGAGCTAACCTACCAGTTATGGAAGTGCCTACAATAGGATACAACTACAAAACCCGTGGGTGAAGCACAAGTGGAGAAGGCTGCAAATATGAGAATCACCCTTTCAGAGTAACAAGGTCTAGTCCCCTTGCTGCAATCACAGAATCATAGAATGGTTAGGGATGGAAAGGACCTTAGAGATCCAAGCCCCCTGCAATGAGCAGGGACACCTCCCACTAGACCAGGTTGCTCAAAGCCTCATCCAGCCTGGCCTTGAACACCTCCAGGGATGGGGCATCCACAGCTTCTCTGGGAAACCTGTTCCAGTGTCTCGCCACCTTCACAGTAAATAATTTCTTCCTTATATCTAGTCTAAATCTGCCCTCTTCCAGTTTAAATCCATTACCCCTGTCCTGTCACTACAAGTCCTTGTAAAAAGTCCCTCCCCATCTCTTCTGTAACCCTCCTTTAGGTACTGGGAGGCTGCTATAAGGTCCCCCCCAGCCTTCTCTTCTCCAGGCTGAACAAACCCAACCCTCTCAGCCTGTCCTCATAGGGGAGGTGCTCCAGCCCTCTGACCAATTTTGTGGCCCTCCTCTGGACCTGCTCCTACAGCTCGATGTCATTCTTGCTTTGGGGGCCCCAGAACTGGGGTACTCCTGGTGAGGTCTCACAAGAGCAGAGTAGAGGGGGAGAATCACCTCCCTCAGCCTGCTGGTCACGCTTCTCTTGATGCAACCAGGACATGGTTGGCCTTCTGGGCTGCGAGCACACACTGTCGGGTCGTGTTCAGTTTTTCATCTACTGACACCCTCAAATCCTTCTCCTCAGGGCTGCTCTCAAGCAGTTCTCTGTCCAGCCTGTATTTGTGCTTGGGATTGCCTTGACCCATGTGCAGGACCTTGCACCTGGACATTCTGAACTTCAAGAGGTTGGCATGGGCCCACCCCTCAAGCCTGTCCAGGTCCCTCTGGATGGCATCGCTTCCCTCTAGCACATTGACTGCACCACACAGCTTGGTATCATCAGCAAGCTTGCTTAGGCTGCATTCAGTCCCACTGTCCCTGTTGCTGACAAAGATGTTAAATAGCACCGGTCCCAGTATTGATCCCACCAGTAATGCCACTCATCACCGGTCTCCATTCAGACACTGAGCCATTGACTGCAACGCTCTGAGTGTGACCATTCAGACAATTCCTTATCCAGTGGGTGTTCCATACATCAAATCCTTCCAACAGTATTTGGACTTGGATGTATAGAAAAGGTTCAAGTCTCAGGTCCCTCCTGTTCTCCCCTCCATGCCTCCTGCTCTTTGCGTACACCTGCACAGCCACTCTTGCAGCAGTAAAGTTGGTAGCCTGGCAATCCTCCTCATTTCTGTCCCCCCCCCCGAGGGGATGAGATCAGCACCAGCCTCAGGGTGAGGGACCTGCTCCCAGCTCCTGCCCCTTCTGAAGAGAAGCAGAAATCAACTGAACTGCCTCCAAATAGCTCCCATTAGGGTTAAACTCTTAATTCTTTCTTGACAAGTACAGAATTCGTACATCTCATCAAATTTCCCAAAAGTGGTGAAGTGTCAGAGCATTTCAGATGAATAGACTTCTATACAGAAACATTTCAGGCTAAAAACATGCACATTGCAGTTGAAAATTTTGCTTCCTGCATTTGGATAATGCCAATACACCTCTGGACCCATCTTTTTTACTGCTGGCATTAGAGCCAGGCTCTATTACTGCACAGGTCAGAGCAATATCCTTGTACCAACACCAAACAGGAGCAGGCAAGGGCTTTGCCTGTCACTACTCAGTCATCACAGGAGGACACAAGCAGCAGACATATAAAACAACCTGATGGTACTGTTTGCATGGGTTTGGCGTGTTGGTATCTGGCAACGCATGACATCCTCTTCATGATACCCACAGGAAAATGAACATAGCTGAAAGGATTTGCTGGAAACCCATGAGAACTGACAAATCCTGCTGAAAGTCCTATATGCAGTCTGAGCCCATCTGTTCTCCAACCAGCCTACCCTGCTACATCTAACCAGGCAGAGGTTCAGGCTGAGAGCAAAAGCCTTTCAGTGGCTTCAGGTTTAATACAGCAACAAGAGCAGAAAAAAAATATTCTGGCACTTGTAACAAGTGCTGATCCCTTGTTCACAATTTGTAAGAATAAATCCACACTGAGACATTCAAATGGCTTGAACTGCACGAAGGTATTTTGGTGCTTAGGGGCATTTTGCCAATACTCATACCATCTCTTAGTGGTTTTCCTTAGTTTTCACTTGCTAAAATCCAGAAAACAGGTAAAGATTTCCAAAAGATAAAAACAGAGATCAATTCTTTAGCATGAAATGTGTGCATTAAAAGTGACAGACTCCATTCAAATCCTCTGGGAATGAGGCACGCCAAGTTTCATCTGGCACTCAACCACACTGGTCTATTTAGAATAGTGGTCTCAGGGATTCCTAACCGTGGTCTCAGGAATGGGTTTTGACACAAATCCGTTTGTACCACATAAATAATGAATTCATTCTTTCAAATACCAAAGTCAATTTTGAAATCTTATGTTTATAGCAGATCATCAATATTCATCAGTACTATCATGTTAAATTAAAAAAAAAAAAAAAGAAGAGGAACTTTTAACAATATCACAAGTGAGTGCAGTGGGAACAGAACATGAGATTTTTATTTTTTTTTTAAGCTACAAATCTGAAGTGGAAGTGAATGTTAAATGAATGCCTCATACTAAAACTTTATGAAAAATGAAATGTACAAAAAGCTGGATCCTTGCCATGACACCCATTATGGTGAAGTCTGAGACTCTGACCCTTCATGTTATACTTATTGTGTTTTTGACACATTTAGTCAATTAAAATGGGTGAAGTGTAATTTGTTTTTCTTAAGTTTAATACAGCATGTCAATAGAAGCTAACCAAAATTTATAGTAGGAACACTAAAACTGCCACTTGCACTTAAACAAATGAACACAATTTATCATGGTTGAAATAAAAAGAACATCATGTGCATTTGACTTTATACTTCACATGAGCATGTTGCCAAATATAGGAAAGCATGTTACAGCTGACACTTCCAATGGAAAAGACATTTTACTTCACATTAAATATTGGTGTGAAAAATTTGGACCCTGTCCAATCCTAAGAAGTGTTAACGTTGGCACTTCCACTGTATACTTTTACTGTAAATTGTTGTAAATTGTTGTAACATTTATTTGACATGGAATACCCAAAGGATTGATGAGTAAAGAAAGGAAGACTTTTTATTGTGCCATGTTCCCTTTTTCAGTCATACATACTAAGCCTTTACATCTTCCGAGTTTAAACAAGTCGCCACCTGTACTCAATCGGTGAAAGTTATTTTTCATGCAACTAGAGTTTGCCTTTTTTATAAACCCATAAAAGCACACATTTTCCATTTTATTGGTCAGCAAAGCAATGGCTGATTTAACCGTAAAACTTACAAATGTTGTTTCTTTATGGAGATCTATGTTTTTTTAACCCTTTATAATTCCTTGGAATATGAGCCTCCTTCATTTCATTTGTTGTCAGAGACTGAAAACACAAAACAACCTATGGTATTTTTTCTTTTCATTAAAAGTTTACCTAACACTACTACCACTTGTATTATTACCCATGGAGTACTAAAGGTTTAGGAGGAACAAAGTACTGCTGCGTAAAAATTTATCCGCTTCAATTAAGTACCTGCACAATAATTCTGGGTTCATATTATGTGAACTATAACTACACTTATCTGCAGTAATGAAGCACTGTAAAATGTTGGAAAAGTGCTGAGGGGCACTTCATATGATTTACTGAACTGATCTCTAGGTTAAGAAAGCATGCCTAAGACAAGGGAATAATTTTTTTTTTAATCCATATTTTTCAAATTAAGAAAATCCATAGCATTTTTAATTATAAAATCAAATTTTACAACCACAAACATGAAAATGACTGGGTATTTTAACAGTCTTTTTTAAATACCCAATCCAAGACCTTGAATTTTAAGCTGTTTAAATACAGCACTTTGAGCTTTCTGTATTTGATTACAACTAATAGAGTAACGTATACATATAAGTACTGGGAAAACAGATTTTTTTCAAAGTAGACAAGTAGCACGGCTGTCCCTATACCAGGCAGAAAACTCAGCAACCACGTGACATAGTGAATCAGCAGAATGCAGCCAGAAGAGGACATGAGCTGGTGACTAGGGGTACTTCTGCTGGCATCCAGAACATCATGTAGTGGCACTTCAGAAGATCTCTAGAGAGTGGGATAGGCTTATTATTTAAATTTTTGAAATATTGAAAGGAATATTGCTCCTGTAAATGGAAAAAAAAATTATTTCCTTTGTGTGTGCTTCTGGCCTATAACTGACAGTATGAAAACCAAATCTAAGTTTCTGAATTCAAGTCCTAAGAGAGGGATTTTGAATAGAGGATCCATGTATCACAAACCCACCAAATACACCTCTCCCTTCTCTATCTCCAAATTGCAAATACGCTCTTTAGAAAAGACAAAGGAGGGAAGACACACAGGAGAGCAGAAAGGGTTGGAGCAGAAATAATGTTTTTGGTAGAGTTCATGGTGCTTGAATGAAGGCTAATGATGATATCAAGATCTCAGCAACTGTTGTCATGGCTAGTGGAAAGTAAGCTAAAAGTTACTAGAGACATAAAGTCCTACCACCCTCTGATATAAAAACAAAGAAATGTGACCCTGTACAAAGACATATTCAGATTTAGATGAAAATTCCAAGAGTTGTACAGGCCTTTAAAAAAATTGTCATCCTCAATCTCATAGAGCCAATCATTCATAACAACCTGATCACATTGCTTAGCAATAGGGAAGGCAAAGAGATTATTTCTCTCTCTTACCACATATTCAAAAACTACTAAAAAAAAAAAAACGCCAAACACTGGCCGTAAGCAGTCATGTGTTTTGGAAAAGGTTTCCCAAAGAGGTGGTGCAGGCTCCATCCTTGAAGGTTTTCAAGACTCAGCTGGATAAAACCTTAATAACATGGTCTGATCTCATGGATGACCGTGCTTTCAGCAGGAGATTACACTAGATACCTTATTACATACTCTCCAAAGATTTAATCTATGATCGTGTGGTTAAATTCCTTATTTCAGCTGAATGATATTACTTCAGAAACATATTTTTAAGCCAAACTAAGACATCTAGCAGCCAGCCATTTGATTGTTAAAGATTCATAAATTATAAAACCTTGTCTGTGCTGCTCCCAACACACTAGAACTGCAGTTCCTACTAGAAAGCAGGTAACAAGTACAAGTACATCTTTGTATGAAAATTTTCCTATTTGCAACTGGTGTTGAGGAAGGAACAACTGCAAATATTACAGGGGCTTCCTGGCTTTTTTTCAGAGAAAAAAATCTATCTTTTCCTTTTGTGTGGATGTAATGTCAAACCTGGACAGGAGAAGGTTGTGTTTGTGTTACACCAGTTTCTAGCTGGAGTTAATAACCAGTGTGCGGGAGGAACACTCCATTTTAAAGAAGTAGCATTACTTTTCCTCCCATGTCGTGCTATCATCTTTAACGGCAACAATAATTCACTTAAACCAGGAAGACCTTTTTTCTGTTTTATTTATAGATCATTAGGAAGGTCTGTCTGCTGCATTAATGCATGCTAAAATGGCATGCTGCTTCCCTCTTTACGGCTCTATGTCAAAACTGTCTCTGATAGCTAGTTACTCACTCCACTTTGTCTTTTTTGAACAATCTGTTCCTTACTGGATGAACCACACTATCACATGTCAGTTACGTGACTTCTATAATAACTTCTATACTGTTAGGTCTCTGGAGGACCGTTATGTCCTCAACTCCCACTGAAAACAAAGGTAGATAGCACCTTACAGATCAGATGTTGTGACTTTCTGAACTGCTGCTTAAGCTTTTCAGTTAAAACTCTACAGCTGTGCAAAATGTGGGCATTATTTTTAGCCATATCTTGCATCTCTCCATTTGTGATAATATACTACCATGTAAAATATGTTGCTATGATATGACTCAAGAGATAATATCAAGGACAACTCAGTGCAAGTACGTAAAGAACCAGGGCCAAACACATATGGGATACAGTCTAGTTTTGTTACATTGACTCAGAGACTTGAGAATTTGATTTTTATGTTCCTGGAGCTTTTCCTTCTCCGCAGTATAATTGGTATTACAAAAAGTCACATAATGCAGCTTATGGCATTTAGTGAATTAATTTTGCTTAATCAAATTCAGATTTTTTTTTTTAAGTTTTGTTGTATGCCTTCTGGAGGTTGTCCACCCAGAATGGTTTCATTTGAGATAAATACAGAAGAAATGTAGGAAGAAAGAGAGGTAGAAGAAGAATATAAAATATAACTGCAGAATTAACTAAAAAATGTTATATGTACCAAGTGAAATGAACATGAACATACAAATGGCACCGAGAGGGTTGCTGCCTGTATAGGGTCGGAAGACACTAGATAAATAATTCATCAGTCTGTTTGGAGACAGCACCATTTTACTGATTTTATTAAGTAATATGATGCACCTAAAACTTTGCACAGAAATAGACTCTCTAGAAATCAAAACTGACATATATCTATACATACATATATATATCTTCTTATTGATCATCCGTGACTTGCATGAGCTATTTTGTAGAAAAAGTTGTCTTCACTGTAGATGTAAGACTCAAAGGTTTGGTCTGCCATAGGCTTCTCTTAACACAGCCTTTCACCATGAGTCTTTCAAAAAAATTATTTGAAAACAAAGTGATAAATATTTACTATGCTTCTACTGTTTATCTGACTAAGGGGCATAGAGTATGCATGGCTTACCTGAGTAGCTGACCTGGTCACAAGCTCCAGCTGTGAGTGTGCTAGACACTGTACAAACATAAAAAAACCCACCTGATTAGTTCCTTAATCACTAGTGTGTATAGAGATCGATGCATACTACATTTACAACAGGCACTATTTTGAGTAAGAGACTGTGTCACTTATTTGGTACTCGAGACAGTAATTCTGGATACCATATATGAAAGATTTTTGGTCATTTTTCCAAAGGTGGAGAAATTTTGCCTCTTTGCAACCCAAAATTTCCTTTTTTTGCATCTCCCTCATCAGCATCATGAAGGGTAATACTTTGCTGATTGCTCGCTGCAGCCTCCTCAGGCAATGACTAATACATTGGTAACGTGTGATATTTTATAGATCTTTGAAATTTCAGACCTCACACAAAAGAAAAATGATGAAAAGTACTCCAAAGCTATCCTTCGGAATCAGAAAACACAAGGACTCAGGGACCTCTCATGCCGTGCATTCTATATTCCTGAATCATCTTGTTGTTGTTCTGACAGTTAGTTTATGGATCACTTTATTCCTTATATTAAGAAAGCAAGAGAAATCTCTGACAAAAATGTGAAGCTTACATTGAAACAGACTGAGTAAGTTCTGCCTGTTAGTCTGCGAGCGCTCAGAAAATGTTTTGAGGCTTCTCTTTTCAAGCCAGAGAATAGACGGTTACCTCCCACTTTGGACAGGAATGTCTTGGCTCCATTTTGGTGTTATATCTATTAGGTGCAGAGTGATGAGTCTATCTTACTGCTGATTCACACAGGCTGTTCCAGCGGCAACATGTGACTGTGATTCCTCTGTGGCCCAGAGGATATTTTCCATCAGTGGTAACAGATGTTACTAATTCAAAAGGCCAAAAGAATTAATAAAATTATATGTACATAATACATATAAACATTTCAGTCATATTCTTTTGACCGTGAGATCAATAAATACAAGAGTTAAAACAATGAATGCTGCTGCTATTGGTATTGTTGGAAGACATCAATGGTCAGGAAGGAGTCCTACTGAATGAGGACATGCAGTAAGTTAGATTCCTGAGGGAAAATAAAAAATACATTGGGTGTGATATTGCTTTTCTGAAGGACACAATAGAAATGAATGGAAATAATCTGAAAGAGTATATGAGGGGATGTGTTATGGGGAGACGGTGATATATTAAATAATTTTAGTTCCCAGTATACATGGAGGGGGGGAGATGGAAGCTTGCTCCTGGAAGCTGTGCTTTAAATGCAGTTCTAATAATTTGAGACAGGTCATTTAATTGCAGCTAATGCCTGTCCTAGTTTAGGACCAAAATGGGGACAAATTGGCTGATATTTAATCCAAGTAAAATGCTGCACTGGAGAATTTATCTGACAGAAATTGCTGGTACAAATCTCATGCCATCTCAATCTTTGGCAGTAACTCTCTCATTTCGTGATCATATCCCATCTAAATATCATTTTTGGTTAGACATTGATTATTGAAAATTATCTTTCTGCAATAGTCATTATAATTTGTATAAGCTATTGGTCCACAAATGCTAAAAGAAAAAACTACCTGCTCGTTCAGCTCTGCTTCCTACCTTTTCCATAATCAATCACCGCTATGCACCCTCTGCAGCTGGACTGTGCTGTCTTTGTCTTTGGTATAAACAATTTTCTCAAAAAAAACCCACAGCTTAGTGCCTTTTTTTTCTTTTTTTTGTTTGTTTCTTTTTGGTACAGCAATGAAGTTCATATAAAAATAAACTTACATTTTTGTGCATTAATCAAAGCAAAATAGTGATCCATTTTAGCAGAGGGAACCAATCACCTTCAGTTCATCATATGAACAGGGCCTTTGTAAATTGTTGAGGACAAGGATTATGTCTTATTCACCGGATAAACTTTGTCATTATATACACCTATGTTATTTCAAGAAATATGGGTTAAATAAGAAAAAAAAAATGACCATTTGGAACCCAGCCTGAAACTCACTGAAGTAAATGAAAATATTTCCATTAGCTCCAGTATGAGCTGGATTGGATTCAAGAGGTCTTGTGAACAAAAGCATCCATGATAATATAATAAAGACTGCACCACAATGTAATTACTCAAGGGGGCCAAATTAAGATCACAGAGGTGACCTAAACTGTTATATTTCCTCATGCTTTTGAGCACTTGATTTTGTGGCATTAACATTTCTAACATTGCTGTTTTGTCCGTGGTGCTGGCAGTGTCATATTACACTGCAATGCAAATCAGCAGATGTCAAGCTTTTAAATTTTATCTCTTTTTTTTCTAGTAGGCAACAGCCTTTCCTGCAAGTCACTATATCTGCAGAGTTACTTTTTGAGCAATAAAAGCACTATAGACACATGAAGCAATGTTCTTCAAAGTCAGGTTTATTTACACTTTCTATGAGGTACTTCATGGAATATTTATTTTCGTTACTATTGGAATCTAAGTGCATTGTTTATTGACAAAATGAAAGCAACGTCAAACATAGAACTGCACAGGAGAATACATTGGAATTCTGGAAATGTTCAATCTAATTCAACATTTTTGCCATACATGTATTAGGAACATTCCCAAGTGCAAAAACTGATGTCTCTGATGTAAAACTGTCTTCCAAAAGTTTGAAAGTCTGTCATCTTTCTCCATATACTCACTTCATTAAATAGTTTACAGCTTGCAAGGGGATCACAATGTTGGAGTAACAAAATGACTGTCCTGACAGATTCAGACAATAAAACAACCAGATTGTTGTATGAATGTTTTCTCAGAGACTGTTGCTGCAACACGTAATAAATACAAATATTGAAACACCTGCATGATAAACATAATGTTTTTAACAGATGTTAATCCCCCCTGAATGCAACCAGTGGATTTAGATCACGTAAATGTGACTTGCCCCCTTCAGGTCTTCTGGAAAATTACCAATCACATGATTGCTTTCTGACCAACTGCTGCAATCTATGTGCATAGTTTTGCTTTTCAGCTCTGCTACTATGAGCATTTTTAAAACAATAGCAATATGTATGTATGACACTGAAGATCATCTACAAGTTAGATTATTTGTCTGGCATCAGCATGAATCAATTATATGATTTGCAAAAGAGTGTTCCAAGTTATAAAAAACAAACCTATTTTCTCAAAATCCTGACATTTCTTTGCCATGGCAAGTAGAGTAGAACATTTATCATAGAATCATAGAATCACCAAGGTTGGAAAAGACCTAAAAGATCATCCAGTCCAACCGTTCACCTATTATCAATAGCACCCACTAAACCATGTCCCTCAACACAACATCCAGTCTTTCCTTGAACANTCTCCCCTGAGCCTCCTCTTCTCCAGGCTGAACATTCCCAGCTCCTTCAACCTCTCCTCATATGGCCTGTGCTCCAGACCCCTCACCAGTTTTGTTGCCCTCCTCTGAACACGCTCCAGGGCCTCAATGTCTTTCTCCAGTTGGTGGGACTTAGTTGTTCTGTCTCAATGCCCTTTGATCGTATGCAGCTTCTATTGACTTCAGTCAGTTTACTGGAGGTTCAGCATGTTTGAAAATCAGCCAATAACCCTATCAAAACACTACTGAGGTTTTCATACCCCTGACGGAGAAGCACACACTTAAAAGTCATTGGCTAAACTTAAGCACCCACTTATGCTCTCTGTTGGAAAAGAACCTCAGTCTTTTCATCTCAATAATGTATTTGAATCTCTGTTGGTATAACTTCAGTTTATACAAACAGTTCTACACTCGTATGGCCATACCAGTGTTATCAAAGATTACAGTATACACATTTCCACTCTAGTGAGTGGCATTATTTAGTGTTAAGTTATCCTATCAGTAGGGTCTAGCCTACAGAATGTCTATAATTGAAAATGAGCAATGCTGAAAGCAGAAAATAATTGACAAATTATTATTCGTAGAAATAGAATGGCAAAGGAAAACCTGTAGCCTTGATATCATGCCTCAGGGAGAGTCGTACAAAGATAAACAAGCAGAACAGAGATCAGTGCAACAGAAAAATACCAATTCATCATGGAAAGGCAAAAATTTGCTTTCAAAATTGACAGGTAAACACAGGAAATTTAATAACACAATTGGTATAAAAATTAACAATAGATTGTTCCATCTCCATGTACCACCTACATACATCTAAGTTGACAAAAATGTGGGATGAGCATAGTATTTCAAAACATAGAAAGGTTCAACTGGTGAAGAATTTCCCCAGAGCAATTTGTGGATGTAGATCAGGAGAAACAAATGCAGCTGGCTAAGAAGTATTAGAAGTATTTGACAAATAACTCCAGTGAACCTCCAGAGCTTCTCTTGGTGACAAAGAAAGACAAATTTATGTCTTAGATGCATGTTGGAGAAGAATTACCATCATTATCAAAAATCAAGACTCAATTTATTCAGCTACAGTTGTACTCTTGATGAAATTATTACAGAAATAAATGTGGTTGGTCATAATAATCAAGAAAAACCGCCAAGAAAATGTATTGCTTGGGATATGACCAGCTACAGGGAGATAGCTGTTGAGTGCTCTAAGACAGAGATGAACTAAGGAAAGTTTCCAAAATGTTCCTATTCAGACATGAATAAATGGATTTACTTGGTTAAAGGCAAAGAGGGGGATTTTCTCACTACATCTAGTTAATTCTGCAATTAGTTGCCAAAAGATGAGGACGCAGCACATAGGAAAAACTTTTCTATTGACTATGAAGTGAAGAATTATGCTCATTTTTCCACTTTTTTAGGATTATTAGCTCATCATAATTGAAACAGGAAAGGATGGTATTGCATAAAAATTGTCCCAGCTGAGTCAATGTTGTCAAAAGTGTAAAAACACTGTTTGGATGGATACATAATAGGTTAGAAGAGAACATGGACTTTTCTAAGATAATCATTATGGTATTCAGCAACTGTAATAACCTATGCAGCAATGTTCATCTCCTTTTAAAAGGCTATTGAAGAATTAAAACAGGTTCATTAACAATTCTAAGTATTGCTGTTTGCAGGAAAACTCTCATCTAATGAGGAAATGGTAAGATTCTTTATGTCATTAAAAGCTCATAGCAAGATGCTGATGAAAGCATCAATAAGATTAACTAAAAAGATCTTTTGGCCTTGTCTCATTTGAGATAATAGCAAGAGAATGTTCAATTAAAATGAAAAGTAATAAATTCAGAACTGGGGAAGGGATTACTTTTTTACTCACCCTTTACTTAGACTGGGGAGTGATTCTAAGCTATAGCAAGGCTCAAAAATCATTTGATCTTTTCTATGGTTAACAAGAGTTTCAAGAATTGTTATGTTTAAAGCCCACTTTTTTTTCCGAAGAAATTTTATATCTATTTGGATTTTTCAGTTTAGTCTTAACTTTTAAAACTAAAGCACTAGGTTCAGGGCAGGGAGCTTTCAAGCTGCTTTCATGCAGTTTCTTCTAACATCTTTACAGAGTTGATCAGATGCAGTGGTTATTTCTCTGGCTTCAAAACTAATTTTTGGTCTGCTATACCTATAGCAGACATTTTCATGTTTCTTCCATGTGTTTTCAAAAGACTGGTATATTGGCCTCTGACTGGCTTCACTGCTGTTATCAAAATACAAAGAATGAAGAAGATGTCTGGTGTCTGGATGCAGATACCTCTTAATTTTGCCAAGACTGCCTCTTCTAGCCATTATAATGCCATGTATTTTACCTTTGAAATTCTGAGTACATTCCAATTTATAGCTATGTGGAAAGTTTTCTACAAATTAATAAAGAAGTCATTCATAGTGATAAAATATTTACTCACAACACTGCCCAGATAGAAAGTATTTGCTCTCCTTTCTGCCTGTGTTAGATTATCGTTAGGCATTTTGAGCCCATGTTTCAGCCTAACCTGAGATTGTACCTGAGATGCACCATCCCTTGTGAGGCCTTGTGAACTAAGGCATCCTTCAGCATCAAAGCCCAGGATGGTGAAAGAGTCTTGCCAGTGCCATGCTGCAGCTTGTCCTTGCAGGGAGAGGCAGGGATGGCCACAGCAGGCATGGGTAGAGCTTTGAGGACTTTCAAAACCAGCTCCCAAGCGTGGGACATCCACAGTCCCCACAGAGCTGATCAGAGGAAGCTGAATGCAGAGTATTTCACACCTGTAAAAAATGATGTTACAAAGATGTCCTGAGTTTGTGTCCTGAAAATCATGTCACCTTGCTTTACACACAGGGTTGCTGTAGCTTCTGTTGCTGCAAATGATGCCATCTGTGGTTGAGGGTCTCTGCTCAGGGCTGCACATGTCCCTGCGGTGCCTGAGCCGAGCTTACCTGCTTGCTTCTCTCCACCTTGTAACAGCTGAAGTACTCACCTGAGGAGACTGCAAGTGACTGGCATAAGGCAAACCAAAAAGTGTCCAACCTCCCATTTCCCTCAGTAGTGGACTATGCACTTCTTGGGCCTTTTTCACTCATTTGTGCAAGCTCATGCCTAACCGCTTCTTGTGTTTCCTGCTTGCCCAAGTCACTGAGGTTGCTCTGAGCTTGGTTAACCCCTTGCATTTTAAAATTAATGCCTTGAAGACTTCCTTGTGCAGCTCCTTACACCTTGCAGGATTTCCCCCTAAGAATCCCACGATGGCGATTGAAAGCTTCCCACCTCTTCAGACACAGGTGCATTGATCCTGGCATGGGTCATGCTGGCCAGCACTGTTTGCCTGGGCTCTCTACACACATCTGCATTGATCTGTTTTCTCTCATCTCATATGCAAGTGTTAAGGCTTTCAGGTGATGGCTTTGCTCTGTGTTTGCAGAAGGGAAGTGTGGGAGGGGATACTGCTGTGCCACAATATTCCTAGACTAAGTGTTTGGAGTAAACTAAGAATATTATTAACAACAAGCAAACAGCCTTAACATGTTAAAAACAACCTCAATGATTTTCATTCGTAAACCCTGTTTTCACATTATATTTATGTGCTAAGGTTTCAGCTGAACTTATGTTATTTAGGCCTTTCTGAAAAGTCTACACTTTAATGGGTTCAAATGACTAAGCTGAAAATGAAATTTCAGTAATTAAAGTGCATGTAAGGGGAGGTGTTTCATTTAGGTTTTTGTTTGTTTGCTTTCATCTAAAGGCCTCCAGTGTTTTCGTATCTATTCTATAAACAGGAGAATATAAAATCATCTAGTTACAGAAGAAATGAAAAGTTGAATGATTCGTTATATTTATATGGCCCTAAAACATGTTGCAGAAATGTATTTATTACTCAGGAAAAAAACTAAAACAATAAAACATCTTATTGAGTGGTCGATTATATGGTATTACAAAAATCTGCCTTCCAGTGGAATCCTTTGGCCTGCATATGTACAGCACTATAAATCTTGCTAAATATTTGTTTCAGAAATTGTCCAGAAGGATGAACAAATTGATTTTCCAGACCTAAATCATTTCAACACCAAATAGTACTCTGGAGAAAACCGTGTTTCTCTTCTTGTTGTTTGCAGACACATTAAGATCACACACTGAGCTGCAGCAGTTCGGCTTTCTGGTCCTTTTGCTGGCTTGATAGTGACAAGATGGAAAAGACACAGCTTTGAGAGACCACCTAAATAAAAGCAGCTGATGAAGGGATAAAAAGCCCACAGCAAAATTAAGGATCTAATGAAGTAATTTCATTAATGCTGAACTTAGTTACAGACTGAGTTTCAAGCCTGTGTATTTGCATGAATTTGAAAACCTGAAGAAGAACAAAAAAAAAAAGAAAAAAAAAGGGAATCTAGGACTTTTTCATAAAATAAAATAGCTTGTAAAGGTTTTGGGTTTTGCAAAGTAAAATATTTCCCTGCTTTTTTAGAAAAAGTCAGAACTGTCAGATCATCAGTTCTGCAAAG
Source organism: Syrrhaptes paradoxus (assembly GCA_013400615.1). Lineage (NCBI taxonomy): Eukaryota > Metazoa > Chordata > Aves > Pterocliformes > Pteroclidae > Syrrhaptes > Syrrhaptes paradoxus. The sequence goes on from VZTO01007627.1 coordinate 44,881, forward strand.
GAAAATTTTTGAGCTATAAAATATTTTGCTTGTAAGTTGTTTATAATTTAATGCTTCTGTTTCATGGTGTTCTGATTAATTTACCCAAAGCATTTGCTGCTCTATTCTGAGCTCACTGTTTCAATTTATATTCTATAGCTGTGATTTAAAAAATGCTATAATATGTACTTCTTCGACTGAAAATAATATTTTTTCCAAATGCACTGAAAGGATATCCCATGTGATATACTTTCCTGTTAAAGACAATACATATTTACCACTTAGGCACTTAATACTGTGCCTTTAATTCACTGGTGAAAGCCTAATGCCATAACTTTCGCATTTGTATTGCAGGCTCCCGCCCAAAGCAGCGGCTTGCCAAAGACAGTATTCACAGATCTTTAACAGCAGAAAGAAAAAACCTACATTACATCAGAGATTATTAAAAAATGAAAAGTAAGGAGTGGTTTTTCTCACTTTTGTCATTCATAACATGCATCAAATACAATTATGTGCATGTGCACTCATCAGTAACACTTTACAACTGCAGTTTTACCAGATTTCTAAGGCCCAGGAGTACTGATTCAGTTTAGGCTGGTTTAGGTAGATTGATCAATGTTAACAAATTGATTTTTAAAGAATGGTGGCCTGATTCTGCTCTGGGTCTGGCAAAGGGTTTTTTTCCCATGTTGTCAACTGTGAATGTATTGTATAACTTTCATGAGAACAGATTTAGACCCCTTAACATGTCTGCTAGATTAAATTCCCCTGTAAAAGTAAATTAAAATTTAGGGCTTAATAGATATTTTCTAGAGATTTACATCCCTTTAAGGTAGGCGTCCAGCTAGAGCGCTGTGTAAAGGACACTAATGTCTGTTTATATATGTTAATGTTTAGCATAAAATTTAGTACGAAACATCATTTTTTGGGTTATTTTTGTGGAGGAAAAAGAAACCTACTGCTTTAGCTGGCAAGTCACTCTGTTTTCCAAATGTTTTTGGTTGCGATTTTTTTTCTTACAGGCTCAGGTTAAGAGAATAAGAATAATAAATGCCTCAAGACAAGTCTCCTTGCAAATGCAGTATAGAACTGTAGAAAAGGGAAAAGAGAAAATTCCTAAACACAACCACAACCTCTGTCATTTACACTCTAAACCTCTTTGGGTCACAAGTAAACAAAATAAGCCTCTTGCATTTAGTCCCTACTTCTGGTAAAGAACTGAATCATTTAGAAAGGCCCTAAAAGCCATGTGGAAAGGTAGATTTTTATGCATTAAAAAAAAAAAAAAGTTCAACACCTATTTGTCAAAACTCTCATTTCCTATTAAGTAAATTAAATTGAATTGTTGGTGTTACACTGGTTTAGTGGGTTTCTCCTCTTCTAAATGAACACAACCTGCTGGATCCAGCAAATTCATTAAAAATGTTATTTTACAGGGTAGAGGGCTTTAGGAGCTGCACAAACCCATCAGACTTTATGAGTTTTCAGACCAGTTTCATTCACAGGGTGCGAGTGAATATCTCCCAGTTCCCAGAGAGCCTCCCTTCACAAATAAAAAGAACAAAGATAAGTTGGGAGATGTGCAAGGTAAGCATAAAATATAATTAAAACATACTTGCATTCTCAGTCTATTGCAGCTGCTAATCTTACTGATTAGCCATTCTTCCATCTATGAGTCCTCCCACAGATCTAATCGCAGAGGGTCTGAGTTTTGAAGGATGCCAGTGCGCAAATATTCACATATAATTTCACATAGGCTGAAGACCAGTAAACTTATAGTATGAAGTGGCAAAACATGTCTACTTTAAGTCTATGGATAATCTCTGAAGTTAATAGAATCATTATGTTAAGTGCATAATGTAGACACTCACTGAATCAACACTGTGCTGCTCAATTTCCACATGCAGGAGTTTCAAAAACCAAGACAGGCAAAGTAGACTGCTAAGCACAGGTTTCCTCCACTTTGTATCTGCAAGATACACTTTGTGGCCAGAAAGTGAAAATAAAAACCAGGTAAATTCTGTGTTGCTGCACTAATATTAGACAGCTGACCGTAATTTTCCACTTACATCCCAGTTCGCATAAGTGTTAAATATCGGTCCTGCTGGTGCTTTATGAACTTTACTCATAATGATTACAGATGGTACAAAAACCAAGTCCATTGTTTGGCTGTTCTTTGCACTCCTTTTCTTGTACATATGGGTTATACATCTGTACGAAAGGCATGCCAAAGTAAAAAAGTCTTGGCCAAAAAAGGTAGGAAAGATGTGCTTGAATATTCAAATCAAGATGGGCTGAACATACAAGATGCTCCTGAATGCTCATGTTCCCCTCCCCCATTTCAGTCTGACGTTTCTGTATTATATGAGTCTGTTATCCCACATAGAGTCTATATGCAGCAGCTCTCCAGCCAGTACCAGGAAAACTGGTGAATCACTGCCCAAAAAGTCAATACCACATGCTAGTGGTCTTTACATCTGTTAACTCCCAGACGCTTACCCCATCATCCCAAGATGAAGTGTCCTAGGCTCTTTTGTCTGTTTATGGAGACTTGTAGTAAGTTGCTCCCTTCATATCATCAGGATGAGTTTCCCCCATCCTCTGTAGGAATGCAATTCATCTAGGAAAAAATGCCTCAGTTCCTGCTAAGCGTTGTGAAAGGAGGTGGCAAACGAGAGAGTTTCCTCCTCCACATCCATAGCTGATATTTCAGATATTCAATTGCCAAATTCTAAAGCTGTGTATACACTTAATTACATACCAGCCTTCAAGGGCAATCATGGTGCACAGACAGAAAAACACAGTCTAATACATTGCGAGTTTGGCTTGTAGTTGGGATTTCATGTTGTTTTGACATGTTCTGTTTAGGGGAAGTGCAGTCACTCTGAAGGGTTTTATGCTGGTTCAGCACTCTGCCTCCCCAGCTTCCATGTCCCACCACGCTTTGCCATCCAAGGCTGGTGCTTGTACTTTTCATGCAATTATCTTCCATTCACATGGGGATAGCTTACCCCATTCCCAATCAAAAGACCGGGGCACCTCTCTGATGTCTCTGCCATCCCTGCTTTCCTGGGGTGAGAGCTGAGTGCAACTCAGGCATGCACTGATGGATCTCTGTGTGGTTTCAAGAAATTTCATCCCAAGAGTTTTTCACACTGTAAGTATTTTTAAGATTTCAGGAATACTTCAGTGGTTATTATAATCAAAACCTTACAGATAAGAGAATGTAGATAGCCACTGGTCGAGTTAAATAAATGCCAGCTGCAAAGAGGGGTCCACCCAGGCATTTCTGGGTACGTGGATTTATGCCTTCCTAGACACCCATCAAGGAATGTTTTGCATTCCCAGTTCCAAAAACCATGCCCATGCATTCATTTGCACGTATATGGTCATATATCTTCTCACACCATAAACATTTGTTTTTGCAAGATAGGCCTTGGACAGTAAAAATTTTTATGGTTCATGTCTTCTCTGTCCTCAACTATTTAAGCTTTAAAAGTTCATGAATCTCATTTCTTAATTTTTAGCTACTGTATGAATTATTTTATCACTGTAGCAAAAGTTTCCAATACTTTTTCAAACACAAAACTGCTAAGCAATCTTTGTATTTACTATGCTTTGCTTTAACACATAAATCAAAAGACAATAACAAGCGTAATGTCAAAGAAAATTTTTAACACTTCATACATTAAATAAAAACAGCCGATAAACAGTTTAGATGAAATTATGGCTTGAAATGTAGTTCCCAAGAGGACTGTGGTTCATAAATTGTTTTTATACTGCCTCTGTCATTGTTGATTTGAGATACGCACAAGACACCCACAGTCATTACCAGTGCTACCATTACTTAACCTGCCTTTACGTTGACTGATATTTGGACACATGGAGGTTACTAACCACCTATTTCTGTGAAAAATGCATTGTTTGGTTGTCATCACATGTGTAGCATGTTCCCTTCTATTTGAAAGCTTGACACATAATTAAAAAAAATAGAAGAAAATCAGCCTTCAAGTTTTTAATCCCAAAAGCTTCTGTAGCTACTTTGGGTGTTCAAGGGAAGGGTGTTTTCCAATCAGTACAAAAGGCATTTAGTATTTGATTGGCAATTGACCTAATCTTATTGACTCACAAAGGTGAACTATTTCAAGCTCATCAGTTCTTTATTGCGTCACAGTTTTCAAATCTCTTTAAAAGACATGTTTTTGTTTTTTTTTTCTTTTACCTTTAATCGTTTTCTATAGCTAAATGTGACCACACAAATCACTTCTTCAAAGATTCTGGTCTGTTTATTGACAGAATATTTGTATTTACTTGGAAATTAATATGCCAGTGTTCACCTTAAATATGTGAAATGGGGAATAATTTGTGTGGAACTAACTATTTTGATCTCCAGCAAGGTTCAGAGCAAGAGCTTAATTTCTTGCTCGGTTCTGTTGGAAGAAAGCATTTTTCGAAATACCTGAGATTACGTAATATTGCACCTTTCACATTAAGGTCTTGGTCCTGCAGAATTCCAGTCTCCATGCAAATGCTTTCCTCTGATAGAACAGAAAAGGTACCTCTGACAGGTTCACTGAGCTGTGCTCTCTGTTGTTTCGTCACTGAGTATTTCAAAATAGAGTTAAGAGAGAGCTAAGAGTTAACTCAATCATTCACTGCAGAAAAGTTCTAATAACAATGAATTATAAATTAAACATCCACGGACAAATCTAGGGAAATTATAAATTTATTAAGTGTACCACTTGAGGTTTTTATAGGTAAAGGTACCTTCTCTCTACAAGAGGTGGTAAGCAAAGGTGGTAAGCTTCTCAAAGTGCCTTTAATCATAATGCTAACTATGTGACAGTGCATTTGCTGAAAGCTATACAAATGGAGCATTGTGCTTGAATGGCAACTATATGCTTTCAGCACAAACAGAGCTAATAGATTTTAAGAGAGACTTTATGCCTTCAGGAGCAACTAGTCTTTAAAGAGTATACATCCTTAGCACGAACCGTGATGATGAAGTATGTGCAAGCAGAGCTCTTAGAAAGAGCATATATGAAAGAGGGTCTGCATGGCCCAGCAGATTTCCTATTTGCTGGGCTTTCAGTTCACTCTTATAACACCTCTACACAGAGATTTCACAGCAATACACATTCATTTGAAGAAACAAACAGGTCTATCCAAAATAAACCATAAATATATTCCCACTTCTCTACTCATGACATTTGTTGCCATTGTTCTGTAGGGAATGACATAGCTAGCTGATAACATCATTTTTTTCCTCCCGATAATTTTTACTAGTAGGTGCCACTGACACTGCAGAAAAACCATAGAAGCTGTCTGGAAGCCAGTAGGCTAGATTTGTAACGTGAGCCTTGGGCAACTGTGCACATAGAGCGCTGTGAGGCCACACGGAAAAACACGAACATCTATTGGGCTCATACAAGTCATTCATTTTTCAACTGAGAGATTCATACCAATAAATTTGGTACATATGCATAACACACGCAATTAGCTTAGAAAAAATTAACCAGAAGTGGAAAACACCTGACCTGTACTATTCATCACAGAAGGTTAACATGGTCTTTTTTGTTGTTGTTTTATTTCCTTATTTATTTTAAGTATAATGGAAAGGCTGCTGCTTTACTTCCAATGCCATTAAAGCATATAATTCATTCCCGTGAAACCACAGGCTTTTCCTTATTTTCTTTCTTTTTACTTTCCTTTTTTTCTTTTTTGAGGGGGGTGGGTGTAAAACTAATCATCCAGTGAAGGGCTTGTCCTTTTATGGTATAAGCAGTTGAGTTCACCTTTGGGCTGTGTCCAAAGAAAAAATCTACAGAGAATAAATGTATTCCTGGAGGGCCATTAAACTTGCATTAGGCATTAACATTGATAGTATGTTGATCTAGCTTCTGTCCTCTCTACTGCCCTCATTAAAATGACTAGCAACCTTTCCTTCATCAGATCCCGCTCCTTTTTACTGAAATCCCTTCTACCTTCAACACAGAGGACCAAACTCTTCTTAAACCTTTGAGTTTCTTAGAACTTTCTTAGCTCTTCTTCCTCGTAGCGAAGTAACTCTTCTCCTTGCTTCCTCCTCTTTTCTTTCTTGCTGCAAACCGAGAAATCCACAATGAGATCCTGAGTGTATCCAGACTAACATCATCTTCAGCACTCAGAACAGGAGTCAGAAGGATTTTAGCTGCCTCATATCTAAGACAGAGATTCAGAAAACTGGAGGTTCCTAAATTCAGCCAGCACTAACTCCGCTGTGGACCACAGAGTTTCTCTTCAAATGCAAGTTCCCCATTTGAATGCACCCTAACTTAAGCTAATATTGGCTGTTTGCCCTCTGCCTGGCCTTCAAACAGAGCAGTCAGTGAGGGCTACTCAAGGAACCAGGCATCAGCCTTTCCCCTCTCAAGAAGCTGTCAGCACATATACAGGAGGGGAAGAGACATCTGAATGAGACCAATAGTGATGAGCAACTCTGCTCCTGCCTTTTCCAATGTCCCTGTCCTGCCCTGGACTCTCTGGCTTGGTAACACTGCTGGGACTGTGCTGTCCTCCCCTGAACCCTGCACAGTTGCAGTAGTGACAAGGCCAGTCCACAGTCTGGCAAAGACATGGAGACATCTTGGAGGGAGCAGAGATGGGTCTGCATGCACCCAAAAAGAATGAAGTCAGACAGGTTGTGAGGTGGCTGTTGGAGAGCCCATGACAGGCAGGACTGGTGCATTGGAGCAAGATTAACATGGGCACCAGGGGACATCGCTGCCTTGCTTCTGGAGATTAAATGCACACAATGGTAGACATGTTTCATCTCTATGTTCTCCCTTCTGCTTTGTCATTTTTCTTGATTATTCTATTACATTCCCAGTTATTTGTCATCCCTGGTCTTCTTTCTCCAATATGGCTTTCTCAGACAAATCCTAGACCAAAACTCGGGTCCAATCCCTCCATCTTTCCTTATGACAACCTAAAGCTTTCTTCAAACATCCTGAGCTCATCTCCCTGCACTCTATAGATTCACACCAAAAATTATCATGGTTACCCTGTCTGGTAATCAGCTCTCCTAAATTGGTCAGGGCCACTTGTACACTGTTCTCTAGGTTAGGTATCTAACATCAGTCAAAGGATGCAGAGCATAACCCTGCACTGGAGCAGAGCTAACTCCTGCATCTGACAACATCTTGACATAGCTTAGAGTACAGTTTTTTGACAACGGAAAAAAAAAAGCCTGCTAACAGCCCTCTTCAGCTCTTGACTTAAATGGTTGAGATTCAGTTGTTAAGATTTCTTCTCCACACACTTAAGGATTAATTTTTGCCAATGGGCTAAAAAAAATATTAGCCACAGAAGAGGTAGTCTAAATTGTTTTCTTTTGATGTCAGTTAATGATTTAATTTTTTCAGGGGCTTATGAGGAATGAACTGCTTATTCTGAAACCGGTATATCAAGTGGAACACACAGAAAGAAAAGACTTCTCACATAGTCCAAGTACAAACATGCCTGACCTACATTTGGTGCCTCTCTTGCTTGTTCTTCCTGTGTGAGACTTAAGCGTGGCATTACCTACTTTTATTTTTAATAATTTTTTTTAAAGAAAAGCAACTGAGGAATGTAGACACATTCACAACTAAAACAACCTCTTTTTATTCTTGGCTGCTTTAACTCTGTCCTCTGAGAACAGTCTCTTGAGCCAAGGTTTATAGTCAATCACCAAAAAAAAGTGGGGGGTCCATTACTTTCCCCTTTTAATTGTAGGGCAGGGGCCTTTAACTTTCCGTGAGGCTTTAGTAAGAATTTCTTCTGGGCAGTATTTCCTTGAACCTGGTAATCAAGACCACAGGATACGTGTTAATTGTCTTTGACATGCAGAATTATCTGCATTTACCAAGCTAATAACATCACCCCAGACATACTGGTTTTTAAACCCATGGTTTAAAATAATCTATAAATTCAATTACTTTTCAAATAATGCAAAGATTGACAAACACTAGAAAAGCTGAAAGAAATTAAGAGAAATAAGCAACCTTGTCCTTAATTCACCCTGTTTAAATTTTATTCCCTGCAAGACTAACACGGCTTGGGAAATTACTCCTGTTTATAGTTCCTGTTCTACTAAGGCACAATTGCATTGACTAAACATCAAGTTGCAATCTTAATTTTGAATGAGCTTGCTTCTTTGTGCTAAAGTCAATAATCTTAATTATATGTTCAAGATTTTCATTTCCCTGAACACTTTTTTTTTCTTGATGTCTAGCTGTATAAAATATGGGAAGAAAAAAAAAAGAAAACAAAGTCCTTGAGGAAAAATAAGGGTAGAAATGACTGGGTATAGTGGCTTCTGACTCAAAACATCTGTGAGCATTTTTAGAGCTTTAAAAATGTTTTAAGTGTTTGTGTAACTTCTACTTTGAAAGAATACCATAGCTGGCAAATGTTAACTAGATATGAGTAAGTAATAGGTAAAACAATTTGACACCATTCCACTTAATTGTCTCTCTACAATTTATTTGCAAAACAAGATGAGATTGATTTAAATAATATTCATTGCTCAATATTACTTGATTAACATTTTCTTAAAATTCATAACTTGTTTTCTTTACCTATTACTTAGCAGGTTTTCTACGTGTAGCATGTGAAAGACAAAACTTGAAGGTAGTGTGGTTAGGCACAACCACATATTCATGACCAAGCTATACTATTTGACAAGAATAACATCTTTTTGTTTTCTAATTTATTCTATTTGCTAAGGACTTCCATTCGTCTTTGTTCCATCTCCTCATTCCCACCCAAATCTTGTCTTGTCTTCCACTAATTCTTGTGGCGAGCAAGCATGAATGTTCTATATTTTATCTTGCAATAAAGGCTTCACTTAGTAGCACTGCTATGTTTGATTTGTTAAGTAGCAATAATGTGTCCTGATAAGGTGATTAAAATTTTCAGAATTAGCTTATCCTGACATAATTTTCACATTCAGATCCCAAGTGTTGTGAACATTCAATAATTTTCACTTTAAAGCTGTCTTTCGTGAAATATTCTTGTTCATTTTTAGAACATCCACTGGAAAATGACAGCTCAGTGTGAAGACTCTGTACTGGGTCTGTGTATATCTACAGCCACATCTTGCCTCCACAGTTAGTTGAAGGAGAAATAAAAAGCTTGATATTCATTCATGCAAACATCAAAGCCAATAATCACGTAAAAAAAACATTGGAATAATAGTTAAACCTTGCTAATTATTATGGTGCTTCACTGCCCTGCTCAGTGTCTTTTCTCCTGCTCTAAATCAACCAGATAAGGTCCAGTACACGCGGTGATATCTTCTTTCCTCCAGTAATTCTGTGCCTACCACACTAAGTTGCATCAGTCTACTGTTTCAGCAGCAGCTGAAAGCCTAATGAATACATGTCAAACATGTATTGAAGATGACAGTGTGAAGATGACAAAACAGTGTGAAGCTAAAGACAACAGGACAGTGAATTAAAGGATAAAGAAAGGTTTAGAAGTGAAGTAATATTTCTGAGACACTTTTTTTAACAGCAAGTACTGTTTATTACCAAAAATAGTTGATTGTAAGGTAAGAATGTGGCTGGTTTTAGGCACAAAATTGGAGCATAAATAGGACAAGATGTAAACGTCTCCTAAGCTACACCAGGCTCTGGTGGGGTCCTGCCCTTGTGATAATCAGCCTCACCAGGAACTGGCTTGGTGGGAGACCCCTAAGCTCTTGTGGGGACAGGTGCCCTGTCCCGCCCCATGAGATTTCCAGCTGTAGCTGACCTCTTGGCTCTGTTCCTTCCTCATGTTTCATTCATACCAAAAGCAGACAGACTGCCCTGACATGCCTGCCAGGGTCATTGGTAGAGCTGGCTGGGAAAGGTGGTGGCAGCACCCACCTGAGAACAGGCAGGGTAAGGGAACAAGAATACACTAACACACTTTGCCCTTAGTCTCCTTCCTCTATTTTTTTCCTTCCTCTATCATGATGGAGCTGTCTGACCTGACATCTCCTCACTTCACTGCCTTCAGAGGTCTCTAAACTTTCCTTTGAAGCTGTGAAAATCGTGCCATGAATCACAGCAGCAATGAGACCCGAGTGCAGGCAGACAGAACAAGAAGTTGGGCTGCCAGTCCTATGTAACAAGAAGCACTCCCAGGTCAAAGAGGTGGGTATGCTTTTCAGCAAGGTAAAACTAATGGGTAAAACCTTCAAACAAAAGCAGAGATAGCCCTCTGGATCACAGTGCTGAGTGTGGTACTCATCTCTCACAGTACTGCCCCCTCTGCCTTCAAGACTTTAGGCCTTGGTGCTTAAAGTGACCCCAGCAGAAGGTGACACAGTTTTCACCCCCTGCCAGAAGCCCAGGTGTTATCAGTTTTGTTTGGCCAACTTCCCATTCAGCTATAGTCCTGAGGTTTTATCCTTCCTGAAATTTGGTAGATGCAAACAAGAGGTTGTCAAAAAAATGGTCACAGATCCATCTGTATCTTGCAGTTTTTGTTATTTCAGCACACAGCCTTGAATGGTACAGGTAGGGGGGCTTTACCTGTTAGGTTTTATGTACAGTAGTGCATGACTTTGCGCTGTGGTGACAGTAGTTATAAATCGAGAACTGACAATCTTGAAGACAGTGGAAGCATTTTAGAGGCACAGTGAGTGGCACCAGAGGAACAAGCATTTGCAGAAAATATTTCTACGTGTAAAGTTGTGAGCACACACTTCAAACTGTAACTTCCATTATCAATTAGTTCCCTTCATTTGTATCATCAAAGTTCAAGGATAAAGCAACTGGAACAAAAACAAGTAACGTTTACATTTTACAAGTGGTTTGTATTCAATTAAACATCTTTGCTGCTATTTACATAGTTGAATGGCACTACATTTACACCATGCAATTTCGTGTTATTTCTGTGTAAATATTTCTTTAAAGTCAGATGCAAGTTCAAATTAGTTGTGAAAGAAACACTAAAATAAAATAAACTTCCATTTGGGGGTGATCACAAATGACTCTAAAACTGAAGAGCAAGCTTGTTAAAATACAAAGTTAAAAGCAAACAGTATTAAACCAAACTGAATAAACGAGGAAAAATAACACACAGGGATGCCTTTAAAAAGGTTTACCTTATTGCAATAGATTCTGAGGATTACAGGTTAATTAAAATTCAATGGGGGTTTTAATTTAAGCAGCATGAAGTGACACAGCAGTTCAAATAAAAGCTTGTTGCACACACGTAAAAGGTCTGAAATTCCTGTAATGCAACTGAAAGCAGAATTTACCCCTTCTTCCTTTAATTCTAGTTAAATCATAAACAGTAATTTCATTCTTCCATCCTGTTTCCTCCTTGAAATCTGCTGCCAAAGCACACACTCCCTCAGAACCCTGCCAAATTCTACATCATTTAAAAGTAAGCTTTAAGAGAAAGAATGGAAAAGCACAATCTCAAAACAACTAGCTCATAACCTTCTTTCACTCTTGTTTGTCTGACATCATCCTTCTCTCTCAGATGCAATCTTGTACCTAATTTAGACTGAAAAATCCACAGTGGTAACCACGATTTTACTCTTTCTATGTTTTTTTCCATTCCACAGATGATGTTAAATACAAATAACTAGCCAGATCTTTACAGCTGTACATTTCCAAGTTCCACACAAGTCTCAGGGAACTGCAGGTGTTGAGGAACAAAATATCTGAGCATAGGAAAATCCTCTGTTTGAGCTTTTTAGGGGATATGTTTTCAAACCATTTTATCTGGAAGATTTCATTAATCACATTGTAGCTGGATGTTCATTTCCATGACTTTCAGATTTCCAGTGGCTGGATAATTTTATCCACCAAAGAGTTATCAATGCTTTGTTTTGCAAACAGAAAGGAGGATCAAGTGAAGTTCTGAAGAGACCCGTCCAGGGGCTGATTTTTGTCAATGTTTTCATGAATGATCCAAATTATAAACTACAGAATATACATAAATTTTGTACATAGATTTTATACATAAAAGACGACATCAAGCTAGCAAGAAGTCCATATAGGTGGAAGGGCAAGACTGGAATTCAAAATTATCTTCATAAAAAGGAGAAGTGGTTGGGGGAATAATAGAAAATTATTACACTTTCTAGAGTACTTGACTGCATAATATGATGTAGAGAAGCCAGCTCGGGATAACTTTTAGGGAGGCTGAACATAAACTATCAATGTCAAACAATCATTAAAAAAAAAATCAAAAAACAGCTTATAGGTGATATTAACAGACATAGAGACAGTAAGATAAGTGAGGTAAACCTTCAATTCCACTCAGCACCAGAGAGATCTAGCTGGTCTAGTTACCCTACTGTGTCCAGTCTTAGCCACACAATTTCAAGAAAGGTCCAGCTGAATTAAAGAGCCAGCAAAACACATTAGACATTTAAGAAGTGTAATATTAAAAAAAAAAAAAAAACAAAAAAAAAAACACATACAACACCAAAAAACACAGTTGTCTTGCGTAGAGAAAAGAATGCTAAAGAGGAACTTGCTAATCAAATATGTAGAAGTCAGCTATGAAAAGAAAAGAATAAACGACTCTCCATGTTGACAGTACCTAGAAGATGCAATGAGCTTCAGCAGCAGTGGCAGAAGACTCAGAAAAGATTCAGGAACAATTTTTGTTAGTAAGAAAGAAATACTGAAATAAACAACTTGGAAAAGAAAGGAATCTTCTCTGTAAATCTGTGAAAATACAAACCTCTTCCAGATACGCTGTTCTTGACAGATGAACACGTCTTGCAGCAAAAACTGAAATGTATGCCTCTTCAGACACCATCCAGCCTTTTGTTTTCTCTAGCTTCTTTTAGTCTTTATAGTGTAAGCTGAGATATCTTGACAAATTAACTTCAATATTGATGGCCTTGGAGTCTAATCTTTCTGAAAACATTTTGGCTTTGTTTATTTGAAAATAGAAGAGAAGGGCCATTTTGTCATAGAATCATAGAATCATAAAACGGTTTGGGTTGGAAAGGACCTTAAAGATCATCAAGTTCCAACCCCCCTGCCATGGGCAGGGACACCCTCCACTAGACCAGGTTGCTCAAAGCCTCATCCAGCCTGGCCTTGAACACCTCCAGGGATCAGGCATCCACAGCTTCTCTGGGCAACCTGTTCCAGTGCCTCACCACCCTCACAGTGAAAAATTTCTTCCTAATGTCTAGTCTAAATTTACCCTCTTTTAGCTTATACCCGTTGCCCCTTGTCCTCCCACTACACTCCCTGATAAAGAGTGCCTCCCCATCTCTCCTGTAGGCCCCCTTCAGGTACTGGTAGGCTGCTATTAAGTCTCCTCGGAGCCTTCTTTTATGTCAACAGCCTAATCAGTATATTCATACTGAAAAAAATAAAGTTAATGGACATTTTCTGACTGTGCCACCATTCATCCAACACACTTTTTCAGCTACCTTTCAGTCCCTTTATCAGTATGAATTTTGACCAGACCTTCTGCACAGGATCAGCCCCTGCTCAGATGACTGTTCTCCAGCAAGGGAAGTCACTTGATTTTGTTTTATTATTAAGGTGCTCTCTCCCAAAGGTGAGGGGTTAATGACACACACCAAATTACACAGAAATTTCTTTAAGGAAGAGATTCATCTTAGACCCTCAGCTACAGAAAAAACGACAATGATTGATCTTCTCACCACTCAGCAGCGTCGGCAAAGATACAAACATATATTGTTTTTACTCCTCTGGGAGTTATTTATTGAGCAAAGGGAGGGTGGATAGCACTTCCTTTGAAGTCAAACATCTTGCTTGGATAAGGAGATATGTTGCATGAAACAAAAGTAATAAAAGGACAAAATACTTTATTAAATCTTCTTTATCACAATATTGTGTTCCAATAGCATGATCTAATTAAAGACGTATATGAACCTCTTTTCATCTGAGGATTAGTTCAGAGGCCTTCATTTATTCTGAAACAAACACACTGCTGAAATGTTTCCGAGATTTCCGGTGATGTATCCTTTCCATTTTCTCTAACAGGTGTTGATGCTTTAACTACCTCTTCGAGATCTATTTTGGAAGGGAAAAAAAAGACAGCACTTTTTGATAGGAAGAGACAATTTGTTTATTATCAAAGCAACAAGAAATATATTGGTTAGTCATTTCATATAGCAAAACTTCATAAGTTGTACAGACATAGCAGTGGATAGCTCTTAGAAAGAGTCTCATTTTGTACAAATAGTTCACTTCAGCTCTTTCCTTCATATGCAAGAGGTGTAATATCAGATGTTTCAAACACATCTTGCACCAAATGTCTGTAGGAAAACTGGGTTCCTATGTATTTCTCTTAAGATCAGCATGACTCACAAATAAATAATTAGTGGTTACTAATTTTGCTTGGATGGTGCTAGAGGAAAATATTTTGTGGGCTATAGCCATTACCTTTCTCCTGAACCGCTCCACCAATTTTGCCCCAATACTTGCAGTTGGCTTAGTCCTGCAATAATATTTGCATTGAAAAGGTCTTGTTTTACTTACAAAATCTATTTCAATAAAGTTTGCTTTCATTTCCTGGTAAATGTGGTTCTGAAATGTTTGGTATAAAACAAATAAATCTGATATTTCATATTAAGTAAAAGTTAATTGTACAAACACTACAAATTTGTTTGTTTAGGTGCACTATATTTCAAGTCTCTAATAGTAAGAATTGGATGACAAATAAATCCAGCCATTGCTACCTACATCTCGGTAACTTTTATGCAACAGAATTGTAAATCTTGCATGAGAAACCTGAGTATGTATTCTGTAGCAACAGATTTGAAGAATCTTTGTAATATGTTTAATATTGCTTGGAATTTCCTTGAACTAAACCTAGAGGAGATTGTTCCCTATCTGGAAATAAACATTTAATTGAAGAGATACTTCTCGTTTTTCTTCATTTCTGCTGCTCCTAAATTATTCTCTTCCATATTGCACACATAGTTCCTTCCTCTTAATCTGTAGTTGCTTTTGTTTTGGTTGCTGCATTCAAGTCATACCTATTTGTGCATATGAAGATTCTTCACTGAGAGCCTAACTTGAATCTAGTTTTTTTTTACTTATTCTCACAAGTGTACTCCCAGTTCCCCTTGTAGCCCTTACAAACTGTCATCAATCCTGCCTTAAGTCCTTTATTCTTCCTTTGTAATCATGTATGAAGTGACTGTAGTTAAAAAAATCTTGCCATACACAAGTAGAATCATAGAATCATAGAATGGCCTGGGTTGAAAAGAACCTTAAAGATCATCTAGTTTCAACCCCCCTGCTGTGGGCAGGGTTGCCAACCACTAGAGCAGCCTGCCCAGGGTCCCATCCAGTCTGGTCTTGAAAGCCTCTAGGGATGGGGCATCCACAACTTCTCTGGGCAACCTGTTCCAGTGCCACACCACCCTCTGAGCAAAAAATTTCAACCTAATATCAAGTCTAAATCTCCCCTCTCTTAGTCTAAATCTGAGGTTCAACAAGGCCAAGTGCAAGGTGTTGCATTTGTGCCAGGGCAATCCCAGGTACTTGTATAGACTGGGATAAAAACTCCTTGAGAGCAGCCCTGCAGAGAAGGGCTTGGGGGTCCAGGTGGAGGAGAAGCTGGACATGAGCCAGCCGTGTGCTCTTGCAGCCCAGAAGGCCAACTATGTCCTGGGCTGCATTAAAAAAAGGGGTGGCCAGCAGGGAGAGGGAGGTGACTGTGCCCCTCTGCTCGGCTCTTGTGAGGCCCCATCTGGAGTACTGTGTCCAGGCCTGGGGCCCCCAGCACAGGAAGGACATGGAGCTCTTGGAACGGGTCCAGAGGAGGGCCACAAAGATGATCAGAGGGCTGGAGCACCTCTTCTGTGAAGAAGGGTTGAGGGAACTGGGCTTGTCTAGCGGAGAAGAGAAGGCTCCGGGGAGACCTCATTGCGGCCTTCCAGTACTTAAAGGGAGTCTATAAACAGGAGGGGGAGCGACTGTTTACAGGGGTTGATACTTTTGTTCTTATTGATATTAAATATCCAAAACCTCTGTTTCTCCCGCTAAGCCCTCTCAGTGGATTCCTTATGACTGTACATTGTACTTCTTCTCACAGTCAAGATGAGCTCAGATTTGACAAACTTAGGACCTCATCCAAGACCATCTGTTTTATCAGGGCTTTTATCGACCCTTATTAAACCATTATTTTAAAACAGAAGATGGGGATGCATTATTAACTTCTACAGTCTGGAGGAAGACAAACCCATTTTCTGCTTCAAGTGCTATAATATACCCATGTGCTAAGGCAATTGGAGCTATTACAAACAGCTTTTAAATAATGCAAATTAAAGTTTACTTACAGAATGTGTAAAGCAAAATAATTTTGAAGAAAAACAGATGGAATAGACTGTTGAAGTCAAAGGAAGGAATACATTTTTGGGGATGGGGAGTTGCATACTTGTATTTCAAAATGAAGTTTTATACTTGTAATAAAAATCTAGGCTACATATTGAACTATTGAGGGAAATGAACTGCATATAATATCTACATTAGGCTAAGAAAGAAGATCATTCTGCAAAAGAATAAAAGGGGTATGAGCAGAATGGGACTTCTGTTGCATCTAATTATATGTATTACTTCTGTTTGCTGCAAAAAAAAAAAAAGTCCGGCAGTATTTAGATTAATACCAAAATGAAGTGGCAGATTTAACTGATCATATAGCACAAAAAGTTACAGCAGTAACGGCTCCACAATGTTAACTCCTAAGCAGGTGAAATTCCAATAAGTCACAATAAGAACTAGGAGATTACTGTTGCCAAAAACAAGTTGACTGCCATCTCTGACAAACAACTGGAAGCTTCAGAGCCTTTCTTCTAGACACAGAATCATATCTTGTATCCACAGTTGAGTTAAACTTTTATTTTTAATTTCTTTTCTTGTGCCCATTACTCTATGCATGTTCTTGATTTAAACATGTACTCTTTTTCTTAATGGATCTCTCAATGTATCCTGAAACATATACCAAGGTTCCTCTCCAAACCTCTGTAGAAGGCCCCTTCCAGGCACATGTCTAAATTGATTCTTGGTCATCAAGATGTATCATGCGGTCAAACACTGAAGGATACTGTACTATGTACAACAATCCTGTCTGTGCCACTTCCTACCAAGCTGACAAGCCTTCATCCCACTAGCCTGATGAACCATCTAGATTTCAACACAATTGCCTATTTATTTCTGCAAACATTCTACTGCTTTATAATATTAAAACACTCCAAGCCTCAGTCAGTGAGATATTAAACAATCACTAACACAGATAAAGAGTTTCCAACTGGTACTGATATCCATCAGAAGGGCAGGTTCAAAAACATTGAAGAATCTCGGTACATTTGACCTGCAATGTAAGAATAGCAGGTTCCAGGAAAAATCATTCCATCTCTTCCCAGTTAGAACTGCTCATCATACATTCATTACAGCCAGTACCAAATTTGCATCACATTTCATAAATATATGAAGAAAAGCAGTTAGTGTCCCAAAACTGTTCTAACTGTAGAGAAATATCTTTTGTTTGGAAGAAGAAAAGAAACTGACCAAGGCCTGATGACAGCATAATGAAAGACACAATAGTGGCAACAGATTGAGCAACAGATCAGTAAATCTGGAGCTAAGATTAATGCTGGAAAACAGACCAAGAAGAGATTCTTTTGAGGCCATTAAGGACCTCAACAGCATCTACAACAGGGTAATTCAGACAGTGACTAAAGCTCAGGAAAACAAAATAACCAATGTTTCTAGTTGTTGGCATGCTGGCATTGGATCTTCATCATTGGGTACACAAAAGATGAAGGATAGAAGAGAGCAGACAAGCTCATCACTAGCCCAGGAGAAGTAAACATGTGCATTTGCATATGTCCTTGTGTACTCAGCTCTCAATGCTTACCTGGAATACCATCTATATGTGGCAAAAATGGGAAATTTGTATAGACACAAATATGTCATATTTCTAAGAGCTGACAAAGAGAAGACATTTTCATTGGGCCACCTGAAAAAGACAATGCAGGTTCTCCAAGATCTTAAAGTATTTTGAAGGAAAGACTTCCTCTCTGCAGTTTAAGCAGTGTTTGTTTCTCTTTCAATGAAGGAATGGTAGGCCAGCTTGCCTAGGAATAGACTAATCCTTTAGACCATCCGTAGACCTGGATGTCTTTTCTTCCTTCCTGCATGATGTTGTTTCCCCAGAAGAAAGATGCTGGTCATTCTGGCACTACCAAGCTTTCAGATTGCCTTCTGTCCTGCTTGCATGCTCCCCTCCCAAGGAACCAGTAGCCAGGACAGCAGAAAAGTGGGGCAGCTCCCCAACCCTTTAGCAAAGCAAAGGGAAACCAGCCTTGAATTTCCAGGGGACACCCCTCAAAAGGCTTGGCACACATCACCTTCTGGTTATTAGTGGCTGTTGGAGCAGGTTCACAATGCTAAGAAATTGAAGTGAAAAGCTATGACATTGTATTTTTTTTGTTTTGGACAAACAGAATCCTATTTCTACAAAAATACAAGTCAAATTTAGAATATCCTTTACAGAAAAAAATAAAAATAAAAAGTCCTATTACAAATGGTGTCTCTTCCCACCTTAAAACTAGCCTTCATATTAACAAATGAGTTTTTGCTTCACAGAAATTTTTCTTTTTAAATTGTTGTTTCCTGCATCATTTATTGTGTTCTTTGATCTTGGGCTGTAACTTTAAATCTATGTCATCTTACTTGGGCTGTTTAGATAAACACAGCCTAATAACTTCGCAGTTTTATCTTTAGTAACACAGATAACTATCACACATTCTGTTTGCTGTTCAGTTGCGAACAACCACAAGATACTATTTTTAAAACTTCATAAAAGCCTGCAAAAAGCTGAAAGTGCTTAAAGGATAATACTAGCGGCTATCACTATGATTGTAAAAAAAGCTTATAAACTAATGTGAGACATATTTTATGTTTTATTGTTTCAAAAACAAATATCAAAGAAAATATCATTACTTCATAAGGTTTCAGCTATTAAATAATTCTGTATATCTTGTGCGTTCAAATCTCAGATTTTATTAGTCAGGCTTCTAGTGACAAATTAGAGCCATCCAGTATTTATATATATTCCTTCTAAAAACATTTTGACTTGTAAATCTCTTTACAGACAGTAACAAAAATCTGAGCAGGAGAACTAATATATAACCTGTTATTTTTTAAATAATGAAGCACTAGGCAGATTTGAATGTTTTACTTGATAGAAACTAAGTAGGAGAGGTTACAAGGAAACTACTGAGTGAAGATGAAGCACCAGTGGACTTATTACTACAGACTTTTAAAGAGACAAGATTTCACACAGAGGGAAAGTGCTGGTGGCTTAACTGCCTAATGTTTTCTGACATTAATGCAGTTCATGACTGTCTAAGAATTCAAAAAGAAAGATGAATCAAAGGTTAGGTGCTAAACTATAGGTTGGAAGGTTTTGATGACTGTAGTTTCCACACATTCAATGCCTCACACTAAAAATCTATATTGAATAAACTCTTCAATATATTTTAAAAATACTTCATGGCACACAGAAAAAAAAGTTTATTATTTTATCAATTAGAATCTTTTGTTCTGAGCTTTTTCAAAATAGTATATGTGAATGAACCAATTCAGTTAGTTCCAATTAAACATGATTAAGTTCATATTTTCCCTAGCATCATTTATCATTCTTTCTGTTGCAAGTGATCAAAAATACAGTGTGAATAGTTAGAGATCATCTCTTCCAGTCTTTCTTTCTTTCAGTAGGGCCAAATATACCAATTCTGATACAGATTGTTTCAGGTGACACTTTAGTTTGGGGAATATATCTGCTGTGTAAAATTGAGATATGCTTATAGAGCGTGAGAGATACCTACAATAGCTAGACCTATATGTCCACTCTGAGAACACTAGTGAAGACTCAGTGGTCTCTTCTATAACATAACAACCAGCAAGCTGAGCTGGGGATTATTCACTGCATCCTTTCACAGTGAAGGAAATGTTCTGCTGCAATAAATTACCTTTCTACTAGCAGTAAGTCAGGATAAAATGTGAACATACATACAACACTCCAAACACCCTGTGAGTTACTGATTTTCTTATGTTGTAAGGATTTAATATGATGGAAGTAAACACCTTTGTTTGCCTCAGGCCCAATCTTCATTTGACAAACTCAATGATAATGGTGTTTCCTGGTACCCTCTAAGTTGCTACGCTACAGGTTCTGAGTGAGAGTAAGCTGATTAGACTAGCAGTTGGGTATAATTGGAAGAAGCACAAGGCAAGTGAAAGACATAGGAGAAAACATCTCTCAAATTAGCTTAGCCTGGTCAATATATTTAAGTTCAACTAGTAAACTTACCAGTTATTATTCAAAAATGAATAGCAGAAAGCAGCATACAGACAGGGAGCACAGCTAATAAACCTGAGTCCAGTGGAAGGCCACCAAGACTATTTCTTAAACTGAAACATGGGATGTTTTGGACATTGCGGAAAAAAGATCATATGAAGATAATTAAATACTGGGATACATTGTGCAGAGGCTGTGCAGTCTCTGTTCTCAAGAGTTTTCAGGACTCAACTGGACAAAGCCCTGAGCATCCTGTTCTGGTCCATAGCTCACCCTGCTTCAAGACAGAGTTTGGGCTAGACGCTTCCAGAAGTTTCTTCAGCCCTGATTATTCAGTGATTGCAGATGACTGCAGATAGTAGCAATCAGTGACATCTCAGATTTACAGTTATCATTAAGAAATTTCAAGTTGTTTCGGACAATTTTGAAATTAAGAGTATGGATCCTTCAACTACGTGGAAAGCTGTGGGACAGGTCAGCTGTTTCATGATTTTCCATCTCACACCAGCAGATCACTTGTTTTTGCAGGAAGAGACTAGAAAGCTCTGAAAAACTTAGCTTTGCAAGTACTTATCTGTCTGTCTGTTGTTTTACTATGACCCATCCATCTACAATTTACCTTTCACACTGTGGTAGTACACTGAAGTTTCCATTTTTAAACATAAAATACAGGCTGGCTTTGTAGGAGTGTTGTTTGATTTTGCAGTGGAAAATAACCAACTGATGAGAGACAACCAGTTAGCAATTCATTTTTTGTTGTTGCTATTGATAAGTATTTGGTTATAAAAGAAGGTACCTCATGCAAAAATCTCAGAGAAGGTAAAATTATTTGAACCTGTCAATCTGTAGTGAAGCAGTTATTTCTCAGTTCTTCCTTTACCCTCAGCTTTATGATTGGCATTGTGTCATACTATTTCCATGTAGAAGACTGCATCAAAATGCACAGTCAGTCACAG
>VZTO01007628.1:0-88408 GCA_013400615.1 Syrrhaptes paradoxus
GGAGAATTTGGGGAAACCGCAACAGAGGCTACTCAAGAAGCAGACTGTGTAAATATTTTCAGTGATCCTCCCTGAAAAAACACTTCCCCTAAACTGAGATTCAGGAAAAAAAGCTCAGAGTGCTTAGAGCCACAAGCATACATACCTTGTCATAATGGCTTTTGCAAAAAAAAATTAAGACATTGCATCTCATTATAATTAATGAGAAAGATCTAATGGGCCAAGATTGGCTCCAACACTTCTCACAGGCTGCCTCAGACTGAGACAAAGATAATGAGATAATACATACGCAAGACGACTCAGAAGAAAACACAAGAACAGTGGCTCAGCTTATAGTCTCCAAAAGACATGCAACACAAGGTTCAGCAGACAAACAGGAGATAAGAGAGCAGCACAAGTCTTCTCCATGTCAAAAGCAATGCTACCACAGAATGGAGAAGACTGGAAAACATTCTTTAATGTTTGATAATTAATCCAAATCCAGGTAGTACCAGAGAAAGAATTCATCTTACAATTTTTATGAAAAGCCAGAGAACCATCTAGCTGCTGCAGTCACCTGTTTCCTGGTTGCTGTAACTGGAACATCACAATCCTATGCAGTTAGACTGTAACAGAACAGCTGATAATATTTCAGACCACATCATGCATTGCTACGACTTCAAGGTCCTCAAGGCGTTCAGGGCTGATGATTCCACTATTTGCAGGGAGGGAAGAATTTTACGTATCAAAACCAGTCCATCTGAATATAAAATCCTGCAATTCAAGTTTCTGTCAATTATAAACTCTTGCTCATAATCCTGCCAATTTGAAAGGGTAGTCTATGTGTTGTTCACTAATTAGAAGTTACTCTAGGCTGAAATCAAGCAGAAGAAATTTGATCACACCCACTCCCAAGAGCAAGAGAACATGCAAATACTGCATCTGTTGAAATCCTATGTCTGTTGAGCAGGCTGCCTTTAGAGTTTTCCCATTAAAGGAAAACCATAAAAGAAGAAAATTTAGCAAGACTACAGCTACAGCTATAAAGACATTTTACTTGCACATCTTACCTACATGGCAGAAAAGAAAGTCAAGAACTCAAGAGGAACTGCCACTACAGACTCTAGATATCTGAAAAGGACATATTATGACTGGAGAAGTTATTTCACAGCATTTATGGTTATTCTCTTAGACTTAGGAGTAAAGTTGTGTGTCAAACACTACAGTAATAATCTCATTTCAGAGAATACAGGCAGTGCACACCTATGCTTCCAGACGTGTGGTGAGCATACTGTCATGCAATGGTCTACTGAGGCACCTCAGCTAGCCCCCGACTCCAAAACACTACAATTGCATCAGCACAGAGATGGCTGCAAATAAATCCTGACTCTTAGGAGGACTAACCAGCCTGGCACTTGAGCTTTTATCTCTGCTTTGCATTGTGCAAGCCTTTGTGAGAATAGTCATAACTTGACAACAAAAAAGTGATTCATTCTTTTTGCATGACTGTGAGAGATACACCATAACTAAACAGTAGATGATATTTATAAAGTCACAAAAAGGTAGTATAGTGCCTTTTTAAAAGATAGCTTTGATTACTCAGAGCAGAAGTTAATGATAACATTTTAACTAAACTACACAGATGTGTTTTACTTCAATAGGACAGTACCTAACATAGTCACCACAGAATCTACCTAAGTTCTATGTCCTGAAACAGACATGTTTGGAAAGGAACCAACATTTCAACACAATCATTCACACTGGTAAAAAGGCAGAAGACAGTACGAAAGAAAACTTTCTCAGACAACCACAGTCCTTGAGAACAAATGCTTTTCTTTTGCACTAACATACCAGCTGAAGCTGACTACCCTGAAACCCGTACAGTTTGCACAAATACAATGACCCTGAGAGAGCCTACTGCTGAGGTCCAACCCCTGCCACTGCAATTATTATCCCTAAAAGGGAATAAAGAATACAAACACATAGTCAATGATACTCCAATCTACCCTACATCTAACAGTCACCAAGACAGAAACACAGAACAGAGCAGTTATCTCATAATTAACAAATCAAATGCCAACTAAAACAAAAAAAAAAAAGGAAAAAAAGAGTAAGTCATACAGAGACACTGCCCCAGTATGAACTTGAGTTGCACTGGTCATGATTGTTACATGAGCCTTGGCTGGAAGCTCTTGGACTGACAGCACTTGCAAAGGAACCCACCTGAAATAGCTTCAGCACCTGCAAAAGAACTACAGGTGCAGCTGTTCCTCACAAACTGAACTACAGGTACCTTCACAGGACAAAACCCATTGAGCTGGGGGATTTACAAGTCTGCTCTGAGACCTAAAACAAGAGGCCCTCACCTGCCGCACACACAGCAGTTCAGAGAGAATATCTGGGAGTGTTATCAGGCACATGCCTTTACAGTAAAGCCATTTCAGTCATCTTCCACTGCTTAACTGAAAAGGAATCCACATCCCTGCAATTTTCCTCACCAAGTCAATGTTGTGTGCAAAAGATTTATTTTTCCAAAGTTTAAATTATATAGTCCTCAGCTAGTCACTCCTGAAAGGGCAGGAGGGAAGCACAGACAAGTTTTCCTCTGTGAACTTTTTAACTTAATTTCCAGAGCTTTAACTAAAGTTAAACTATTTTCTATTAATAAATAAGCTTTATGAGCACATTAACTTGAGGATATAGCATTGTTTCCTGAATATGATAAATCTACTCTTTCTTTAGTTTATATCTGAATACGCTAAGGACTTAAAATTAACATGACATGTGCCCATCAGTCATGCAGCACTACCCTACCATAACTGAACTATACTCTGCATATTTTAATGCATTTTTAAAAATCTGGGTTTGAATAACCCACAGTTATATCTTAAGGTTGATAAAAGAGCAGTGGCAACTATACTAGAACCTAGACTAGAACTTGTCTTTTTTTGTTGAAAGGAGATACCAGCCAGGTTAACATTTAATACAGTTTTAGTGTAGTACAGAAGATCAAATCCTCATTTCTCATCCTGTCTTTAGGTTATGGATGAGATTTTCACTTCAAAACAAAACACAACAAAACACATCCCCTTCTCCCTAAAATATACATGTGAAAAACTAAATATTCATTACTAGAATATAAATCTGGACATCAGGTCCCTCTACTGGGTTAACATGGGATGGCAGGGAGAACAAATGCCCCACGTTTGACTGGATCTTGGAACATAGCAGGTGCATCATCACACTGTCAGCAAAAACTGTGTCCCACGTCACCAGCACACACTAGCCAAATGCAGGAAATCTGGCAATGATATTCTCATGCTAGTTCAGAGTGACAGGCCAAAGGCATCTACAGAGATAAAACCATGGAGTAAAAACCTAAAATTTACTGTATGTGCATTGAGGTCTCTTTTCCAGTGCTCTGTTCTTCTTTTAGTATACTGAAGAAAACTACATTTTGGGCTTTAAATCTGTATGTGTTAATGATGAAAAAGCAAGAACAAAAACTATGATCAGAGAGTCAGTAGAGTGTAGCCATCATTCTGAAGAGTTTTTCTGTCCCTCCATGTAAGAGCACACCTGAATGGAACATTTTGAATCAGTCTACAAATAATGAAACCCTCCCTCTTACAAATTAAAAAATAAAAAGGAAAAATCTCATGCTGGTCACAGAAGAACACAGTTTGCAATACAACGGCTACTTAATTCTGAGAGTTAGGAAAACATTATTCATTAAAAAAACACTTGAAGATTTTCACTTTTGAGGGTCAGAGAAAAATGTTAACTTCCAAAAATAAGTTGAAAGAAGTAGATCAAAAGCAACAGAAGACACTTGATATGGACAGTACGCATAACAAATGCATTTAGACTTTCATGCTGCATGACCAAAGGCTTACAAACAAAGCCTTTATTTCTCAGAGTGTCTATCTGTTTGGTTTGGTTTCTGTTTTCTTTTTTTTTTTTTAATNAAAAAATCAATCTAGTCTTAAGTCAAAAGGCTGTCTCATGATGTTCAAAAGTCCCCCAAAAGCAATTCTGTGGGTTCCCAAAAGTTAAAGATTTGTCAGTAATTTCATCGTTTTTTCTCCTTAATTTATCCTTCATTCCAAAATAACAAAAATCAGTAATAAAATGCAAACGATGAAAGCATATATACTTTACAGAAGCATTCTGCACTTTAAGTTACCATTGCACAGTCTCTAAATCCATACTGATTTTATGAGGTTTTCCTTAACAAACCAAAAGCACCTAAAGGGTCATCTACCTCAAAACAAAATACCAGTGGTTTCCAACCACTTTGAACAGAGACCATTGATAGGCCTCAAATCTTAGAAAACAAAAACCCCCCCAACACACCTAAATAATTAATATAATCNNNAGGCTCAATCCCTTCAAAAGGGAGAACAGTCTGCAGCTAAAAAAAACACAAACTTTTTATATTTGGAAGCAGCTATGCTTACTAATAGTATATAAAAGAGACAACATTTTAATACTGTACAAATAAAGATCAATTAAATAACATTTCACATAAAATATACTTGAAGGCAAAGCCTTCCGCTTCACATAGATTATACCATGTTAACATGATATTTACTGTATCACAGACTGGTTTGAAAACACGTGTCTACAAATATACTTTTAATTAGCATTTAAATAACAATCAGAAATCTTAAAAACGTGTGGTTGGCTTAATATTAGGAAACTCAGAGCAAGGCATTCTGATTAAAAAATCAATCTAGTCTTAAGTCAAAAGGCTGTCTCATGATGTTCAAAAGTCCCCCAAAAGCAATTCTGTGGGTTCCCAAAAGTTAAAGATTTGTCAGTAATTTCATCGTTTTTTCTCCTTAATTTATCCTTCATTCCAAAATAACAAAAATCAGTAATAAAATGCAAACGATGAAAGCATATATACTTTACAGAAGCATTCTGCACTTTAAGTTACCATTGCACAGTCTCTAAATCCATACTGATTTTATGAGGTTTTCCTTAACAAACCAAAAGCACCTAAAGGGTCATCTACCTCAAAACAAAATACCAGTGGTTTCCAACCACTTTGAACAGAGACCATTGATAGGCCTCAAATCTTAGAAAACAAAAACCCCCCCAACACACCTAAATAATTAATATAATCTGTTATATAACATGGTTCAACAGATGTCAGTAATAATTTTTACCATGTAGACATCGAATGTATGTGCATATCAATCTGAGAATTATGTTCTGTATAAAATTTCTAAGCAAGAAGCATCTTTGTTTCTAGGAAAAAAAAAAAAAAAAAAAAAAAAAAAAAAAAAANCCACTGAAGTCCTTACTTGTCTTCTGATACGACAGACCTAATTAGCCACAAACAACCTGCTGTGTCACAGTAATCAAGGAAAATGGGCAAACCTTATTCGAAATCCCAAACAGCCTTTTCCTTTCCGCCCTCTTAAAACCTCCCACCAGCAATATCATTGTCACAAAAAAAAAAAAAAAAGGAGAGGGAAATGAAAAAAAAAGGAAAAAGTGTGCTTAGTAAGAATGAAGGACTGCTTAAGAACTTTCACATCTTCAACTTTTAGACTCATTTCCAAAAGTAGCAAGTATGACTTTAATAAGACTGTGCTACAAATGCCAATGATAACTAAGTTAACTTCAGTACTTGACTATTTCTCAAAAAACATCTGTTTTGTACATTTATGAGGTGTTACAGGAATTCTTTATAGGTATGTATAGCATATGTATAACCATAGCACCTCTGGAAGATCTTGGTACCACGGTGCAATCTCCCATAAATAAGATTCCTTTCTTAAAAAACTCTCTAGTACTCTGAAACACAGCTGGGCAAAACATATCTGCTTATCAATTTTCCCAATATTTTAATAGATATATCAGTTCATGCCAATGAGTCAGAATAAAAACTGCAAACATTCCAATAAAATTTGGTTGCAGTGTATTAGGGTTTTACTTTCACCTATGTTTTATCTACTGTGCCTCCCTCCACAGCCTCACACACAAGTACTTGCAAAAATGTCCTATCCACTCTCTGAAAGCTCATGACTTATTGATCTATCATTTTGCAATATTGAGCCTGCATCCATATAACAATACCCAAGAGACCACTCTAATTGGGTAAGGCATGGAATTAACAGTAATTAAAAAACAAACAAAGACTCCCAAAAACCATACTCACACACAAAAAACCCACAACAAACAAAGACAAAGAAGAAAAAACCCAACCTCACACCCCAAAACCTTAAACGCATTTTATCTTCTGTCCGTATATCAAACTACCTCACCATATAGAGACAGGTAATATTGGAGGAAGAGAGTTCAAGTGACCAAAGCCACAGTAGTCTGCAGCAGAATCAAGACCAAAACCCATACATTATATATTACTAACAAACCAGAAGGGAACATACTGCTTATTCTCAAAAATAAGCCTGAAGACCCAGTCAATCAAGACTCTATATTCTTTTGAAATACTTATTTTAAATGCAAACAGAAGTGACTGAAATAGCCAAGTATAACTAGTAAGGTTGGGGATGTCTTTTCCAGTCATTTTTTATTTTAAATCTTTCTGTATTTACCCAACAGAACCTCAGTCCAGGACATCAGAGTTCCATTTACCCTGCTACAGTTCATGACACCACAACACTACAAAGAAAGCATGGAAGGAGGCTCCCTGATGCGACTAAAATAGTGCTAGTGGTGTCATCAACATCCTGAGGTGGAAAGACCTTAATGATCATCTTAAATTCAGCTTGCAGCATTTCTAATGAAGATGATTTATACAGTATCCATAAGAATAAGACTTCTTAAATTTGTCCTCTT
The DNA here is from genome assembly GCA_013400615.1 of Syrrhaptes paradoxus. Lineage (NCBI taxonomy): Eukaryota > Metazoa > Chordata > Aves > Pterocliformes > Pteroclidae > Syrrhaptes > Syrrhaptes paradoxus. The sequence goes on from VZTO01007628.1 coordinate 6,793, forward strand.
CACCACCTGCACCCTCCAAAAAAGTACACTGCAATGGATTGTTCATATGTGTAACTCCATTCTGGGTGTTCAAAGACCACACATTCCTTTCCACCTGTTCAAAACAGAAGTCACTGCTTTATTTTGGGCAGGAAGTAATGGCTAATCACTACCCACAGAAACAGAGTTCTAGAAGCAAAGAATCACAGAACAGCCAAAGTTGGAAGGAACCTCAAAAGATCACCTGGTCCACCCTTCTGAGAGAAAGGGAGCCTAGATAAGATTATCTATCACCCTTTCCTACTGCACCTTGAAAACCTCCAGCAATGGGGACTCCATTATGTTTCTGAGGAGGTTGCTCCAGTGGTGATTATTCTATTAAAAAACAAAACAAAACAAAAAACAAACCTCTTTCTCACATGGAAATGAAACTTCACCCAGCGCAACTTATACCCCTTGTCTTCTCCATGTGGCTCCTTGTGAAGAAGGAGCTTCCGTCCTCTTTGTACCTGTCCTCCAAGTTGAGAAGAAATCATTGCAATAAGCCCACCACTGAGAACAGTTCTTTCCCTGGAAATTCTGTCATCTTTCTCAAGAATCAAAGGACCATCCAGAGGGACCTTGACAGGCTTGACAAGTGGGTCTGTGCAAACCTCATGAAGGTCAACAAGGCCAAGTGCATGGTCTGGCACATGGGCAACTTAGGATAAGGGGTAATAGCTTTAAACTGAAAGAGGGTAGATTTACATTAGATTTTAGAAAGAAATTCTTTACTGTTCAGGTGGTGAGGCACTGAACAGGTTGTCCAGAGAAGCTGTGGATGCCCCGTCCCTAGAGATGTTCCAGGCCAGGTTAGACAGGGCTGTAAGCAACCTGGTCTAGTGGAAAATGTCCCTGTCCATGGCAGAAGGGTTGGAACCAGATGATCTTTAAGGTCCCTTTCAACCCAAACCACTCTATGATTCTGCGATGACTCCATGAATCGTATGGGAAAAAAAAATTCCTGAGATGCCCAGACCCAACTCTTCCATGGGACTTAATCTGAATTAAAGGAGCTCAGCAATTCTCAGTATTTTAATACTAAATTATTTCTCATTTAGATGTTTAATTACTGCACTCTTCCCTGATTTCTATTTGTAAACAACCTAGTATTTGTTTCTCCCCTTTGTCATAATGCTACAACCATCACCAAAACTGGATTTAAACTGCTTATATGCAAATAACTAGCAGGCAATAAGTAACATAAATATAAATAATGTCTTTAAGCTATTTGAGAAAGGAGTTAGATGGGTTTAATATATGCATCCAAACATTATTACAGACTATCATCGCAAAACTGAATTGATATTAGGTCTCAAAACTTAGAAAAGCGTTATCTGAAGTAGAGAGTCAAATGCAATAAAAGTATGTTATAAGCAGGATCAAACTGGAGGAACCGAAAAAGAAACTTCAGCTTCTTCAAATCTTGATGTTGTTCAGAAGACATCCTGTATGTTTGGACTACAGCACCTGCTCAGCAACACAGGTTTTGGTTACCCAGTCAGCATGCAGTACCCTTCCCTCTTTGGCTCATTAGGTTCAGATAACCAACTTGGAAAAAGAACAGAAACATTCCTTGAAGCTCTGCTATCAAGCCACAAAACAGCCAGTTAAGGTATCAAAACAAGAAATAAACTGAATGAAGTTTTCATAATATAGTTACTCTGCTTCTTGCAAAGCCTGATAAAAAGAAAACTAATTTTGGCACTTCAGTAATTTCAAATTATCACAGTAGTGACTTCAGTTATGACTATGCTCTAAAATGGACTGAAAAGAAACAAGTTTTCATTTTTCCCAAGGCCACAGGGCTGTCTATAAAGCTCCTCAAATTCTGGTGTGGTTTCACCTGGTTTCTTTTTTCTGTCCTCACCCCACTCTCTCCTTTTAAAGAGGTTTTGGAGATTTATTCTGTGCCCTTCTGAAATACAGCTGTACATGTCGAACTAAGACTTAAATAAGTTCACTGTTAAGGTACATTCTAAAGAGTGCTTACAGTGGTGGTGTTGTTACTATTCATGAGGTTGTTCGTGGTGACTTCCCCTCCTGCTAGACAAACTTTTGAACAAAAATTACTTTTGCACAATAGAAGCATGAAGGCTTTTATGCACAGCAACGATTGCTAAGTGTTCAGAAACTGTCAGCATCTGACATGATTTTTCTCCTGCTTCAGCTACATTTACATCTATTCCACAATACCCTGCCCTGCTACTGCTGGATTTTTAAAACGATAAACTAGGAAACAATTAAAATTTTGAAGAAGTTAGGTAGCAATGGGTGAAGTATAACCAAAACAACAGCAATAAAAAGAAAACCTAACAAGCCACCAAATAAGGTATTTGCTTTCCTTCCTTCCCACTGTAATCACAACCACCTTACAAGACACAGTCCATGATCAACAGCATCCTCCTATCTTCTAGAAAACACCAGAACTTCCCTAAGCACTATATCCAGAAAACTTGATACAGGTTGATGTTGCAGAGAAATTAAAATTTTTTAAAAAAAGGGAAAAAGAAAGAGGAGGTGAAAGCAGGACTGAAAAGTATGTTCTATGGATATATAAAATCCATAGCAATAAAGGCACATGGAAATAGTAACAGAGTTCATAGAATCATATCATAGAATCGTAGAACGGCCTGGGTTGAAAAGGACCTTAAAGATCATCTAGTTTCAACCCCCCTGCTGTGGGCAGGGTTGCCAACCACTAGACCAGGCTTCCCAGGGCCCCATCCAGCCTGGCCTTGAATGCCTCCAGGGATGGGGCATCCACAACTTCTCTGGGCAACCTGTTCCAGTGTCTCACCACCCTCTGCGTGAAAAATTTCTGTATAATACCTAACCTAAATCTGCCCTCCCTTAGTTTAAAACTATTCCCCCTTGTCCTGTCACTATCAACCCCTGTTAACAGTCGCTCCCCCACCTGTTTATAGGTTCCCTTCAAGTACCGGAAGGCCGAGTTGTGCCTATCTGATACACAGCTTCACTTTTCTTCCCCTGCCTTTTTGAATTACAGCCATGTATAGAAACTCACTGTTCCACAACTCTTTTGCATACCTTTTACCAGGGTTCAGCATTGACATTCTTTAAGAAGAGATGAATAATGTATGTGCAATAATGTATTTTAAATACTTGAATATTTTTTTTAAAGTGGGCTTTTTTTTATTCTTTACTGAAAATAGCACAAGATTAAATCCATGAGGAGAAGTGATGGAGAGTCTACAAACTGTGAAGCAAGCCAATTTGACACACAATTTACAAGAATTACATTAGTTTACTAATGTTCCAATATTAAGCTAACCTTATAATCACGAGTACTGCAGGTCTGCATTTGTGACACAGAACATTCCAGCGTTAATTCTGTTATCAGTTGTAGCAATGTGAAAATTTTGCTTAATGTAATTGTTCACACAGCAAACTAACTACATTAATCTCCCTTCACCCATCAAATTTGATTCCCATGTGGTTTATAACCCCCTTCCACCCACACACTGAAAGACAACCACCTCCCCCATCTGAGCCATACCCATGTATAATACACAAAACATAACCAATACAAAAACTCACTTTCACTGGACAACATCTAAAATATGTAAATACCTGTTCCTGCAGGTCGTAGTCATAGCTATCATGCAGCAGAAGACTGAGGACATACCGAGTATAAATCATGGCATCAATGCCACACTTCTCTAGCTCTTGTCCCAGCCAGGTCTGCACTGGACCCAAAGCATGTAGCAGAGACATTTCAGAAAAAGATACAGGGCCTGGATAAGAGCTTGAGGAGCTTTCAGATGGCAAACCATCCACAACAACTGTACAGATAGGGCGCATGAATCTAGGTGGTTGGCATCCTTATAACTTGAAGCATTTTCTGTAGTTGATATTCCGTCGATATCTGGAGGTGATTTTCACTCCAGTAAATAGGAGAGAAGCTTGACTTCTAGGACAATCATTTATATTTCCTGGCAGTTAGCCATCTACAGACGAACATCACTCTTCAGGCATGACCAGTGAATAAACTAAATCCTAATAGCAAACACATATGTAGATGTGTTTTTCTACCTTAATTTCACATTGAGGCCAGATGCAAGTCCCCAGCAGGACCTATAAAGAGGAAAAAATGATAAGTTGTGATAATATGTATCCATACATGAATAATATTAAACAGTGAAAAAAACCACCCAATGTAGAAAGCAGTCTTTACATACTGCTTAATCCACATATATTGTACACCTATTCAGTGTCATTTTGAAGAGTAACAGGAATTATTCCAAGTTTAAAGGTGACTTTTAGAAAAGTTATGTTTTAATGCAGGAGGAGAGACTCAAAGACTTCACAACTAATCCATTGACTGAAATATATATTTGACTCAGCTTTATGGGAAAGTTGAGATTTTATTACTTTTGCTGTCAGCTGAAAAAAAAGCCGCTTTGATTAAAAAACCCCAATTTATGTTAGTTTGCATAAAGATTGTGCATTTTGCATCACTAGAAGACAATATAATCCTACTGGTTTGCAGTGATTTCTGTTTCTGCAATAGAAAAAAGCATCTTGTTTATAAAACACGGAATTTATGAAATTCATCTGGCAAGCAGTTTCATAACTCCTACCACTAAATACTTGCTATCTTCAGGTTTGGAGTTTTGGGGCTTTTGGGGTTTGGTTTTTTTAAGTTTCAATATTTGCCTTGCCTCAGGACAGCAAAGCATTTTATCATCCAAAATCTCTCCTCATAAAAATATAAATGTCTGAAATAACTTAAAAAATTTGAGCAGAACATAATTTATCACTGCCAGCATTAACATCTAATCCACTTTACAGAAAGCATACACCAGTCTTACCTGAGAGCTTACACTCCAAACCATTTCCTAGAATAGATATACCATCCTAAGACTTACACCACCCACAATCCCAAATCAATCTCGGTAAGTAAGGGGCAGAAGGTGCAAGCACCACACACGTGGGCATTTTGCCCTCCAGCCCAGAAGAAGCCAGACCAAAAAAGGTATTTTTGGACCGGTCTGCCAATCAACCACAGAGCAATCTGGCATTTGTGTAAGCTTTCTCTCTCCTCTCCAGCTTCTCAGCAAGATAAAACAAAGCTCAAATCCTATCAGGAAAAAAACCCCTTCAATGAAAGGAAACAAAGACTAAAGGATCTAAGCAAAATCTATTGTTTTGTTTCAACCCCACTACAAGATGACCAACACACTTAAAACAGACGTCACCTAATATAACTATCTAAACTATATACTGTCTGCAGCATTTCACGTGGGGAGCACGTGTTTTGTGGCCAAACAAAATTGAAAGGTGACCTTATAGTTGATATCTATGTCCACACAACAGAAGATCCTAGTTTTTAGAAGCTGTCTTTGCATCACCACCTAGGTACAACTTTACATTCCAGCTCTTTACTGAGTCAATTGCAACATCATCAAAAAGAAACCCACTATAATCAGTTGCTACAGAGCTGTCAAAATTTATGCTATGCTAAAGTCACCTCACTTCTCTGATGTCAGTGTTCGTTTTGAGAAAGTAGGTAAGGCAAGAGTATTCAATCTTTGCCAGTAAACATCCTGCAAAGGGCTTGGAGGTTACTGCTTCATCATGTAATTAGAGAATAGAAAGTATGAGAAAAGTCTAATATTTTAGACCCCATCCCTGGAGGTGTTTAAGGCTAGGCTGGACAACGCTTTGAGCAACCTGGTTTAGTGGAAGGTGTCCCTGTCCATGGCAGGGGGTGTGGAACTAGATGATCTTGAAGGCCCCTTCTAACCCGAACCAAGACACTGACCAAGATACTCCAAATCAAGAGCCCCAAGTCCAATCCCTTAAGCAGACCATATTCTCTTAATTGTTGAAGAACAACATTCCACTCAAGCATCTATTTTCGTCCTTCTCCTCCTGGTACTCCACATCACAGCATACGATGAACACTCAGCCTGAGTCAATGCCACAATCCCAGTCAGCCCCCTAAACTCCATGCTTCAAAGACCTGGGAAAACTGACACTCTTGATTTGTCTTTTTTTGAGACATGAAGCAGAACTACACCTGAATGTTCAGGAAATAAGCAACTTTTTGACAAAGTTTACAGACATTTCCACAGGAAAGGGCAATGATGAAAGGGTGGATGGGAAGGAAAAATCAGGGGGGGAAAAAAAAGTGAGAAAGTGACCAAACGAGAAATTCATTTATTATAATTCAGCAGGTCTCCCATCTACCCATAATCTTTTCTTTTACAAAGTGTAGAGAGAATGGAGAAGGAGAGCAAAAACACATTCCAAGTAGTCTTTGGTGTGCAAAGACACCATCAAAAACAGTCAGGAGAGGCAGGACAGAGAGAGCTTGGTTAAGGTGATCACATTTTTCACTGAAGGTTTTGAGTACCCAATATAGCAAAGTAATGGATTTCTGGAAATTGAGTTACCTCAAACAAAAGTGACTGCATCAGTGGACAACGGAAGTGCCACAGATGTCACCTACCCAAATCTCTGTAAGCCCTCTGACACAGTTCCACACAACATCCTTGCTGCTAGATTGGACAGATGTGGATTTGATGTATGGACTATTAGATAGATTAGGAACTGTCTGGATGGCCACGTCCAAAAGTTACAGTCAATGGGTCAATGTCCTAGTGGAAACAAGTAATGAGTGGTGTCCCTCTAAGGTTCATACTGCGACTAATACTATTTAATATCTTTGTCAATGACACAGACAGTGGGATTGAGTGTACCATCAGCAAGCTTCCAGGTGACATCAAGCTAAGTGGTGCAATTGATTTGCCTGAGGGAAGGGATGCCATCCAGAGGGACCTTGACAGGCTTGAGGAGGGGGCCCAAGTGAACCTCATGAAGTTCAATAAGGCCAAGTGCAAGGTCCCGCACCTGGGTCAGAGCAATCCCCAGCATCAGACTGGGGGAAGAACGGATTGAGAGCAGGCTGGTGGCAGAGGACTTGGGGATACTGGTAGATGAAAAACTGGGACATCAGCCAGAGCCTGCAGCTCAGAACAACAACCGTATCCTGGACTGCATCAAAAGAAGCGTGATCAACAGGTTGAGGGAAGTGATTCTCCCCCTCTACTCCACGCTCATGAAATCCTATCTGGACTACTGTGTTCAGCTCTGGGGTTCCAAGTACAAGAAAGCCATGGACCTGTTAGAGCAGATGCAGGGGAGGGCCACAAAAATCAGAGAGATGGAATACCTCTATTATGAAGAAAGGTTGAGAGAGCTGGGGCTGTTCAGTCTTGAGAAGAGAAGGCTCTGGGGATAGTTTATTGCATCCTTCCAATACTTAAAAGGGGCTTATAAGAAAGACAGGAACAGACTTTTTACAAGGGTCTGTAGTGACAAGACAAGGGGCAATAGTTTTAAACTGAAAGAGGGTAGATTTAGATTGGACATAAGGAAGACTTTTTTATTTTACAATGAGGGTGATGAGACACTGGGACAGTTTGTCCAGGTAAGTTGTGGATGATCTATTTGAAGTGTTTAAGGTCAGGGTGGACAGAGCTTTGAGCAACTTGATCTAGTGAAAGATGCCTCTGCTCACAGTAGGGGGTGTTGGACTAGAAGATCTTTAAAGGTTCCTTCCAACCCAAACCATTCTATGATTCAGCAATGCAAAGGGCTTCTGGATACTGAGCCACTTCAATCAAACTTAGACTCATGGTTTAGATCCTTAGCACCTAGTAAGGACTGAGTTTATGCTTCAGCATTTCCCTGAATTAGGTGATAACGTGGCCTCTCCTTCCTATCTTAACACTTATTTTCGGAGGCATTTAAGAAATGCAGTTCTTGAGATCTAGACTGACAAAATCTGATTTACTTTGTCTGACCAGTTAAAATGTGCCTTGCTTTTTTCAGATGGGGAGAACAAGGGAGAGTCAGCAAGAGAGAGGCAGGCTATCACAGGAATTAAGAAATGAGACAACAACAAAATTTCTATGATGTTCAAATATTACAGTCCAGCTTTTTTAGTATCATAATCAATTACCAATTTTAATGTTAAGTTTCAAAATACATACATGATATAAAAATTGGAAATCTGAAAAAAATCTGAAATTATAACAGAGCTCTCATTTTACAAGTCTCGAGTACTTTGTTTTACAGAAAGTCTCAAACATATTTCCATTATGTCCTAGAATTAACAAAATTTCATGCAAACTGAGTACTAGAGAGAGGCTTTCCGTATCAAATTAATACAAGTCACTCAAAGAGCAAACATTTCTGCTAATAGATGTGAAGCTCAATTTCAGAGATAACATTTTCTGACAAATAAGTTATCATCCCCTTTTAATCTTTTTCACACTATCTTGTTAAAAATAACTTTCTCCATCTTCACAATGACCAAATCTAATCTGAACAGGGAGACTACAATAGAGCCCAAATAATTAGTGCAAGGCTAGTTATTTTAACTACCAAGTTGGAAAGAACTCCCCATTCCCAGCTATAAAAATATGATAGAAGGACATATCTTATAATGAGAAGTATTTGCCCTGGTTTCAGCTGGGACAGAGTTAATTTTCTTCATAGCAGCTAGTAAGAGGCTGTGTTTTGGATTTGTGCTGAGGAGAAGGCTGATAATATACTGATGTTTATAGTTGCTGCCAGGACAGTCAAGGACTTTTCATCTTCTCTGCAGTGCCAGTGTCTGCAGGTGTAGGAGAAGCTGGAGGGGAGCACAGTCCCAATTACTAGCCTAGGATTCAACCTTAGGTTTGGGATTGAGACCCAAATTAGCCAATGGTATATTTCGTATCATGCACATCATGTTCAGCATACAGATGAGGCTCTGTCTAGAAGTGTGCGCTCTCTCTCTCTCTGGGTTGCCCCTGTCTCAGGACATCTCTAACAGTAGTTTGTGAAAACTGATTACTTACGAATCCCAAAGTCAATACATGATAAAATTCTTTAGAAATAATTCCTCCTTACTCTACTTCCTAGTCAAATTTTTCCTGTTAAATAAACTTCAGGGTTTGCAATACTAGTCAATGACCTTAAAAGGTCACTGTTAGATAAACTGTCAACAGCTTAACAACTACAGGCACAAGAGCCAATTTATGAAGTATCTTGTAAAGGAATGAGAATACAATATTGTGAAAACACTCAGATTTTAAAACTCAGACTCTCTCTCAAAATTCTACTCAGTGTGATAGTCGCTAAACATTCTTTTGACCTAAAATAGACAGCAGAAGACAATAACCGAGTTTTAGTCTCCTGAAATCTAGTTATGGAAAAGCAACAACTTTAAATAATCTGTAGCAAGAGACAGGAAGGTGGATCAATGGTACAGAAACTAAACCTGGAACATTCCAGGTCTGTTCCCTACAACAGGGTTGTTATGGTAAATAACCTTCTTTGAAGACTAAATAGTCTCGGTCTTCCCTGTAAATTAAATGGAATATGGATATTGTCATAACAAACATACAAGATAATTAAAAAAATAAATTAAAAAGTGTCTTGGTACTAGAATAATCAGAGCCCCACAAATACTTCCTTGTGACAGTTGTGTCTACAGGAATACAGCATGATAATGTAAAATTACACCAAGATTACCAAAGAATGCAGTAGAAGAAAGGTGTAATTAAATCTCTCTTCAATGAAGCTTGATAGAAGCCCAGCAACGAAGTGCTAGCACATGTAACTGTTCTTACCAGACTATTAGCAGAAATAAAACCTCATGCCAGGCAAGACATTTCTATGTCTTCAACAGCTTTTTTTTTCTCTCCATAATTCCCTTTCATACAAAAAAAAAAGTTATTTTCAGGAGCTTAAAAGTAAGGGGTTTTTTTCCCGATTGTTTCTAGTATTGGAAAACAGTGACCAAAGCCAAATCACAAAACCCACTGAATTAATCTAAGGTAACCTCATCTGCATTTTATCAGCACCAAGAGGCCTCTGAAAATCATGTATCCACACAGCAAGGTTCTGAACAAACATTTTTTGTCAATGAAAAAAGAGAGTATATTTAATGCTTTAAAAGCTTTCAAGCTTTCTTAAACATATACCTACTATCTACTGTTAAGGTAACAGAAAATATTGGAATAGGAGAGCAAAAACCATACCCCTTACTACTGGTCTTTCAGGTAAACTGAAGGTCCACAGACTATTTATTGGAGAGCATAAGAAGGTAACTTAAAAAGGAAGTAAATCGTCTGAAGGCTTAAATTCACTACACTGGGGTCTAACAACTCAGTGGAAAAAAAAAATTGCAGGATCTACATATTGAAGAAGTTGAAAACTAATATATTACTTATTTCTATAATCTCCAAAGAAAGTCTTTCAAGCCTCAAAGTCACTCTACACATTTTGATACATCTACAACAGATAAGTCAATCTCTTAGATAAAGCTACAGATGCTACCTTTTTCCTTCCTTCCATTTCCAAAACGGATAACATCTGTGCTTCCAGTGCTTCATTCTGCCTACTGTTGTATGTTAACAATTAGACCAAACACACTCACACAACAGCTAAGTGGTAACTGCTGTTTTATGCGAAGTTTCCTCTATTACTCTTTCAAATATGCAGTACATTACATACTTTGCAATTAACAGCTCTAATTTTCCGAAGGTTTTTTCCCCTATGGTCTTTAATGATGGGTGACAATTTTTCAAAGGAAAAAAAAATAATTATACAAGTCTTACATTCTTTTTTCTTTTTTTAATCTGGATATAAGTGTGTACGTTTTTTAGCCAGGACAAAGTTTTTTTAGAAGTATTATTTTTTTCACAGAATGGTTGTATTAAAATGCTTCTTCTCCCTGACAACTACATATAGCAAACACATGCAAATCCTAATTAGTACAAATCAGAGTGAAAATTTTATGAAGTTTGGTCAATAATATACTGAAACCACATATTTGCTTCAGTTAATTTCAGTCCCCTCTATAAGGCTGATAATCAAAAGCAAAGTCACATCATATGATGGTAACAGAAGTCCAAAATTGTTCTTACATATTATGGAGGAATCAGCAATTTTACATTATTTCTTTTGTGTCTTTCAGCGAAAAATCTAAACAAACCCTTAACATACAAACCAAATGGCCACACATTGGGAGGGCACTGTCAAAGCCCAGAAACAAAGCCTATTTAAAATCTAGAGAACAATGGAATCTGTGTCCTTAATAAATTTCACATGGCATTTAAAAGACATATGAATTCAGAAGTAAAAGAAGTTGTTATTTTTTAATCACATTCCTCAATAATCTAAGAAATTCAGCTGTGTAGTCTCCAGAGCAAGGACAGCTTTTTTAAGTGTTGGTGGTGTTTGATGTTATTGTACTATAAATGGCAAGTAGAGACTTGATTCATGACCAAGGCACTGAAATAACATCGTAAAATAAAAAAAGTTATAATGCCTATGTTATAAACAAACCTCTTCCTCCATCCCAGTTCAGACAATTTCTGCCACAAAGCTTCAGAAGCACTGCCGTGCCAGGAGAAACACAGATTAAAATACCTGGCTGGAGTCAAAGCAAGGAACACTACAAGTGGTCCGAAGCATAAAAGCAGCTCTGTGAATTAACTTTCAGATAAACATAGAATTTCCTTTTTTAAGAAGTATTATTGGGAAGTGCAAGAGGGATAAAATCTCATTTGTAATGGATCTATATTTTACAATAGACTGATGTCTAACGAGGCTGGGCCTACGCTATGGTTCTAGCTTAACTCAGACAGCTCCACAGAAGGGACAGAAACCAGTCTGTGGACATTACTGCAGGATTTTTTCTTGTAAATCTGCAAGCTTATTTTCATAACACTTATCCAAATGAAAATCTGATGCTGCCAATCCTGTATAAAAGCTTAGTGGAATGACTCAAAAGGATTCAAGAGCTACTATATAAGCCTCATTTACTTAGGACAGCAAAGAAAAAGAACACCATTATAACCAAGATGACACCAGGGGAGTCACCAGCACAGTTTTGTAGGATTCTGCACTGGGACCTGCGTTGCTTAATGAATTTGTAAGTGACCTGGAAGATGGAATGGGTGACACAGTGAAGAAGCTACCAAACAACAGGTAGCTAATCAGGGACAGTGAATACAAAATACCCAAAAAAAAAAACCAACTTATAAATTTGGACTAGCCAATAAAAAGGCAAATAAAATTCAGCATCGATAAACTTGAAATGAGACAGAGGAGGAATAATGGCCTCATGCTAGTAATACACAGAACAATGAGTTGTGAGCTGACTATTAATCACAGCATCTATCTCCTAAGTAGTATGTTACATATTTCATTAACCTATAAGCTCAAAGGCAGCAGTAGTCAAAAGAGCACATTACAGAACAAAACTAAAATCATATTTGTGTTACTAAATTAACATTTTGCACACATATTGTACATAACATGCAATCCTGGTCCTATAATATCAAAGATGACATGCCTCTCCACAGATAGAGATTGACTATTCAGAGTATTTTCTTAGTAGAAAGTACCAACGAGTTAGTCAGAACTACGTACAAAACTCCATGTGACAAGTACTGGGAATTCCTTGCCAAAAGATAGTGAGGACTGAAAAAACAAAATTAGATGGGCTTCAAAAGAAATTCAACAAGAGACATCCCTTGAGAGTTTCCAACTAGACAAACCACATCAGGCTCAGGAAATCCCCTGGACTGAAAGGAGCGTGAAGCTCCGGGAGTATTCAGGAAAGGTATCACATACACTCTCCCCACTCTTCCATCCCTAACAGCTCACTTACAAATGCTGTTGCAGACTAATACCAGATTTGACAAAGCCTTTGTCTGAACCAGTACAGCTGTTCTTATAAAACATTCCTGCTCATCATAATACAAGAGCTACTCTTCAAAAAAAAAACAAACCTGGAGGAGTTCAATTAGCTAAGCCACTGACAGCACTGCACATTATTGACATATATGAACTTTTTTACAAGATGTCAGAACACCAATCCTGCAAGAGAGCAAAAACTGAGCTATGGGAAATAACTGCAGGATTAGCAGATGAGACACCTGCCCTAGGGGTTCAGCTGCATATCCAAGATCCCAAATCCTCAGTAATCTGAATATTCTCCACTTTTTCAAAACAAATATATAAAATAAGCCATTCTTTAAAATACGAACATAAACTGCCATGAGAAATACTTTTTCCAGTTTAGTTTGGTACTGTTCAGACTGGATTTTGACCTGAATTTCAAGCTTACTTAGAACTGGTGTTTGAACTAAATTTTACTCTGTTTGAAAAAGATTACATTTTTTAAAAAAAACCATCTGAAAAAAGACACACGTGTACACATATCATGTAACCTAGAAATATGATAATTTTTATAAGTTTAAGAATATAAATTGGCATCTAACAACAAGGAATTTAATTAAATATTTTTCATAAAAGTGAACTTAAAACAATGACGCATATAACTGACAAAATTTGAAGTAACTACTACTATTGACAACTGGCAGTAACTAACCTTCAAGAGAATGACACCAGCAGCAGCGTCTTGACATAAAAACCTGCGTGGCTAACTCAAAGGCTAGTTAGCACAACACAAACTGCACCACAACTGCATACTGTCACCGAGAGACGATGTTCTACTGTTTTTCCCACTGTCCTGGCATTCCCAGACTCCTGTTCTTGTACTTAACCCATCCACTGCATGCCTGCAGGGATGAACTGTATCAGCTTGTTCTAAATGCAAAAAAAAATAATTTTTGGTGGGTCAGTCTTCAAAAAATGCAACCAAGCAAACAGCTCACCCCATTGCCACAAAATTTCTACATTTAGCATAGGAAAGGAAGCAGGGTTGTCCCTTCCAGCAGCAGCCCACGGTCAGGTCCACTGAAGGATAACCAGAAAACTTTAGGAAAGCAGAGTTCAGAAACTACATTTTAGCTAATTCAGATGCAAGCCTTTCAGAGCAACTCAACAGATATGACATGTACTTACAGAATTTTACAGAAATTCTGTACTGACCCAATACAACCATACCCTGTACTTACATTCAGCAGATGCAGCCTCAAAACAAACAGAACCCCACCACAATAGTAGCCTGAAGTGACAAAGAAATTACTGGTTGCTTCAAGTTTCATAAGAGAGAGGCAAGTGTTGCGCTGTAACTAGCCTGGAATATTATGGCTCACCAAAGCGCAGAGAAGCCACGAGAAAGTGGAAGCACTAATGCAGCAGATAGCATGCGTGCACCTCAAAAAAGCAGATGTTGCCTCATATTCTACAGTACTCACAACCATCAGTGTAACTTCAGTATCACTGACATCAAGTTTCAGACTGCCCTGTCGACAGCTGGCTGAACATGAGCCCGCAGTGTGCCCAGGTGGCCAAGAAGGCCAACAGCATCCTGGCCTGCATCAGAAATAGCGTGGCCAGCAGGACTAGGGAAGTGATTGTGCCCCTGTACTCGGCACTGGTGAGGCCGCACCTTGAATCCTGTGTTCAGTTTTNTGAAAGAGTGATCAGGCATTGGAATAGGCTGCCCAGGGAAGTGGTGGAGTCACCATCCCTGGAGGTGTTCAAGAAATGTGTAGATGTGGTGCTTAGGGACATGGTTTAGTGAATCAGGTGGTGTGGGTTGGACTTGAAAATCCTTGAGGTCTTTTCCAACCTTAATGATTATATGAATCTACGATTTCTTTTTACCACTGAAGACATTGGTATGATTTAAGTTTTTCAGTTCAAAATTGCAGATCTTATCAGTGTACCAGAGCAAAGCCAGTGACAAACATCTCGCTCTCCCCACTTTACCTCAAGTCTATTATACACAGTGATCACCTGGATGGACTGCTACAGGGCCTGAGAGAGAACTTCGAGGAGGAGACAGTCTTTTTTGTGCAGTTCCATGAGAATCCTCACAGGGACACTATTTATCAGAAGCTGTATGTTTTACTACGTACACAGGCAACAGACTGCACATCATTGATTACCATCATCATACTTCAATAACTTTCTCAGGTTTAAGGAAACATAAATGGATTTAATAAAAACCAAAACCAACTATAACTAAGATCACAAACGACGCACACATTTTAAGCTCACTGAGACATTTATCTTCAGGACTTCCAGCATGCAAAATCTGTAAGCTTTCTACTACTTGTATCTCACTATATTTACTAGCCCTTCCATCACCTAGAATATATGCGGGGTTTAACAACGCAACAGAGAATGCAGTCAAGTAACGGAAAGATCAGATATAAGCTCTTGACTATTTTGATCACTCTGCTTCCTGCCTTCCTGATGTCTTCAATTTACTCAACTTTTAGAGCAGTTCAAACTACCTCTCACTAACAGCTATTTGCCTGTGTTTGAACTTTCTCCCCAAGGAGGTGGAGGCCTGAGTGCTAACTTACCTGTGTGACCATTAAACCACACTTGCTTCCAGTTTTGTAATGTCTCAGTGCGTAGACACAGACAGCAGTGAGCCCCAACAGGTGCTACCAGCCTCCTCCGAGGCACAGGCAGCCGCTGGAAGGAATCACCCCCACGTGACAAAATATTCAGTGCTCTTCCCATCAGCTGACATGCTACTGCAGCACCAAGTAGCCCAGTAGCTGCTCTCTTAGTGCAACCATAAAGGATTTACTTCAATTAGTACAGAATTTATTCTGGGGCATATATTGCATCTTTCAGTTGGGGAGGGAAAAAACAGAATTAATTATAAATTCCAAATATCCAACAACCACTGCCCATTTAAAGGCTATGCTATTTCTCCAGCTATTTATACTTCCAAAGTTAAAAATCCAGCTATATATAAACATCTAACTAGTTACTGACAACACTACACATTTTATTTTATCAAATCCTTCAATTTATATTAAGGTCTTCTTTGAATGCTTACTACTGAAGTTTTCTATACTTGGTCTGCGAGTCATCGAGTTAATTATTACCTTTTTGAAAAGCTTAAAATAGGTTCATGAAGGGTTTAAAAACAAACCTTACTATTGCCTAACTATACAGTCTTTCCAACAGTTCATTAAAAAAAAAAAAAAGATGTTACCATCAATTCAGCTGGAAGTCATATACAGACAATGTTTTCATTAACTGTTTAAAAATGTACAATATGTGTCAGGCACAAGAGGCTCAGTGACTGCAAAGAGGTCTGACAAGTTGAATTTGCAAACTCAACCAGCAAAGAAGATATCAACTTTGAAGGGAAGAAAATATGGCAGACCTACAAGGGAAATTGTTTCAAATGCTTTTCTCCTGCACTTTTACTACCTCTAATTTTTAGTCCAACATGTTAGTAAATTAAATTATATATATTTATAAAATTGCAATCAGAAGTAGGAGACTCTGCAATTTTGAACAGAGTAACAATTCACAGGAAAGAACACATATTTTAACATTTGAGTGTCTTTGCACAGCCATTGTTTGTTTGGTTAATATAAGACTGTCAGGAAAACAACTTCTTGTTTTTCCATAAAAACAGTGGTGATGTTTGTTGCCATATCATATCTCCACTTTTATGATTAAGGATGTTGCTTAAAAATGCTATTGCTTATTTCTAAAAAAAAGTTCACAAACTGAACAGGCAGAACAGGTCAACATTGCTCTTAAAACAACAGATTTGCTGTTGGTGACTTCCAATGACAGCTGGAAATCTTATTTTACTAAAATGCAAAATATTAACTATCACCACCAGAAAACCTCTTACAAAAACAGAAGGTCAGCATTACATTACTTCTCTTCAAGGAAGTTACTGTATTGTTAACCAAGGCATTTATTTCACAACTCAAGAACAAAGTTACTAAAAACTGGAGCTCTGAGGGTTCTCTCCAGCGGTTAAGATATCCTGTTCAGAGAATCTGGTGAAAAATGATCTACATAAATATGAAAATTAAACTAATATCTGGACTTATAGAAACATTTTAAAACTCCTGTGTCACCCCACACAATTCAACGCGACTTCCAGCAAAGCGGCTATAAAAACGTCAATAAAACAAAAATTCTTATAGGTGATTCCGTTTCACTGTGAAGTGCAATAGTAAAACAAGCAGCAGAGTGAACTTCTACCCCAGAAGACAGGACCAGGAGAACAGGAAGTCACTCAATAGCAACCTTTAGCTAATTAGTAACAGGCATTGGTTCAAAATCTTCATCCAGAATTAAAATAGGATGAAACAGTACAAGTTTTTTCTAAAGTTTCATAAGTAAAGTTATCATCCAGACAAATNATCAATTCAGCTGGAAGTCATATACAGACAATGTTTTCATTAACTGTTTAAAAATGTACAATATGTGTCAGGCACAAGAGGCTCAGTGACTGCAAAGAGGTCTGACAAGTTGAATTTGCAAACTCAACCAGCAAAGAAGATATCAACTTTGAAGGGAAGAAAATATGGCAGACCTACAAGGGAAATTGTTTCAAATGCTTTTCTCCTGCACTTTTACTACCTCTAATTTTTAATCCAACATGTTAGTAAATTAAATTATATATATTTATAAAATTGCGATCAGAAGTAGGAGACTCTGCAATTTTGTACAGAGTAACAATTCACAGGAAAGAACACATATTTTAACATTTGAGTGTCTTTGCACAGCCATTGTTTGTTTGGTTAATATAAGACTGTCAGGAAAACAACTTCTTGTTTTTCCATAAAAACAGTGGTGATGTTTGTTGCCATATCATATCTCCACTTTTATGATTAAGGATGTTGCTTAAAAATGCTATTGCTTATTTCTAAAAAAAAGTTCACAAACTGAACAGGCAGAACAGGTCAACATTGCTCTTAAAACAACAGATTTGCTGTTGGTGACTTCCAATGACAGCTGGAAATCTTATTTTACTAAAATGCAAAATATTAACTATCACCACCAGAAAACCTCTTACAAAAACAGAAGGTCAGCATTACATTACTTCTCTTCAAGGAAGTTACTGTATTGTTAACCAAGGCATTTATTTCACAACTCAAGAACAAAGTTACTAAAAACTGGAGCTCTGAGGGTTCTCTCCAGCGGTTAAGATATCCTGTTCAGAGAATCTGGTGAAAAATGATCTACATAAATATGAAAATTAAACTAATATCTGGACTTATAGAAACATTTTAAAACTCCTGTGTCACCCCACACAATTCAACGCGACTTCCAGCAAAGCGGCTATAAAAACGTCAATAAAACAAAAATTCTTATAGGTGATTCCCTTTCACTGTGAAGTGCAATAGTAAAACAAGCAGCAGAGTGAACTTCTACCCCAGAAGACAGGACCAGGAGAACAGGAAGTCACTCAATAGCAACCTTTAGCTAATTAGTAACAGGCATTGGTTCAAAATCTTCATCCAGAATTAAAATAGGATGAAACAGTACAAGTTTTTTCTAAAGTTTCATAAGTAAAGTTATCATCCAGACAAATCACTGGAAGCTAGCTCTGTTTCTTTCAAGATACTCCACTGTCCTAAAGGCAATGCACTGTTTAATGTTGCACTCCCACTCAGCCCCAGAGTCTTCAAATTTGTTTCAAGTTTCTAATAACAGATTACAGTGTCACAAGGACTTAGTAAGAATTAATTACTCATCCAATGGCAGCAATACACATTACTGATTTCTTCATTAGTGATGCTTCAAGCAGTCTTTTCTTCTAAGGCTAACAAAACACTTTATTTTCTTAAAAAGCACATGACACATGCTAAATGACCAAAATAGTTTCCTTGATCACTCTGTGTATGTTTTAGTACATTCTCCCACTTTACTGTTGAAGATTATCGACT
Organism: Syrrhaptes paradoxus; assembly: GCA_013400615.1. NCBI lineage: Eukaryota > Metazoa > Chordata > Aves > Pterocliformes > Pteroclidae > Syrrhaptes > Syrrhaptes paradoxus. Next base: position 25,482 of record VZTO01007628.1, read on the forward strand.
AAGGTAACGCTACCTGGAATAACCTTGCAGAGTTTATCTTCCAAGTCAGCTCTGCTGTTCTGATGTTAAAACTACACAATCTCATGAAGACTTGCTTTGTTTTTTCTGGCCTTCAGCTACCCCAGTCTCTTACTCTCTTATCTCTCTCTGTACTTGTTTCCACAGTCTGTATTTGCCAAACCTCTTCTGCAATGCAACTATGGCTCCCTTCAGAACTGTTCTATAGCCAAGCTAGTTCATCTAACCAAACCATAAAAAGAACAAAAACCCCACACTCACACAATTTAACAACATATAAAAGGCATAACAGCTTCTCGTCTCCACACAACGTCTTAAACACAAGCACATTAAAATGAAACAATTTGCCTGAATTCACTCAGTGACAGAGAACTGCAAGTCTCTTCAATCCTAGTGCAGTGTTCTAGTCTACCCAGCAGACCTCTTTCCTTATTTTAAATTTAATAGTAACTAGGGGAAGATTTTTAAAAGGTACAAGAAGATCACAGAACTACCCAGACTTCATCCCTGTTACAAATTATTTTTATTTATTAATGGTGTTTTTTTGCACAGAGTATAAATTTTCACATGCAATCCTTTATAAAATAAGGCCTGGAAAGTTACAGACAAAAGTAAAATCAGCACGGACCACATATTTGAAACTTCCTCCTCAATGTGGCAAAAAAGATAAATGTAAACATTCCCCAGATTATATTAAAAATGAAAACTGTTATAGCAATCCTGAGCACAGACTATGCACAAACTTAGCAGGATACAATTAATCTACTACATATCATATCACAACAGTGAAAAATGAATTTAAAACCTTTATAATTGAAATTTCCACATTACTGCCTTAGAAATAAATCTCTTGGAAAGACAGATACCAAAGTGGATGCACAGAAGCTTACGTCATGAACAGAATTTAGATGGTGTAGAAATAACCAATGAATAGGTTTATGCAGGTACATTCAAACACTTGCATGTGAGATTGTAAAAGGAAATAGATTAAAAATTAAAACTATTAATTAGCTTCCAACAAGTCTAGAGAAATAACTTCCAGTAAGAAGTCTGTGAAAGAATAATCTTTGTACTGAATGTCCAAACTTCTCAACACTTTCACCCCCAACCACCACCACAGTCCAACAAAACACATATTCAATCCTTCAGCATCCATTATAAATGCACCCAATCAACTTTTGGGAAAAGTAGAACAAGATGCTTTTTAGTAAAAATATTATAACTAGCTCACCTAGATCTTTTTTCTACTAAAACTGCAGGACTGTTGGAGTGTTATCTGGTGTTTCTGACTACAAAAAGTTTTGTAAATTATTTCCAAATTATGAAAGAACATATTTTTCCCTCCTATCAGCTAATTTTCTTTTTGCCTGTATACTGAAACACAACTGTGCATTCATATATTAATTTGAACATTTTTATTTTGTATAATGAAATTGACTTTACTCGCAAAAAATTCTTGGGACAGGGTTGAGTGGGACAGACACATCACAACTCATTTCTGTAACCACATTTACAAATTATCTAACCAGCCTGTCACTGTTCTTGCATGAAAATGAAGGATTCCAATCTCAGTTTCACAATACAGAAAAAAACTATCCCAAAAGAAAGAACATATTAAATACCTTCTAGAAGATCCAAGCTCCACTAACAGCGCAGATAACTAGAATAGTTCCTGATACCTCTCTTAGCCTACAGGAATTCTAAGTCTTGCTGTCTTCATCACATTCTGCTTTACCAGACATTGTTACTCATCTCATTATAGTAATAAGTTATTGTTTTTAGTTATTAGCTATTGGCTGTTATTACCATTGTACAATTGTAGGGGCTTCACATTAACAGTCAATCAGACAGGTATGAAACCTATGCTACAAATGGAAAAAGCTCAAATTTCTTATTTTGAACACATTAATATTTAGATGACTTTAAAGGAAATATTTAACACCTACTACTTTCAACATCCATCCTTACGAACTCTGTATGCAAACTGACAGGTGATTTTGCTAGGATTCTAGATAAGCAGATAGGAAGTCTATTCTGACTCTACAGCATAACACCTAAAAACCAACAAAATTCCAGAGAAAATTCACCTGTGCTAAGTATGAAACCAGCCTCTTGGCTTGCTTCATTCCCTCTATTCACCCAGAAACAAGAAGCTCAAGAAGGACAAATAATGAAGCTATGAGCAGTATCTGGATCTTCCTCTGTGCCTATTCCTGCCAGAATGCACAGCAAATGGGCAAAGGAAAATGCTGACATCATTTTACCCCTATGGAATTTCTCTTACTTGGAAGAATAACAAATAGCAACAACAACAAAAGCAGTGGGGAATGCAGGCTATGAAATCAGCATATTAAGATGACAAGAGAAGTTCAAGTTCTCCAATTTTTTCCTCTTGGGTCACAGATAAATCTGTTTGCCCCTTCCTTTCCTTCTGATTCCCCTGCTGATGAGCAGAAAAGCTAAAAGGCCATGTATCCAATCCAAATTTGTAGAATCTGGAGTCTCAAAGCAGCATTAGCGCGATGGTGCACAAAACAAATTAACTGATAAAGTTCCGTGATTGTACATGTGGGAATATCTGTTAAGCAGAATATGGCAGAGATATAAACTGCTGATGCTTTCAACGGAGTGTACAAACCAGGATTTCCCTGTAATTCTTACATCTTTCAAAAAAGGAAGAATATATAGTGTACTACTCATTTTATTCAAGTTACCTACATTCCCTCTTATATCTCAATGATCAAAATAAAAGATATTGATACCTATCTGATATGCTTTATTGATTGGAAGGGAGGGGTTGTACACTACCATTTTAGCATATCCATACTGACAAGAAAGAGCAGATGGAGGACTAGTACAAAATAAAATCTGTACAGTTACATGTCAAGTAACAATCAAGTTCCATGTCATTTACTTTGATAAGGCATATTTTTGTCTTAAGAAGAACGTAAATTTCAGACTCACATGGATTGTGAGAAGCCTGCAATACTTGGGTTTTAAGCACTGCAAAGAAGTTGGTTGTTTTATACAATTATCTACTTTCGACAGCTCACTTTCGACAGCTAAGAAACAAAATTTGATCTGCAGTTCCCACCTCGTCCCAGGAACACAGAAGTAATATACAGTGTGCAAAAGAAAGGTAAAAACCTGAACATTTAAAAGGGTTTGCACAAGGAAAATCAATGACCCATACCACAGTGCCTCTGATCCCAGGCCTATGAACTACAACCCAAATTACTTATATCCAGAAAACACTGGAACATGGGAATGTCTTTTCTTTGAAATGACAAGCAAACCGTGCTATTTTCACCCTTCAGCTCAGTAACAAGCACTGCAATGAATAATTAAAACAAAGACAACATCAAAAAAACCCCACACTTTCCCTTTTTCTCAAAGTTTCATAACACGACTTAATGCATACTTTTAATCGAGACGACACGAGAAGATGGAAATTAGTTTGCTGGCTGGCTGTGTCACTTCTGCATTCAGCTGTAACCTTCGCTAAACCTTGTGCCGTCCGTCCCCCACGCCCCCCCCGCCCGCTGCTTGCGAGAGGCTGCGGCCCTGCAGCGCCCGCCCCGCCGGCGGCGGCTCCGGGCGCCCATAGGATGCCGCTCCCGTCAGTCTCCGATCAGCCCAGCTCCTCCTCCCGAACCAGCAGCAGCCCCAGCTTCTCTATCCGCCTTTTGCCTTCAATAGGCCAGGCCCCTAAAGGACAATGCCGTTGGAAATTTAAAAAAAAAAAAAAATTAAAAATAAAAAAAGAGGAGAGGGAGTCCCACCAGATCGCCCCCCGGGGTGACCCTGTAACGCCGCAGCTGAGCCCGCGGGGTTTCCATCCACCCCGGTCCCAGGCATCTAGAGCCGGCTCCCAGCTCCTCCCCGCCGGGCAGCGGCCGCTGCCTGCGCTTTGTACCATTGCGCACAGGATGAAAGGTCACGGCGGGAGCCATAGCCGCGCACCGGCCGCGCCGGACACTGGCCCGGGGAGGTGGCGGGGTGCGGGAAGCCCTGTCACTTCGCCCTCACGGTCAGGCCGGGCAGGGACGGGGCTGCCCCGCTCGGGCTCTCGCGACACTGACCCGAAGCGCCGCATCCTCCGGTGTCCCCGTCAACTGCGCCGGGTGACATGGGCGCAGGCAGACACTCACGACGGCGGGGGCCGGGTGCCGCCTGCCCCTCCCTCCTCCTCTCTCCCGGGCGTGACCCGGACCGAGGGCACGGGAGCCCCGGCTCCCGCTCCAGGCCAGCGCCTCCCTCTCTACCCCGGCGCAAGCCGCTCACCTGACGCCGGGACCCCAGGGGCCGGGCCAGGATGGAGGAGCGGCGGGGGGTCCGGCGAGGGCTCAGCTCCCAGGCAGACGCTCGGACCGGGGCACCCCGGCCGGGCCCCCAGCCCCGCCCCCGAGCCCTGCCTCGCCGCCGGCCTGCAGCCAGCCCCCCCGCGCCCGGCCCCTCGCGCTCCCGGTCACCCCCTGCCCGGCCCCTCTTCTCTCACCGCCGCGCTTCCTCCCCTCTCCCCCCGGCCCTGCCCCCGGCCTCGCCGGCACGCTCCCGTCGCGCTGCGGCAGGCGCAGCCGAGAAGCGGGACGCGCCGTCCCGGGAAACCGTCCTCCCAGCGCCGGCCAGGCCCGGCCCCGCAACTCCTCCTCTTCCCGGGTTGTTGGCGGGGAGGGGAGGGGAGAGCGGGCCGGCGCGGGCCTTCTCAGCCGGGCCCCGGCGCTCCCTCACGGCCGAGCCCGCCCGTTTCTCGGCGCCGCGGCGGGAGGGCCGGGGGGGGGGAAGGGGAGTCCACCGCCGACCTCCCGGCTCCGTCCTCCCGCTGCCACGGGGAGGGCAGCAGCCGCCCTCCCTCCAGCCCTGCCCCTCCCTTTGCTCCTCGGACCCGCGGCGGGTATTTACCTGCCGTGGCGGCGCAGAGCAGGGCCCTGGGGCCTCGGGCAGCCGGAGGAGGCGGCGGTCTCCGTCCCGCTGCTGCCGTCCCCGAGTGAGGCGGGCGGGACGGAGCCGGGACCTGCCCCGGGAGGCGTTACGTAAACCGGCGGCGGCAGCGGCGGCTCCCAGCGCCACGGGGAGGGAGGGGGGCCGGCCGCTCCGTCACCCGGCAACAGGACTCAGCGCCCCGGCGGACCGCGCCGCAGGCTCCTCCCCGTATCCTTCCGCCCAGAGGGCGGCCCGGATCCCGCCGCCCAGCAGCGCGGGCTGGCTTGTGGAGCCACTGGACTGTGCCCGCTCTGCGGTGAAGGGCGGGCCGAGCTTTTCGCCGCGCCGTCGGGCGGGTTGGGGGGGGGGAGCCGCGACCCTCCGTCCCCGTCCTGTTGTGCCCGGGCGCCAGCAATCCGGCTCCATGGCGGGCCACAGCGCAGGAAGGACGGGGGGGTGAGGAAGGGAAGTGTCCCTTTGCCCTGGTTGTACAGCCTCGGCCTGGCCCCGCCCGCCGGGAGCGCCGCGCTGTCCGCCGGGCGCCTGAGGAGAAAGGGGGCGGGCGAGACGTTTGAAAGTCACCGGCCGGCTGGCGGAGAGTGTGCCTCCGGGCCGCCTCAGCGGCGGGCGGGGGGAGCGGCGCCGTCCCTCGTGCCGCGGGGTGGCCGTCAGCCAGGCGGGCGGCGGCCCCTCGGTCCCTCAGAGAGCGGTGGCGGGAGCCGCCCGCGGGAGGGCCGGCTGCGCGCAGCGGCGGAGAGGGAACACCCAGGGCCGGGGCGGGAATGCGAAGGAGGAAATGGGGGATAATGATGGAGAGAGGCGGTGTTTGTAATGTGAGGTCCTTTTGAAATCCGTAACGACTCCGGGGGCAAGGTTAGCAAATAAAAGTTTATTTTGCTGCTCAGTGAGAGCCCGTCTGGAAATAAAGTCGTCTTTTAGAAGATTGATGCTATTGAAAGTCGGTTTTAGTAGGTGAGCGCTTCGGGAGCGGGGAGAATTTTATTCCGATTGATTGAATGCCAGCTTAATCAGAGCTATTTACACAACCGTTGAGTAATGAAAGAGCAACATTTTTAGCATAGTAGATGGGCCACTGTAAGACTGCAAATATGACAAAGACGACACACCAAAGTGCTAATTTAAGCTTCTTAATTGGGAAAATAATAACGCCCTGTTCAGGTGTACACTGGCACCTCACATTTCTCAAATACATGAACGCATATGGGTCTGAAGAAAGTCAATATTACGTAAGATGTCAAAGTAAGCGTTACGTCTGTGGGTAATCCTGAGGGTTTTCTTCCTTTTATTCACTGCTAAATGTGTGGCTCCTAGAGTTCCAAAACGTGGTATGTCATCTACGTGTGCTAATACTGTTTCTTTGGTGCGAACAACATCTTCAGTCACTGGAACCAAGCTCATCTTTGAAAAGATGATCATCCCAGGTGTAGTCCCATTCAGGCCTTTTGATGGCCTGTATATAAAAATATGTCTCAAGAGACATAAACACAAGCCAAGATAATAACCACTGCCTCTCAGCCTATATATTCTTTACCTGATACAGGAGCAGCATTACTCTTATTTTTATTTTAACTAGGCTTTGCCTTTTTTGACCATCTTTAGCACCGAAAGTCGTCATAAATTTGATTTAGGCTAGCCAAAAAGCCCAAGTTTTTAAAGTTAAATATGCAGGATTGTGTAGCTACGTGAGCCTCCGACATTCTCTTAGAGGCTGCCGAGGCAGTAATTGATGTCATGTGAACGTGGAGTTAATCAGTTCAGCTTCCTTCAGACCTTGAAAGAGGGTTAGGATGGGAAAGCTCTAAAGAGAAAGTAGTGCTTTAAACCCCGTGATAGAGGGACAGCATCATTCTCTGAACTATTTAATTACAGGTTAAATTATTTTCTTGTTATGAAAAGATGAAACTGAAAAAGCTTTGGGGGAAAAATTCTGCTGTTTTCTGCTGAGTCACTCCCCTAGTTTATCAGAAGCTTTTCACCAACACTGTAATACGACTCACGCCAGTCGCAATCAAATCTCCTCTTGTTCATGAGCTCAGAATCTGAATTCCCCTTTTCAAGGTAGAAATAAAATATAGTAAAATGTGGGATACCTGGGATTTCTCTGTAATAACAACTGGAACCAGTTTAAATCAATCTCCATTCAGTCTTTCAATGTATTCTCAGTGTATTGGTAATGTATATCACTAATACAAATCCACTTACCTTATTTCACCCTTTCTATATTTTTTTTTCCTCTGAAAGCTCTGTAGGAGGGACAGATGCTAAGAACATTGGTGTTCTCCGAATGGAGCAAGTCAGAGCATGCAAGCCAATGACAGATTATTCTGAATATTCACGTAGTTTCTGTGTGACATTTCAAATTGACAGTTCTGGTTTTGTGGTCAAATCTCAGGAATCCCAAAAGTGGAATTTTTTGTTTCCTTGATGGTTTTTGTTGGGTTATATTTTCCTAACAGCCAACCCGATTCTGGTCTCTGTTTGGCAAGCATTTCAGAAACAGCTGGTACATGACCATATGCCATGCTGGCACTGCTGTTAGCTTATTTCCCACTTGTCCTCCTGGTCAATAAAAGCTGCTCCATGTGCTGAAGGACAGCTGGTCCCTTGGCATGCGAAGCAGCTAATGAACTTTTCCTCCCAAAAGCCATAGGGACAGAGCATGCTAACTCCTATCGGAGGCTTTTCCTTTCTGAACCGCTATCAAAGATGGAAGTTCTCCATGGGAACCCTGTTTGTTGACGCTGTGTGACAACCTACACACAGTGAGAACAACTAGGTGGATGTGCATTGTAGGTGACAGCACTTGTTTGGAAAATCAAGGCTAAATGATCTGTGTTAAATAGAATGCTAAACCACATCTGAGTGACTGATGGATTTGTGCTTTTAGCTATCAGCCTCAGCAAGTGCCACTGTTTCCCTTTTTCATTCTGACCCCTGCTGAAAAATGTCTCAGATAAATTTCTAAAAAATGTATCCATTTCACCACATAATATTTTTTTCCTGTTAAGGAACATACTGAAGGAGGAATTGCACAGCAGTTTGGTATTACACAGCCACCGCTTGTAAACTTTTTACTGTCAGCCGTCCATCTTCCTTAAAATTGGTCAGTTTATAATATTCCCTAAAATTTCCTGCTAGGTGTAATAAAAAACCCCTGATTTTCCCTGAGCAGGGGTTCTGTATCAGTTAACTTTGAAAGTCATGATAACCCATCATTAGACAGTCCTCTATTGTTCACACCTCATAAACTGCTCATCCGAAATGCTTGATAGAAGCAATCTGCCCATTCAGCGTTTTAGAAATGGAGGAAAATTCATGAGGGAATAAATGTAGTTTAAAACAAAAAAGATCATCTAAATGTGTGGAATCTAAATATATACATAAATTCATAGATATTTTTAAAATCCAGAAAATGGATGGACCTTAATGTAAGGTGAAACAGGGAACATCCAACAGATACATGATGCGTTTTATTGGATATTTTGATGTACAGCTTCAGAAATATATAATTATCTCATTGAAGCTACTTTTCTTAATTGCATCAAGGCTTACATAACTTTTTACTACTTTTCATGGTCCATTTCATGTTTTGAGCAAAGACTCATGCAAAACGTTCACACCTCTCAGAAGTAATAACTATGTTCAAATGACACATTCAAAAGGCATTCCTCAGCACTAGATCAAGTTTCAGATTCCTTTTTACTGATCCCTCTTTCCTAATAATATCCCTGCACAGTGAAAAACCGAACTGTAGATACCCACAGCATCAGAGGGCCACCTTGTTGTCTGGATCAAGGACCTTATCCACCGCAGGGAATGGAAAGTAACATTAAATTTTAGTAGGATCTGCATTAGGCCAGGGGTGACTTTTTACCTTTTAGACTTCTCTGTGACAGGTTTCAGTATCATTAATAGGAATGCACTAGCATGGTGAGTTTGGAAGATCTGAGTCACTTGAAAAATCAATTACATAATTCAAAGTAAAATTGTTTTCTGTTTAATGCAGCTGTATTACTATGACCTCAAAATGTATTCTTGCTTTCTTTGAACACAAACTGCACAGAAACTGCGGGTCAGGCAGTGATGTAACATGAATGTCTGGGCATGGTGTTGGCATTTCTTTGGGACTCTACATTTCTTTAGAAGTTATTCTACTTTAGTGTACTCTTGCCCTTTTTCATCCTGCAGCACTAACAATTGGGAAACCGTAATAATACCTTGAGAAACCCTTGGGAAGTCCAAAATAATACATGAACAGGACTCTGTCTGACACATTCTGCTGTGTGCATAAAACAGACCACCTGAAGTCTCCAGTAAGAAATACTCACAGAAGATGTGAAAGAGCCATGATAATTGCCTACACTGACAAACAGCTAAGCAGTACAGAAGATAAAGATAATGAAATCTTTATACTACATCATGAATAAAATTCCAAGTACCTAGATATAGCATTTGAAACAATAAGCCAAGAAGCAGCTTTCACTAGTGGTGAAATGAAATTACTTCAGAAAGTACAGTGTTATAAAAATGAAATAATTTCCACAAGTGATGAAATATAACCAATGTCTCAAAATGTGATGGGTTTTTGTAATGTATATGTAGAAGAATTTGATGTCATAATGAGGTACTAATTTAATTGCATTATATTTGTTGCTACATCAGCTATTATCAAGCCATGAAGTTAATTACATGTTAAGTTTTAAACTAAATGAAACACATTATGACATCTGTTTTTTCCTATTTACTACAGCATTCCAGAATTACCATGTTGGAAATGTCTGAGGTTTTGGCAGCTTGCTGTCTTACAAACAGTTCATGAATACAATTAACCATCCTTGAGTAGCCTGCAGCATCAGCATCCAATCCTTGCCTTACTCGTCAGAAATACAACTATTGTTCCACAGTAATTCCACCAAGCTTTTTTTTCAGATGTTGGCCATATTCTCAGCCAGTGAAAATGCCAAAAACAGAGTTGATTGCATTATACTAGCTGACAATCCAGCCACAGATTTTGGAATGAATCTACTAAAAGAGTCATTTCATCTTTAATGAACTATATGAAATGAAAATGTATCGAGTTCTTAAAATAATTGTATCAAAGGTATTATTCTTTTCATCCAATGCATCAGCATTTTCTTAACATGATATTCTGTTGCAGACCCTAGTAAAAGAAAAGATCCTTTGTCTATTAATGGCTTATTGTCCTGGCACTTTGACATTATGTTTTGACTGATCGAAAAAGCTTTCTTATCTGATCCCATGGTAAAAACTGCAAAGCAAGAAGAGTGTGTGTTTTCAGATGCTTAAAGAAAAAAGAAATACATGTTTTGAAAGCTGTGGTATGTAAGTGAACCCATGCACATGACAGAGGCTGTAATAAAATTATGTTTATTCTGTATATCTTTGTGTGTGTGAACTAACTGTGTTATCAGTGTGGGAGCAGAAGGGGAAATGGCTTTTTTTCTGATAGAACTGATAAATTTCCCGATAAATTGGGAACTAATTCTGTAGATATCAAAGAACTATTAAGAGCAGCTGATTAATACCAGCAGCCATTACAAAGAGTTCATATAGAATAGGGAAAAAAGTCAACTGTGACAAAAGCAGCATTTAGAATGGGGATTGAATTCCAACAAAAAAAAATTACTATTTTCCTCCAAAAAAAATTGTTTCGAAATACACACTGAGATCTAACACCTGCATTTCCAAATCTCTAACTACACTAAGGAGGCTTTTCTAGTTTGTGTGATTGACTGTGTGGCTGTCAGCCTGAAATAGAAAAAAATGAGCAGCACGAGAGAAGGAAAGATATTTTTCTGTCAAGAAGTAGCTAATATTTCAGTACTTTGCAACTGCACTGGTACGCTCACTAAAGTATCTTTCATGACATTTCAGCTTGTAATTCTAACTGAATGATATTTACATGCTCATTCGAAGAGTTCCTCACTGGAACTTGTTAATGGGAACAAAAGACTTTCCAAGGCTAATTTCTGTATATATATTATAAAGGTGTTTTCTCTCAAAAAAGCTGTCTCTGTTGAGACAAAACCTACTTGTTTTTTCATTTTATCAGGATTTAGTGTTGAAATTAGTGTGTCTTTTGAGTTTGATATTATTTCAATACCAGCTCCCAAGAGACAAAAGAGCAGGCATAGATTTAACTGTATGAAAATTGCTGTCTTCATGTTAAAAACCCCACACATTTCATCAGTTGAAGAAGTAATGAAATGAAGGAATGGTTTAATGTCTAGACCCAGACAGCTTTTCCAGGTGTAAGGAAGACAGAAGTCATTTCCCCTAAGAAAGCAACCTGTTGTTTTGGTTTTGTTTTTTTTTTTTTTCCCCCGTGAGGTTGATTGTAGCCCCAGACAGAGCTAAATCATGAACCTACTGTGATCAGCTAACACAAGGAGGAGGCACTAAAGACCAAACTAATGCAGTGGTGGTGTATCAGAGGAGAATATTAGATGCCAGGTTTGGGACACAAATACAGATCACAGATGGGAGTAAAATCCTACGAAGTGGGTCGCTTGGACTTCGTTAAAGGGGTAAAATGAATGCAGTACCATTAAATAAAAGAATAGTTTATTTCTTAGAACAAATATTTTCTTCCTAATTGTCAATGGCAGTATTCACAGTAGTGAATAAAAATTGTCAGCCAAGGGCATTGCTTTCTGGCTTATCACAATGTATTGATTTCATAAATTTTACTCCTGAGAGCATACTTTCACAAATGCATGTGCTTCTGTACATTGAACAGTACTTCATTGCAAAGTTTTTCAGGTAGGAAATTGTATCCTTAAGAAACAAGCTGGAAACTCCGTGTTCTACTATTGTGCATAAAAGTGATTTCCCTATCTGGAACTGAAGAACTGCTGTGCCAAAAAGTATTATGGCAAGACTTCTTTCACAGTCAATGAACAACCATAAGTCCCTGTAAAAAGGGATTCAGGGCACCTGTATGAGGCACCAGCTGCTCTGCCCTGGGTGCCTGGGGCTGCCAGCTGATCCAGGACTGCCCTACACTGAAAAGGAGAACTGCTTAGAGCTCATCAGTGGAAAACTGTATTGAAAACCATCTGAAGAGTCAGAAGGTTTGGCTTTGCCAGAGATAACTTTGGACACCAAGACATTTTCACAAGTAAGTAGGGGCCATGAGGAGCCCCCACTTCATGTCCACATGACTGCACTTTCTTCTCTCCTCACTCTCTGAAACCAGTGTGGCTGCATGTAGGCTCCTATCAGGGATGGTTCTTGGCATGTGCTATCTCCAGATGATGCTAGGCAGTTGTTATTGGCCAGCTGTGCTAACAGTTGAGTACTGCCTAGTCTTGTGTTCAAGTCCATACCCTGGTCTTGGTTTATATGCCACTTCAGAGCTCAAAATACTGTTTTGTTTCTTCAGAGCAGGCAGGTACCAGCGGAGGACATAAATGTGGCAGCCGTGTACACAGTAATCTGTTGATTTGTGCTTTTGTCTTGGAAGACAGAAATGATTCTTCTAAGACCTTTGCAGTAAGCTGAACCCACTGATGCTGATTTCCCAGAGGAACAAGCAAATGGTAGAATGCCCCAGGATACAGGCCACTGGCCATATCTCTTGTTGCAACTAGGTTATTCTTCAGAAAGGAAGGGCAGAACCAAGAATAATATAAAACCAGGCCCAAACTACCTATATCTTGTTGGTGAATATACTCCTTTGAAATGAAATGAGAGAGTTATTGAGAGTTAAGAGGAGGGAGGATATGAACCTCATCCAAAGCTGTTCTCCAGGCTGCTGGTTAGAGCAGTCTTCTGGAAGAGCACTCTCCACAGGCAGGTTAAGAGGGCTAGTGTCAGCTGGGAGTACTAAATGGATTTGGAGCTAAATTCAGTGCTATTCATGGCTGCTGGGTGTGGGAATGGGCTCTTCGGGGATTAGTTTAGGGACTTCTTTCTCAATTACAGCTTTAAGAGTTCAGTTTGGGATACTTTTAAGTATGTGTGTGGGGGAGTCTTTGTAGAAAATTTTGCAATCCAGCATGGAAACTCTAGTAAATTTTAAGCTCTTCCATGGATAATAGGTGACCTGAATAACTCTCTCGGATTTTAGGCACCATGCAGACTGGAGCTATTACAAAGCTGGTAGGAAGACCAATGAGCAGAGATAGGATCTTGTAATTGAAATGTGTTATTTGCTTTCTTGTCTTCAAGACATGCACATTTGGCAAAGAAGGCAGCTTCCCTGCTTACAGTCACCCACTTTTGAATGAGGGGGCAAATTCCCGTAGTTTGGATTCAGCTCCTTAAGATATTTAATACATTTTCTGTGCATTTGTGCAGTATTTCTTCTGTAAATGAGGTTAACCATGTATATGATGCCAGTCTTCATGTTTCTTGTTTCACAGATTTACCACCAACTGTCTGGTAATGTATCATGCAGTGAAAGTGAGACATTCAGCTGCAGTTTCTTTTCAACAAACATATTAACTGACTTTCATAGACAGTCACTGCTCATGACTATTTGTGACAAGGGAGTTTTGAAAACTGTTACACGAGCTAGTGGTAAAAAGAAGTACTTCCAGTGTACGTTAAAAGTACTGCCCCATTTGTTTTACAGAGAAAACCTTAGCAATAGCTCAGCTGAAATTTAATAACTGCCTGGTTTCACTGCTGTCAAGGTCAATGACAAGCGCTTACATTTTTCTGTCATTGGTCTCAAATTTTGAGTGTGATTGTTTGCATCAACTATTCTGCTTTCTGTAGTTATGTGAGAAGATAACAAGCTTCCATGATTTGTTAAATTATTTTTACCCAAAGATGCAGAGGACATTTTAACTGCATGCCTTTTTCTGGGTCACCATCCCATTTCAGGGGCTCACCTCAGGCATGCCTCATCCGAGGCAGCCAGGTTTTCAGTTTATGCAGTGGCACATTACATCAGCATACTTCTTTGCTTGTGATGTTGATTTTGCGGGGATTTTCTTTTAATTCTCTAAAGATTATGTTCTTCAGTGCACTTCTCTTATTTTCCTTGGTGGTAGGTTTTGTAATGTCAGCTGATATTATATTCCTTTGGCACACCTATCATTTGCATGCACATAAGGCATTGAAGGTGCTCATTACTTTCAGCTAACAAGTAATCTTGTTCCCACTTAATTTGAAATAAATTGTTCTCTCTATCCTAATTTTGGCTTTTACAGTTACTTGCCTCATTGCATTTGGATTACACTGCACCATGTTTTAATACATCATGTTTAAAACCTGCATCACAATAAATAGGTATGTAGATATAATTGCAATGGAAACATCATGGCAGATAGAGAGACTGACGTGATTTATCACCTGTCAAGAGTACATCGTAGGCATAGTGGACAGTATGGTGCTGCTCCATTGAGCATAAACTCAAGTCTTTGCACTGGTCTCACCAGGCTCCCAGCCTTCCCGGGACTGAACACAGAGGTGCCAACATGTTTCTGCACTCACACATAACAGCAGCAGAACTCTCTACAGACAGGCTCTTGTGATAATATTATTGCAGCAGCAAACCATTCCCAGGAGGAGTTGAGAAGGTTTGTCAGAGGTTCATGCACCTGTATGCTCCACTTTTTTAGCCCTGGAATGGCTGCTGGACAATAAGCCAGTCTCTGCTTGCCAAGCGATGGCAAACCACTCCTTCATGTGGAAGCAGCAGCTTCTGCTGAGATTCATGCACCTTCTGGATTAGTCATTTCCTTTCATCTCCACTCCAAAATTGTACAAGATGGTCACGATGGTACGAGAGGAATTGTCCTGTGGGCTGTATTTGGCTTGCACAACACCCACAGTAGTGTATCATATTTGCAGACAATATCAGTTACTGTTTGCAATGGCTAAATGTCTCAGTTAGAGATTAATGTAGTGCCAGTGAAAGAAATAAGTTTTATAATTTATCTTTTTGGCAAAGTTTTACCACATAGAACTATGAATACTCCTTTCGTCTTGCATAAGGGTTGGTTCTTTCACTTTGGGTCACTTTTCCAAGTGACATCCGATAATAAAACAAAAAGCCATTTGTGTACTACAGTGTAAGGGACTCCACAGGAAGTCATGGCAGAATATTTATATTTATATTGTCGTGGCAAACCTGCCTCTGAAGATAAAGCATTAGGTAAAAAATATGGTGGACATTTAGTTTTCCAGAAGGAAACATTCTCTGTAAGCCCCAGTGCCTGGAAGGGCTCTGGGGAAGGACCATGTGAGGTTTGCCACACTTCAACAGGATGTAGCATATATATATATATATAAAAAAGTTTCCAATACTTTTCCACCTTCAGCATGCTGATATTTCACTTGTGGACTTCTAGAAAGCACAGAATAACAATGATGCAGACAATTTTTAAGTTTAGCAAAGTGTGTGAGAAGACACTATACAGAGATGAATCTATGTTTACCTGATTAATATACACAAATCTCGTACTCCCCTGGGAAAAAGAAAGAACTGGTGTTGCAAAGTTTGTTGCACAGGTCCATAGAAGTAAAAGCAGCAATCCATAAATATACATGTATATGCTCATATATATTCATGTCTATAAATGATGCTGTTTTTTCAGATAGGAATGTTGAATGGTATGTCTCTGCATTTCTCAGTACAAGTGTGCATCATTTCCATGCGTGTTTCAAGAGATTGACTGAATTCTTGAAGGTGAATGATAAGGGAGTGTGGGTTGTGGAGCACTGAGATAATGCCAAGAGTCACCTGCAGGGTATGAAAGGGGTGGAGCTACCAAACTTACTACATCAGACGTCACAGAAGTTGAATATTTAAGTTGTCACAGTGTTATTTAACACATTTTTCGTTGTCGTATTATCTCTTAGATCTCTTTTGGTGGATTGCCTGGAGACTGTGTCCCAGCCACAGGGAAATACTAGTTTACCATGATAAATATTCCTTCAGGAATGCATGTTGTTAAGCTGTTCTTTTAAACTCTGAAGTGTACGCTATGCCTTAAATGTGTGCTGAAATCTCTTTTATTTCACTAGGATTTAATCACAGGTTAAAGTGGTTTCTTAAATTATGGCTAGAAAGATGTACAATTTAGAATTAATTGAACAGGAAGAACCCAGCTTGTTAAGATTCTGGTCAGCTCTCATCATCTATATATACATGTTTACGATGTCATTTTCATATAAATCAGGGCAAAATTAGAGCTTTTTAAAAAGCATTCATAATTTGCATAGGGTTTTCAGATAACAGCACAGGACAAGACTAAGGGACACAGGCAGAAAATTTATAAGAGAAGGGAGTACATCAGAGCCTGCCTCTGAATTTCCTTGAACTGAGAAGCCATTGAATTTGGAGAATTAATTCAAACCCATCTCTACAGCAAACATAATTTGGAATGGCCAGAAGATGCTGGGATGATATCCAAAAGACAATTAATAAAAGAAAAGCTATTCCTGTATCTCATGACATGCATCCTGTCAAACAGCTCAGTAAAACTGATACTGATAAAGCCAGTGGGGCCTAGATCACCCATGTTCAAGACTATACCTTTAAATATTAGAAAGATTTACCAGGGCTTGCGGAATGAAGCATTTTCATACCTTTGAAGTTTCTGTTTTACAGAAAATTATGTAGCATTATAATTCAAAGATTCAGTGCCATATGGACAGAATTCCTTATGTACATGAAGAATAAAGGAAATAAAAAAAAAAGTAAAGGACTAGTCATTATGAAATAGATTAAATAATTTGACAAATAATATTACTTAAAGGTATGCTTTAGATTATTTTCTGTGCTATAGCAACAAAAATAGCATAATATAAATATTTAAAATATAAAGCTTGTAATTAATATGCATAAATTTATCTAGCATCTACAAAGTAGAAACAACTGTAAAACAGAAAGAGAGACAATTTGAATTAAACAAGAGTGGCTTTTCTCCCACACCAGGTATACTAACAGCTGGGACTAGCTTTTGTTTCCTTTATTCCAGCTTAGCTCTACTTATATTTGATACTTTACAGAATTAAAGCAGTAAAACTGAGACAAAATCTTGCAGTGACAGAACATGCTGACTGGAACTTGTGTATGGGAACATCTGACAATATTGGTTCTGATCCTGAAAATATTTTCACATGTGAATAGTTTTATTTCTGTATTCAAGACCCTGAATAAAATACATGCCACATGTCAGGTAATTATGCAAATCAACTTTTTTTCTTGTTAGGTTTTTTTCAGTTTATTATAGTAAATTTACTAGTAAGGGACAACAATGAATAATGGGCTCCAAATTCTTGCTTGGTTTGTTAGACCCCACATCTGTGTACTATTTTCTCATTTCCTAACTTTAAGTATATCCCTCTCAGCAGCCACCCTGTGCATGATGCATTCAGTTCACTACTTCATGGGATATATCTGGTTATAGTGTCAGAAACAAGGTTGCTCAGTGATTGAGCCTAATGGAATTACTGGTAGCAACTGGTAATGGAATTACTTGTAGCAATTTCTCTATAAATACATAATGAGGGGAATCCACAAAAAAGAGGTAACATTGCTGAACAGATTGATTGTGTCCATTTGGATATTCAAGATAATAAATAGGAACAGAATGTGTTTTATTGAAGTGTTCCCTATGAAAATTTGCATTTTATGTAACATGAATTTTTAAGAAATTCATACTTGAAACAGAACAAGTATACTCAAGAATTTGATGCTTTGTACTTTATTTGCAATCTGAATTCGGATTTGGATCCAAAATTAGTAAATTATCTAACAAGCAATCAAAGCTGAAATTTCTGCCTTTAATTATGGCTATTGCACAATAAAATAAAAAGGTATAGATTTAGGTTACATATTAGGAACAAATTTTTTACTGTGAGGGTGGTGAGGCAGTGGCCCAGGATGCCCAGAGAAGCTGTGGATGCCCCATCCCTGGAGGTGTTCAAGGCCAGGCTGGATGAGGCTTTGAGCAACCTGGTCTAGTGGAAGGTGTCCCTGCCCAGGGCAGGGGGGTTGGAACTCGATGATCTTTAAGGTGCCTTCCAACCCAAACCATTCTGTGATTCCATGATTCTAAGGTAATGACAATTCCACCCAAGTAATACCTAGCATTTGTTTTTCATTGTTACTTCTCAAAGTGCTTTTCAAATTGACCTTCTCTCATTTTGTAAAGGAAGAAAATGCAACACAGAGAGAAAAGGTGATTTGCCAGGGGTTTTACAGTAGGCCAGAGGTAAGGTCCCACACAGAAGCCCGCTCTCTGCCTCTTGGTCCTGCTGTCTGTCCACCAGCACCCTGGTGCTATCTGTGATCACTGGAAAACAAAAATCTTCTTCAGAGAGTGTTAACCAGCTTCCACCATAACACAGTGCATTTCTTATCCATAGTTATGCATATTCCCATACTTCCTCTGACTGGAAGAACAAGGAAAAATCCCTTCAGTTTTCAAGATGAGAAACTGGAACATTACAGTAAAATTAATGCTGGCAGAAACATTTATCCCTTTGTGACCTTTTACTGTTTTCTTAAATGAGCAGCTTCTCTCCCTCCAGCCGTGGTGATTGCCTCGAATTGGTTCAGACTGATTGAAGTACTTCTACAGGCAGACGCCAAATGAATACACTGCATTTCACCGAGCTGCAAATGCTGGTTAGGTCACAAGATGCTCAGGCCTAAAAGGCTTTATCCTAAACACTGAGCATTTTCACTTCTCTTTTCTCCTCCTTCTTGCATGCGAGAGGGGTGAGATTCACTGGTTCACGTTTATTTGTGAACTAGGGAGGCTGGTCTCTTCATGCATCATGTGCAAATGTAACTATGTTATCTGAGCTGTGTGGATTTTTACAACTGGTTTAATTGTACTGTTTAAATTCATGCATGGTTGTACTGGTGTGAACATGTTTTGCACTGCCACTGGTTTTCCTTCTGCTAAGGGAAAATAAGCTACTCCGGTACAACCCCTCCTAAGTGGGAGGTGCGCAGCTTCAGCTGGTGACACAGTTAGGTCAGGGCAACTTTCTGTTGTAAACAAGGCCTATATGACATGGTTAAAGCTAGGTTACTAAGTTTTTAAAAAGATCTGCCTACACAATATGCACAACCAGTGTAACTAGTTGTGTTTTAATAAATACTAATAATATGTGTCAAATTGCAACAGTTCATCTCGGCATTTCCTGTGTGCCTCTCACGGAATGACTAAGTGCTCCTCGTCTCACCACCGAGCCATTTACTGACTACAGGCTGTTATTAGGGGTGGACCTGTGTAATTTTCACAATTACAATATATGTAATTTCATAGTTGTGGACTGCCAATGAGTGAGCACTGTCCATCTAGGAGAAAAATATTGCCTGCAATCGCTTTCAAGGGCTGAGGGAGGCAAATGTTTACTCACAGGCACAGCTTTTCTGACTGTGAATAGTCCCCCTGATTTCAAAGGGATTAAGCCTAGTAGTAAGTATTTGCAGAATCAATGTCTTAATCAGCATGCGTAAATGTTTAATTTTGCTCTCTCCAAATGTGTTTGAAGGATGCTAAAGTAGTCTCATGATTCCACACATGCAGGTTAGCTCTTCTTTTGGAATTGCATTTCAATTTTTAAAAAGCTCATGCAAGCAAAACCCACTGTTAGACTTACTCCAAGGTGTATTTTATGATCAATGTAGTGGTCAGAATGTCACACAGACAAATACTTCAGTAGAAATGTGCAAATAATCAAATGACAAAAGTTCCAAAATCTCATTAAATAGTGGGATCTAGAAACTGTGGGTTAGGTTTATTGCTAGAATGAACAGAAACTGTTCACTGACATCAAAGGCTAAGATAAAGTGGAAAAAACCAAGCAGAAAACAGTGCTTTTATGGAAAGACAATTGACATTAGTATCTTTGTTGCCTTCTTTTCCCTCTCCTTCTCTTAACCTGCAGCCAGCTCCTACTCTCTGTTTTTTCCCTGTGCTCTTGCTGTCTACACCCTTTTCATACTTATGTGCAGCACTAGATCCAAGAAATCGGTTTTGCCTGCTACTAACAAAACTGTGGGGTTCCTTGAGTGCCCCTCTCTACCAAAAATCAGTTACAGAACTTTGGCTCTTCTTATTTCCCCCTAATGCTTACTCCTCTATGGATCACTAAGGAGTTTACCCATGGAGGTTCTCACTTTTGCTCTGGTAAGAGGAAATGCCCTTGAAGGTGTCTTGAGCCCTTTCCAAGGAGCTCTGGGAAGATAAATAGCATGTCTGTGCTGTCCACATCGATCTGCTGCAAATTTTTCACCTACTTCTTATCTTCCCTTGTCCACAAAGCCTCCCTGTCACTGTGCACTTGCAAATTGAGTCTGGCACCTGATAGAGGGCTCTGTAGATGAGAAATTCAGATGCAGGTGATAGCTGCGTCCATACCTGAGCTCCACCTGTTTGCAAGCATGGTTGTCTAGAAAATGTTTTAAAAAGGTAAATTTATCCTACAGCAGTTGTATATTGCGTGAACGT
Source organism: Syrrhaptes paradoxus (assembly GCA_013400615.1). Taxonomy (NCBI): domain Eukaryota; kingdom Metazoa; phylum Chordata; class Aves; order Pterocliformes; family Pteroclidae; genus Syrrhaptes; species Syrrhaptes paradoxus. Next base: position 45,893 of record VZTO01007628.1, read on the forward strand.
AATTATGTCTTTGTTCTACGTACTGTAATAATTAAAAGCTAATCCACAGTACGATCCATATATGTTGCCATTGCTTTCACTAATGTATGCACATAAATAGGAATATAGGGAGAAGCTGTAACTGTATGTGATGAGGTTAATGAAGCCTTTGATAATACTTCACTTGGTATTTTCATAGTTGAGGTACACTTAGGTACTGATAAATATAATTTAATGTTAATAAATTAACATTAATAATTTAAAAAGGGAACTGCTTACAAGCAGCAGTTCAGTAGAAAAATATTTGAAGGTTATAGAATAAAAAAAAAAAGCACATGCAAGTCAACAATGTCATACTGCTGCACAAAAGTAAACATCCTGTGAGGACGTCTTAGGAGGAGTGTTGCATGTAAATAAAAGCAAACAATCCTTCCACACTACTTAGCTGTTCGAAGGTCTGAACTTAAAAATTGCTCATGTTCTTTTCTGCGGATCAATGAGAGCAAGAGTCCAAGGAAAAGCAATAAAATTGATTGATTCCCTTCCCTGACTGTTCAGGACCAGAACCACTGACTGAGATGCTGCAGAGAAACTCACTGGGCGTGTTTTTGGATCTATGCTGTGTGCGGAAGTGTTAGATGTTCATAAATTAAGCAGGAAGTAGGATATTATTGACCTGCATGCCACTGAAAGCATTTACACTTAGTGAAAAATACAATGATCTCCTGGTTAACAAAGCAGCATACGACCTGCATAAACTGGTGCTGAAAATGTAAGGGTCTGCATAACAAGAGCAACTTAAAAAGAGAATATGTGGGGCACTATTGAAACAGTAAGGCATCTCTCCCCTGACCAAGATTGTCTGAAGCATCAATGTACAATAGAAGATTAGACTAGGAGCCAACAGAGTTCGTTCAAATCCTTCTGTTCTTGATCTGCTCAGCAGTTGTAGGAAGGTCGGTGTTTCTCTCTGTTTCCCTTCCCACTGTACTTCTTGGTTTCTCCTTCATGTGTTTTGACCTTTTTGCTACCTTTGACTTTTATCTCTTTGGAGCTGGACCATCTTTCCCCGTGTTTCTGTAAAGTTTAGTACAATGTGTCTCTGGATCTTTGTGCAAGACTTTAGACGCTACCACAAGAGTAATTTAGAAGGGAGGAAATTAATTTCTTTCTTAGGCAGAGAAATTATCCCAAATATACATTAACATCTGAGACTTGAATTTTAACAAATGGCTCTTTAGTTCTGTGGCATCTCCTTCAGCATGCCATGGACTTCACAGTAAGTATGCTGGGGACCGAAGCTATACATATGCTGCAGACAGCTTTCCTTTTGCTGCAGACTACAGAAAGCTAGACTGGCATTAACAGCTGCCTGAAGCACAGGTTACAGTAAAGTATATCATGTTCATATCACCATTACATACCTTGGATTCCCCTGTAAGCCTGGTAAGTCTGAGGGTGAGTAGAGCTCTTTGGACCATAAATATATTAGCTTGGTATGATGAATTATGCAGCTCTGTCCTTCAGCTGAGAGAAGAAAAAAACTTTTATTCCACAGATATATTCTTCAGACTGCTGAAGAGCAAATCAAGACAGGATTTTCTGTCTTGTTACACAAAACTTGGAGGCATTTCTCTCTGCTGCAGGTATTACCAGTATTCTTAATGCACCTATATATCTGAGGCAAGGTTAAGTGTAACTCTTTATTCACGATCAAACTTAGATAATTCATGACTGTGCTTACAGCTAAGTGTGCAATAAAATAGTTCATTATTATTCATTATGCAGTTTGTAGAGTGTTGGCAATTTTCTTAAAGGGAATAGGAGAGAGACTGTAGAAGCAAGTAAGAGATAATTATTAGAAACTCAGGGAAAAGAGAATTGCAGCTTTTATGGTGCCTGAAGACTGCAAAGAAATGGACCAAAGGGCCAGAAAATCAAGGATGGGGAAAAAAAGAGGCATGCCACTGCTTTTACAAGGAGAGGACTTTGCAACAAAAGAAGTGTTTCACTTTCCGTGGTACTGTAGCTTTAATAAGGCCAAAATGGATATGAGGAAAATAGTAAACCCAGAGGTGAAAATCCATCTGACTAAGAATGGATCCAAGGGAATCTTTTTCTCATCAAAGTTCAATATCTAAAGATAAAGATTTTTAAAATAACGCACATGTGAAACTAATTGTATCCACAACAACTGAGAGTAAGTTCAGCATGAACAGAAAGGCTTCATTGCCTTCCCTAATAAGGGAGAAAGGGCATGACATGGATGTCTCTGATTGAAAACAAGTTCTCTTTTTTCTCTTACTTGCTGTCAAAGTTTAACAAAGTTATTTGCATTCACTTCTCCCAGATTTTCTCATAGTTTTATCACTTGCAGCCAAACCTGTGTGCCGTGAAATGCAGCATTGTCAGAGGTGTACCATTTACTGTACAAAAATTGAGATAATGTAAACAAATTGTTACTACAGTGCACTAGGGTGTTTGTTTGCACTTGGAAATCACCATCATTTTTGAATCTTACCAGAGAAATTGGCCTGCAAAGCTATTTCCGACCCTTGATTCAGCATTCTGCTTCTGCGTCGTTCCCAATCCCTGTTAATCCTGGGCATAAAAACCACCAGAGGCTACTGCCTGCTGCTGCAGAGCACTACACTGCGGGTCAAAGGGACAGCCTTTTTCACCTTTCTTTATTGCCCTCTGTCAAACAAATAACTTATAGATTTTTAAAACATTCAGAGTTAATAGAAAAGGCCCTACTACCACATGCAAAATGTTTCGCAGAAAATGGCACGGGGCTGTGCGGGTTTAACCTGTGTATCAGCTCATCAGCGTGCAGTTCCCGCAAGGCTTGGGACTGGAGGCCCCGCTAGCAGGGCTTGCAAAAGCTAATCCACTAAATGTTTCTGCTAATTGCTTAATGTACTTGAAAGTGTGGAAATTAGAAAGTAGCTCAACTTTTTTATCTAATTGCTAAGTTCAGCTTTGTGTACTTCAACTGAAAGTAGCTGAGGGGACCATCTGCCTGAGCAATGGAGTTGTTGGACTGTTGTATGGGCTGAGTAGGCAATTTAGAAACAGTTATTTATTCTATTTATCTGATAGAGTATATTTAGTGTATTTCTTTTCTTTAATTCTCATACTGTGTGTCTGTCATATATATACACTTATATTTGTGCATGTTTCAATAATGTTTAGTGTAGCACCTTGAGGATATTTTTATACAAATGCAGGAGTGTTCCTATTCACAGACTTGAATGTTTGAAAACAGGAAAAACTAATGGAATTTATGTCTGTAAATACAAGTCATTTACAGAAAGGTCCTCTGTAAAAGTTATCAGTTTGTGCTACTGTAACTATTACTATCAAATTAAGTATGTGCGTTGCAGTAGCTCCTGAAGGCACTAGTCATAAATCAGGTCTGTGCTGCAAGAATATCAGTGGCTCTGGAAAAATGTGTTCTGCTGTGCAATGGGGGAGGACGCCAGAGATAGCTGCTTGCTCTTTCTGGTTGATTAGATGTCCAGACCCCTACTAGTGCAGCTGGCCTTGTCATATGCAACATGCCAAAGCCAAACACGGCTGAGCATGGAGAGCTGTTCTTAACTCATGAAGTATGGTCCTTGTCCTGCAAGGGATCTGCGAGCACAAGCTTTCTGATCTGTACAAGAGTATATGAGTAACGTCTAAGTCATCCGGTAGTAGACATGGAGCTGGGTTAAACATTTAGGTGCCCACATGCAATTTTTTAATCTGTTGACAAATCTCTAAAAATTGAACAAGAAGTAAGGCATTGAAAATGGAAACCCTTTTATAAGAAAAAAAAAAAAGGCATTGACATAGTATGAAATAGAGCTTTGGAAGTGAATGTGCCGCATTGCTACCCAGAGCCCTGCCAAGGCAGCTGCTGGGGCTTGGGCTCATCCATCAGCCCAAGAAGATATGAAACTACACGGTGAAGCCCCATGCACTTTCACAGTGAGTTATCGCTATGCTGCAGCATTATAACTGCAGGCAAAAATAGCCACCCTACAGTGAGTATAAGGTGAGTGACGCAACGCAGTTATTGATGTAATGTTGGAAGTGCCAGCAGTGCCCGAAGTTTTCCTTTTGGTTTCTCTGTGATGAATCTGGGTCTGAGAGATTTGGACATTTAATTCTGAAACTTCCCCTGTGATATTAATGTACTTCCCTAAAATGGAGATCCACACGAACTGAAACGAGTATCCCTGCTTCACTGATCGTTCTGTGGGAAAACATGTCTGATTAAAAAATTTTACTTCCCTTTTTTCCCTCAGTTCCCTCTGTTTTTATCAGATTTTGCGAAAGCAAAATTCCAAACACTACATTCCCTGGAAAATACTTTTTCTTCCCCCCACTCAGACCTTACATTTTTACTCATGGTTACTGTTTCCCATTTAAATACTCTATGAAGAATTAAATATCTTAAAAGTCGAAGCTGAGAAAGTCAGGATCTGAAACAGCGACAGTTTTTGCAGCTGTTTTTGCAGTGTGAGCTTGTGTCCTTTCCGTGTTTACAAAAACACACTTTATCCTGTTTTATTATGACTGAACTCCTGCAGATTGTTCTCTTCAGAGCAATATTGCCCCGTGACCTGGCAGGAGTCCCTGCCAGCGATAACCCCGTCCCTGCCGGGGGCCCCGGCTAATCGCACCTCCCCACCCTGCCTGCCTTCCCCCTGCCTTCCCAAAGCCGCCGACAAAACCCGCCCTGCACCACCATGACATCTGCATTTGCTATTTAGTGGAGTTATTCTTAACAGCAGCTCCTTTGCAATATCTCCTTACAGTTTTACTCCAGTAGGAAGGTTGTTGCAGCTTTCCGCAGTTACTTAGTATTAACTCAGAACTGTTCCTGTAACTACATAGACTGAAAATACTCGGTTACAAACTCAAGCTGTGACCAGCTTTGCAAAAAATGTGTTGAAGAAAAGATGAAAATTTTCAAGGTTCCTTTGTGGCTCAAAATGAATCATCTATACATAAAAATTCTGAAAACTTAAAAATTAGCACATTAACATGCATATAAAGAACAAATGCATAACAATTACATGAAAACTAAGTCCCTACCAAGATCTGGAATTACAGGCTCAATTTTCTAAGCTATGAAAAAGGCAGTTTTTCAGAAATTTGGTTCTGTCTGTCCTTCAAAGATGCTGAATAAAACTTTTTTGGTCGTGCTACATTGTTCCTACTAATCAGGAAAGTTCCATTTTTTTCATAACATCTTTAGCAATACAATTGTTTCTTGGAGCGTAATGGCAATAAGAAGATATTTTAACCTTGTTGACTAGGTAATACTAAAGTACAGATATGGCAAAGTAATTCAGATTATTGCGGGTATAATGGCCAAAGTGTATTTTCTCCTGACTTTTAAAAAATTTTAACTTTTTTTTGGCTAAGGTTGTGTCTTTATAGTAAAGGCCTACTAAATTTTTTACTGCCACTGCCTTGAACCTTGTGACTATGAGCCCAGTGTAAGGGAATTTATTTTGAAAATAAATGTGAAGACAGTTACCTTGTCTAAACTGTTTTCTTGAAGACTTCATATACATCTTTTGTTAGTTTAGTCTCTCAAGAGCAAACGAGGGAGAGAGACAGGATTTTATTCTTCAAATAAATGTAAGCTGTTCTCAGGGCTTGTCACTGAACTTACATATTCCAGTGGATTTTCAGTCTTCTAGGTGTCCATTCTAGCTGTCCCCTCTTCATGTGTACTAGCAGTATGGCGGTCACTAGTACTTTCATCTGATTCTTGTTTTGGTGTTTTTTTGGGTTTTTTTTTTGCTGCAGTTTTGTTTAGATCAAACAATGTGTCATTCCAGGTTTTGCATGAAGCAGCAATCAGCTGCTCTCAGGTTGGCATTAAATGACTGTGTGGGCTGGATTCCTGAAACCACCTGAGAAGTGTGCTGATGCCTAGATATTTAAAACATATTTATGTATAGCTCCGCTGAGTGTGACAAGGCTTATGTGAACTAAATGACTAAGTAGCATTTCAGAAGTGGCATAGAAGCTGCCAGGTCTCAAGATGCAGTGTGACGGCATGCAAAGATACTCAAATTAGAGGCAAACAAGGTCACAACTAGAAAACAAGCCAGCTCTGGACCTGAATTAACCCTCCAGTCTACCCGGGCTAATTGGCCCTGCTGAGAGTGAGTGTGCTCATTTATCTGAGTGCAGCATCAGCCTCATACTGACTTCAAGACCGCAGCTACTATTTTTGACAGGCAGATCTCTGCGATACGTAGACGTAGTAATTTGCGCAGAGGCTCCCGACGGCGGCATGGCATTGCTGGAGGGAACGGCGCCGCAGGTCCCTGATGGCTTTGGGTGACACTGAGGCTCCTTAATGCCCATGTTGCCTCAAAGAGCAGAGGCGCGCCTTGGTGGCAAGGTACACCAGCCCCGGTGGCAGCCAAGACCTATTGCTAGCAGATCCTGGGCTGATAAACTCCACCAAGACTGCTTGGCTTGTCTCCAGCCCTGACTGCAGGAGATCCAGGAAGGAGCAGGAAAGATGGGGAAGGTGGTGGTGGTGGCATATGTCGGGGAAAGGCTCAGGGTGAGGAGGCAGCAGGAAGATGCAAGGGAGGGAGTGAAGACAGAGAGGTAATAGTGATGGAGCCTGGGTTTGAAAAGCAAAATTTTGGAGGCCTTTCAGAGCAATGAACACCCATTGGTTAACCTCCAGGAATGCCCTGGTGGATTCATTGCAGAGACTAGCAGGCTTCATCTTCTCTGTTCATCAAAAGCCTAATCAAAACCAAGATTAGGTTCTTTTGAAAATCCATCCATACTGGTTTTCTGCTCAGCACAGAAATATGCTTTGATAATTCATCTAATCAGATGGAGAAAGGCAGAAGGCAGTGAAAGCTGGGAGATAAAAGGGAAAGGCAAATCTGCTCAGGGATAGGACTAATCTGACAGTCCATCAGTCCATCTTTAAGCTTGGAGGAAAGGCTGTAATCTTCAGACTATCCTGGTCAGGTACCCAAAGAAAGTTTCACACAGCTGGGGACTGACTGTCACCTTGCCTTGCAGCTCTGCCTCTCCATTGCATACTTTAAAAAATAAAGTACTCCTTCTAAACCACATCCTAGTACATCAGTAAACAGTGTTTGAAACTTTTCAACATAATTTTATTCTGTTGTGGAAGCACTTAGTAACTGTCCAACTACTATTAACACATATTAGTTTGTGGGTCATTAGACTAAGGCAGCTTTGTACTTCTTAATAGAGAACTTCTGAACTTCTTAATAGCCTTTTATTCATAGTATCAGGATAGAATTTGCATTATTTTTTATATTAACTAGGTTCTTCACTCCTCTGAAGTCCGTATCTCTCTTGAATTTCACTATGATGGTTGTTGGGTCTCTTGTAGGCTGACCTTTATATCCGGGTTGCATCCATGACCAGGATGATCCTCTCATGTACAGTTCAGGTGACAATAGGTTTGTTAGAAGGATTAAAAGTTGTTAGTGTCACTCCAGCATGGCCTCTTGCTCCTCATGGAAAATTGGGTTGTTAACTGTAAATTAGATTATTCCAATCTTGCTGTATTCCTACAGTACTTGGTTTTATGCCATTTGTTTTTGCTTACTCCTTCATCAGTTTCTTGCTTTGGGGTGGGGTTTTTTTTGGGCTGCACGCATGTGTGCATCCCATGCAGAAGGAGCAATGGCAGTGACTATTCTGCAGAAAAGATGCTGGTATGTGTTGGTGAGACAAATAGTGAGATGTTAGAAGAAATGGAGTCAGTATGTGTTCACAGCTAAATTCACTTGAGCTGAAGTGCACATATACAGTAAAAAGGCAACACTTTCAGTCTGGCCTTTGTATTCAAAGAATTGTCTGGACAGCAGGCACACAGTCAAATCACAGTGGAAAACCTTGATGCTGGTCAGCTTTCTGTTCTTGTTAGCTTCTTGGAGTACAGGTGTTTTTTTTTCAGCTTGAAATGATGAGATTAGTATAGATTCCTTGGCTTCATATTTCAACCAGCAAGAGAGCAATATATTTACCTCAAAAGAAGAAAAGATATTGGTTGTGAAAAATACTCACTGGAGAATCCTGGAAAAGGAAATTGGTTTACTTCTTGTTCTGTTATTAAAAATAATAAAACTCAGGCTCCCTTCGCTGCTCTGTCACACACACACACACAAAAAAAAAGGTTCATTCTGATTTGAAGAGACTAGATTTAGGCAGAGCTTTCTCAGCTAATAGATCTTAGGAACCAGCAAAGGAATTTAATGAGGCTTGAATAATTTTAGAATTGAATGGGTGATTTATATTGCATGCACATGACTTAATTGCACTTTTCTTTATATCTGACATATTAAATAAACTTTTTTGGAAAGTATGATTAATTGCAGAGACATCAGAAATCAGGCTTTTAAAAAGTCCTCCTGCAATGGAGCTATACCACAACTGTTTTCTCAAAATGGAAACTCGAACTTTTCAACCGAAAGTCATCAAATGTTAGATGTCTCAAAGGTAGTCTGCTTTCACAGCTTCACAAAAGTTAGGCGGGGCACCCCTTGCAGAAAGCCGGATTACGCTGTGAAAGCAAATGTGTGAATGAGTACCAAGGAGTTCACATGAGGGAGGAAAGATCTGCCTGCACCCTGTTACACACATAATAATCCATCCCAGCACACAAAGCCCTCTGAAATCAGCCTTCACATGTGCTGTCATTCAAAAATTATTTCCTTGTAAGACATGCCTTGATTCTTGCTCGCAGGCTGATGAAGCTGAAGCATCCTCTGGAGCACAGATGTGTTATCAGCCGTATTCTGTACGCACACACTGAGTACCTGCGTTGTGAGGCTTGTGTGAGTGATTACAGGCTGCTCGGGGACCTGCAGCCTGCTGTGCAAACACAGCATGGCTCCTGCATTTCCAGCCCTGTCTCCCCCCCTCTATATATTTCCCTGGGGTTGCGGAAGTGTGAGTTAAGCCCAAATATTTTCTAGCTACAGAAAAATTATTTCAGAGCTCCAGGTGACACTGTAAGCAAACTGATGAGTTTCCTTCCACAGTGGCTGGCCAGCAGTTTGCTTTTAAGAGAGAAAATGCCAGGCAGCAACTCCTCTTTTTAATCTACTGTGCAGCTTCAAGAATTGAAGTCTTTTCACTTTCTGTCCTCCACTGAAGACATTCCTCCCCAGCTCCCGATCTTCATCATCCCTCCAGCAGCAGAAGCCATCGTTGTGTTCATTGGGAGCTCTGCCCCTTCCCTGCTGCCCTCAGCCCAATGGACCAGCTTGGGTTTTGTCTCTGGCCCCCAAATATGAGCGTGCAGAGGATGTGACACACTTACAGCACTTTTCAGACAATATGAAAAAATTCTAGTTAATTCTAGTGAATTAACCTCAACCTATGAGCAGCCTACTGTTTGGGTGCAGTTACCTGGGCAAGGGCCACTGACACCTGAGTTCTAGACAATAATATTGTGCAATCTTGTCCCGGATATTACTTCACCAATATGAGAAGCAATCAGTGTTTCTTCATCAGGGTGCCCTTCAACACACACACAGTGCTGCTAATGCATCAACTCAGTGACTGTGATTGGTCCTGGAGATACTTTAAGAAGCTTCTCAGCCTTTGTGTAAGTTGTAGTCTTCTCCCTTTGATTTCTTTATTTCTACAGTCGGCTTCCAGAGAAACAAATATCAGCGAGGGCCACAGCAGGAGATACACAGAGCCCGCTTCCCTCCCTTGAAGAGGGAGCTTCTTGTTTAAGAAGAAGATACAGCAGCAATCCCATAGGACTGGAGACCTGGGAAGCCATCTCTCCCGTGGCTCCATTACCCACTGAGTGCAATGGTCTTGCTCATCTGGGCACCTGCATTTCTCTACCCCTGCAAAACCAGTCCTGAAAAAGCGATTGTATATGCGCATTTCAGGGCAGAGGGATGGCAATGTGAAACACCCCGGAAGCTTTAGATGGGAGGAGGGGTGGTCAAATTAATTACTAGGCTGGAGAGGAAAAGGAAACATAGAAGAGCAGCAGTTGATTCACACATAGATCATCAGAGTCCTCTACCACCACCCAGATTACGGAATTATCCGTCCTGAACCTGGACAGTTTCCAAATTCTACATTGCAGATTCAGCTTATCTAATTAAATGTGTGTCAGAGGCTTTGCTTCTCTGCATGCCTCCCCAGAGTTATTTTGCAGAAAATGTAGAAAAAAGGGGGAGCTACCATTCACACCACAAATTCTGATTCTGCTGTGCTTGGGAGTGCTGTATAACCACCGGCTGCTAATTTGTGAACAGATGCCTTTATTAAATAGAATAGCCAAGATTATGTTCAAGGCAAAATATTTGTCATCCACGTTTGAGACTCAGCTGCAGATGTCGTGGAAGGCTGCAGGTATTTCTGGCAACTCCTTTTACGGTACAGCTCCATTCCATGTCCTCTAAAGCCAGGCAGCAGCTCCCAAAGGCAGGCTGTACCTGGAAATTGTCTTGGCTTCTTTCTCATACACCCACCCCTCAACAGAAGGCATTATTATCTGAATAACATGAATCAAAATGGCTATAAGAACAGGTCACAACAGCCTGTACAGTAGGGGTCTTGCAGCGTGAGTGAATGCTGTTACCTGCCTTGGACCCTGCTCGGAAGCGTGTTGGAGTGGGAGTCAGTGTGCTATGGGAAATGTAGGAAATTTTTTACTTAACCAAGTGACAACCCTTTTCCCAGGGTAGGGAGGGCTTTGCCAGACTTCTGTCCTGCCTTAGCCAGCTAAGTCTGTGAGCCGTATGATAGATGATCCTTGCTGTATCTTCAGTAAAGGCCATGGATGTCCCTTGAGCATGCCCTGCATCTCCACCAGCAGCAACATGCACAAAACTCCTCGTTTGCACTTCTGCATCGCCCCTTCACAGGCCCTCCAGAAATCAGGCTGGTACAGTGTCTTCTGAGGAAAGAAATATTCCACAGTGATGTCCTGCCAGGGGAAGAAGTACGGTCTTTAAATATAAAAGCAGATTTATTACATGAGAAAAATTCAGGGTGCATTTTGTCAGTATGTTTTTAATACTCTCTGATTTGGAGGAAAAATATTTTATTGCAGCAGCAGTTCCCAAGTCAACCGCTGTGTCCCAGCCAGCCCTGTGGAGGGGGCAGCCCGTCACCTGGACGTGGGCACAGAGGCTGAGGGGAATGATAGCTTTTTTAAATGACATGTCACCAGTTTTAGTATAGCCTAGGTTTTCAGTGGTTATTTACAGGCTGTTTTATGACCCCCATGACATTACTCTGGGTTTACTCCAGTTTTTAGCAGACAAGAGCTCACATGTTTAACTATTTAGTTATTCTGAACCAAAAGGCCTGAAAAGGCTCTGAGGGCAGACTCCCAAATTACCACGGCATAGCCTGTGCAAACCATCGATGGGAGAACTCTGATCGCCCCTTCCTCATTGCCTTGGAAAGAAGTCCTGGTCCTTTGGCCACTGTATCCACTGTCAGGTTTCACGATGTATTCATCAGAATTTTTGGTACAACCTTAACCAAGTGAAGTGCTTAAGGACTTTTTAAAGTTCATGCCATAGTGGAAAAGCTTGACTGGTATGCCTCTACCAGATAATCTTTGAGATGCAATTTATAGCAGTAGGTGCAGACATTTGCTGTTGTTTTACTGTCTGCCTTCTTATTTATGACCTTGTCCTGATACTCAGCAGCAGAAATTGTATCTCTAACTCTTCTATATATCGGCCTGGAACAGTCATTTAAAAATTTGTGTTCTACCTTCTGTTACCTTAACCTGGCTCTGCAATAAGAAACTTCTTCCATTCCTGGATGACTGCAGGGTGCAAATCCTGGGCCCTCCTGGGAACTCCCAAAGTATCCAGCTTCAGGAGTTTTTCCATCTTAGTATCCTTGGCTTCATTATTTCTTAACACATGCATCATAGGTGCATCGTTGCCTCTCCACTGCTTCTGTGCTCATGTGTTGCTGGCTGCAGCTCACCTGGTGCAGGGGCAATGGGACGCTTCAGTGCCCTTCCTCTGAGCTGGGAGCATGGAGTGACAAGGACAGGTATCTCCTGCTAAGCATTCAGCAGTCACCATAGTCGTGCTACTCCTCTTCTTGTGCTTGATGGGATGATAGCAGAAGCAGCAACAACGATGATATGTTTTAAAGGGGTCTGTCACTTGTCCGTGGCTGAACTGAGGACAGAAATGCAGTGTGACCAGTGTCACTTATGGCTCTGATTAGGATACTACTGTCATGCTACCAGTAAGCCATTCCCCCACCCTCCTGAAGCTTCAGTTTACTAAGCCCAGCATATATAAGCATGAGTATATAATTCTTCCTCCTCATGTGTAGAGAGGAAGAATCAAATTGCTTCTCCTTTTGCTTTGAAAAAAAATCAGACTGTTTTCTTAAACTCAATAATAAAAAAACACTAAGAATAAGGAACATCAAGTCTCTTCTAGTTTTCTCTGAAAATCTATGCATGAAGCAGTAGAATAAACTGAGAATTTGTTTTTATCCAACTTCCTTTAGCATGTAAGTTTGCATAGTTTATATTGCTCTGTATTGAATGGGCTTGCTTATTACTGGGTATCTCCTTTCCCCCACGTATTATAGAAAGCAATACTATAAGCAGTGAAAGCATAGCACAACCCAGTCCTATCTGCTACTGGAGAAAAAAGTTATCCTTGCCCCTAGATTACAAGCTTTATCCTGTGGCTGGGATAAATAGGCTTGAGAGACAGAGCCCTATGAGAGAAGGGGAAAGGTACAGAAAACAGCTCTTGGGCCATATTAGTATCAGAACTGCTAGTACTCAACTTTGTTTAACATTCTTTTTTTTTTTTTTCAGTGAGCACAGATTTTTTTTTTTTCAAATCGCACAAATAGGAAGGTTGTAGATAATGGGCTCCATTTGGGAAAATAATCAACTATTGTTCAAAGTAGGCATGATTATGCACTATTCCAGCAGGTATCTGTTTGGGGAGGGAAAAAAAAGTGAATATACCACAAAAGCATGAGTGTGGGAATTAGGGCAAGAAGAGAAGAAGATCATGGATGGCTGGCCTTTCTGTCTGTAACAGTCCTAGTTTCTCATTAATTGACAAAAGGGAGGAGAGCTTAAGGAAAAAGTTGAAGTATCCTGTCAGGTGTGGAGAGGCACAGTGTCCAGAGAAGTCCTCTGTCCTGTAGTGGTGGGGGCAGCTTCTGGTTTGGGCTGGGAAAGAAACAGTGGGTTGACTCGTGGGATGGCTGAGCAGAGAGTACGACTGCTGAATGGAAAAGAGACTCTTCCCCTTCCTGATTAATTTCAACATTATGCTCTGAATATTAGAAAGTACATTTGCAACAGATGTTTCATGGGGAGAAACCTCTTTAATCCCTTCCTTCAGGCTAAATAGCTTTACAAAATCCTCCCCGGGGCTTTGATAACCCAGTAAAAATAACAGCTGAGCTACAGATGATCACTAATCTTGCTGTATGTGTTCGATCACAAAAAGGATGGCCAGTCATTTCTCACATGTAAGAGGTTTTTTGCTTAGATATGACATGAGTTGCACTTTTAAAATGTCCTGATACAAATTAAGAAATTGTAAGATTGACTATGTGCTCAGGTCATCAAACATCAACCACTTTGAATAACAGCAAGATGAATATAGAACCTACTGGGATAAATCATTTCAGGGTTGCCAGAAGGCTGACTTGGTGTGATTTAACAAGCAAAATATTACTCCATAAAAGCAGAAAAAAATTACTTCTATGTCCCAAATGATATATTCTTATTGGATTTTATTTTGAATGAATGCCTCAATCACTGGAAGCAACAAGGTCAGAGCTCGACCAACAGTGAGCAGTTTGGAAAATCCTAGCCCTGAAAACTGTTAAGACAGGTAGGCAACTAGAGATATAGAATGAGAGAGATTATTAACATTTTACTTATCTTGCCATACTGCCTGGAGGCCTAGGTCAGGAATTTGAACCTCCTTTGGGCTGGGCAGTATGCATAAATTAGAGCAGACATCTTTAAATTAATACAAAATACTGTGTTTAGAGACTGTTACTTATTAAGAAATATGATTTTTTGCGCCTCTATCTAAGTCTCTGCCATTCAGAACTAGTAACACCTTAAAGAGATGTTTTAGATGCAAAATCAGGAGCAGCACATGGTCTGCCAAGAGCCAGGTACAGATTAAACCACTGACTTTAAACCTCTGCAGCTTCTGGAGTCACACGGCTACACCAGCATCTAAATTGTTTCTAAACTTGGATTATTTTTAAAAAGGAAGTTCAACTTTGCCCTTTATTGCACGGAGCTTTGCTGCTCTATGTAGGTCAGTGGCCAGCCTGTTGGAGCACACAGTCCTTGATCTGGCAGAAGCCAGTCTGGAAAGAAAATGAAAGCTCAAGACTTTGTTGGAGGGGTTTTGTTAAGTGGAGCCAAAATCTGTTGGCACAGCAATTAATTATAATTATAATTCCGAGGCTTTTAGAAGGCCAAAGCCAGAGAAGTGTCTGCTAACATTGCCTGTCTTTTGCAGAATCTCTCAGTTATCTCAAGGCCCCGTCTTATTCCACATGTCCTGAAGCGTTTGCTTTCAAGATTTTCCAGGGTGGACTGGGAAGACAGAGACTGCTCCTGTCTGGTGTGTCAGGCTGGGACTGGATTGCAAAACACCAAGGCCACCGCCTTCAGTCCATCAGCTGCTGGTTGTGCGTGGCACTTCTTCACCTATGGCCTATGGAAATGAATGCGTTTGATTTTATTTGGGCAACAATGAAGGGGTATGATCCTTCCTGCACAGAAAGTGTAACTGCTGTCGTGGTTTACTGCCCTGAAAGGTGATCCTCCCCATCCCTATCTCATCCTCACGCTCTCTAGAAGAGTCTTTTTTTTTTTTTTTTTTTTTTTTTTNTTGCATCACCTTCTGCTGTCTCCCTGGGTGCTGCAGTGATTCCTAGCCCAGCAGCAGACTTCTCCTGAGGCAGGGACAGATAAACCCTAGATAACACATAGGAGACTGTGAAGGGTAGAAAAGGGGTGCCAGATCTCCTGGTGGAGGGTAGGTGATGACAAGGTTGAGGCAGAATCTCTTTGGTGAAGGGGGGGCAAAGGGCATGGGCAATTCAGACATTTGAAGGGCAGAACCAAAGCTAAAATTATTTTGCTAAGTACTGCAGTGCTTCTCAGAAGGTCAGGCACATCAGTGCAATGTAGTCATACTCTGTAGATGATTTGAAAATTGCAGCATCCATTGCAATGGGGTATTGCAGACTGAGGTGCCATCACCAGCAAAGGAGGACATGAGAAAGGGTCTGAAAGAAAAGTGAACATGGTCCCTGCATCTTACATTAAGGTGATGCAGCAAAAAAGTGCTTCCTTATCTTTGACAATTGCAGCTCTAAATATAGCCACAGGAATATATTTTCTTTCTTTTATGCTGCTTTTCCCACTGTCTTGATCTTCTCCTCTGTAAGCCCAACCTATTGTTCTCACTTGAGATCCAGAGCTGATAGCTTGTTTGCTTTCCTTGTCAAGTATTGCTTTCCGTTTCACCGCTGTGATCCTTCACTTGTACTTTGAAACAAAGGCACTGTGTAAATAGAGAACAAATAATGCTCTATAACAAAGCATCTAAGGCTCTTTTGTGTGTTATCATGAATTGTCTTTTATAATCCCATATTGTTGACCAGTTGCGAAACTCAGTACTCTTTGCTATCAACTAGAATTGAGGACCTAGCACTTTTTCCAAGTCACTTTGAGGGCTTTTCCAAGCAAGAATCTTAATCCCTTAAGTCTTTCTGTCAAGGTTCACATCTTATTTGATGACAATATATCAGTATTCTTGTAGCTGAGCAGGACGAGGGGCACTGCTTCTGGTCCCCAAGACACACCACCAGTTAAAAGCCCAGCAGCTCGTAGCCACTGCTAAACCCTTTGGTTTAAAGATGACCTCCGTGAGTTACAGAGAAGTCTGTGGATGGGACAGTGTGCAGCGCTGGTAAGTCTCAGTCCAAGCATGGGACCAGTTCATGGCAGGCTCTGGACATCATCTCACAAGACAGCAGCCTTCCAGCGTGTTTTGTACTGCTCCATAGGAGATGGCTCTGCCTGCACTGATTCCTTCTACAGAAAGCATTTCCAAACACATGTATTGGATGTTTTCATCTCTAAGAGGCAAAGTAATAAGGTGTCCAAAATTACGTTTTACAATAGAAACCTATGTAAACCTACCTCCTCTTCCTGTCATCTTGTCCAGATGCTCAAGGCCTCGTCTGTGAGGTGGGTAGTGGGTGTGATACTTGTCTCCCCTTCCTGTTCAGGGGTTAGCAGTCTTGCTCAGTATTTTCTGAAGTACACACTTATCACTACCTGCACGCTGCTGTCAGCAGCCGCATTCCTGATACCCCAGACAGCTGGTCCTGAAGTCCCCTGGATCTCTCTAAAGAGCCTTCCATCACCTTTCCTGGGTGAAAAACGAAACACTCCTATGGAAGAGAACTTAATTCAAGTGTGGGATTGCAGGAGGAGACCCAAATGGACCCTGTACTTGCTTGGCAGAGGGCAGCACCACACTCATCTCAAAAGAATTATTAAAAAGATATTAAAAGCTGTTGAACTGTCTCTTGAAGAACCAGCCTTTCCTCATCAAAGGTATCAGGAAAATAAAGTTGTTCTGCTGCTTTCATTTGCACTGAGCTCTGCAGAGGGCAGGCTGCCCATAGAGATCTGTAGCTTATGTTTCTCTAGACAATATCCCACAGAAAGTTAACATTGCTTCGTTTTTATTGCTCTAAAACTGGGAGGGCTACAAAATCAAACCTAAAGCACTGCTTTGTTTTATCTGAAGCCTGCTGCAAACCAGTCCATTAATAAAGTAATTGGGCATAGCCTGAGCAAATTGGAAGCAAACATTTCTTATATTCAGCTCCTGATGTGCTCATTCTCTGAGGACTGAAAGGCGGAGCTGCCTTGCAGCAGAGTGAGACTGGCTAGAAAGGACCACGTTGTGCTGGCTGAACTGTGAGCCAGAACAGCAGCCTCCTCTGTCAAAAAGAGGACAGTCTTTTTGCTTCATTTTGGGGGACTTAGCAGGAGAGGAATGCTTTGGTTTGTAATTTACAACATAACCCACAGAGCGGCTTTCTGTTGAAAGGCTCCCTCATTTTCAGGCAGGAAGAAAACAGGAAGGAAAAGAAAGAGGAAAACATGGAAAACAGGGAAGAGCAAGGGTACAGCTCGAATTCAGCTGTGAGAAAGTGCCCTGTCCTGCAGGTCTGCCTCACCCCACCTCTCTGCCTTGGCTTTATCCTGCTCTTTGTTATCTTCCCTGCCTTCCAGCTCACAGAGAAGAGGCAATATGCCTGCGGAGTCTGTTAGCAAGGGCAGGCTGTCAGTGAGGAGCTGCTGCTGCCTCGTGATGTGACAAAGCCGGCAGAGTTTTGCTGTCCAAAGACTGGTAGGGCAGCACCTGGGTTTGCAGGAATTGCACTTTTCCCTGCCAAAAGCAGGCTAAAATCCTGCTGCCTCTGAGTTGATGGCTGGGAACAATACCAGCCTAAGGAGTGTGTGGCTTTCAGCATCCTTGTGAACTGAGTGTAAGGCAGCACGTGGCCAGGCACCCAGCTCCATGTGCAGACTACGTATTCTGCAGTAGCAAAATCAAGAAGCAGCCCTGAGTTAGCTCTGGAAGGTGCTTTCCAGCACCCTGAAACTGCCGCTCTGGGCTTTCCCTTCCTCCCAGCCCCAGGCTGAGCCCCAGGCAAGGCATGCCTCTGACTACAGAGCTCTCAGAGACAAACCTAGCATCACCCCTCATTTATTTTTGGATTAATTATTTATTTTAGATCCTTTCCTGCTCCCTTACAGTTGCAGCTCAGGGCTTTCTCTTTTTCACAGCTGTTTCATTTGGGAAGTCAGTGATAGGAATGAAGGAGGGTTTTTTTTTGTCATGGGAGATTAAATATTCATTTCAGACAGCCCTCTTAGTACCTGCAAGAAGAGCATCAGAGGGCACAGGGTCTTTGGCCTTTTCCCTGTTCTGCAGATGTTACCGCTCAGCCTTTTAAACCTATTAACTTACACAGAGAGATATGACATCTCATGGAGAGTATGGGGAGACTGAACTAGCTGAGGTCAGCACAGGTAAGGAAGTTAAATCAGAAACACGAAATTAACTTTTGTGATGTATTGGTGGCTTCCAGAAAATCTTAATCCTAAACTTCTTGGTCAAAGCGTTGCAGACTTAAATTATAGAGTAGGGTTTGGAAATGAGGAGAAAGAAGGGACCTACAATCACAGTAACAGGGATTTTGCGGCGCTAAGGGAAAATGGATATTTGAACATTAAAATGCTTCCAAGGCAAACCCACAATTCTGGATTTTAAGCCTTCATCAGACTGAAACCCTGTTAGGTAGCAAGGCTAAAACTGTGGCAGTGACCTGCAGGTTTACTTCAGTCTCCCTGTGCTTGTACTTATATCCGGGAGAGGAAGTTCTTGGCTCTCACAGCACATATCTGCTCAGCTTTCTTATCCATTTCTTTCCAGGAACCTTTTGTTCTTTCTCAATGCAGCAGTCAATAGCTACCTAATACTTCAGAGACCTGCCTGTCATAAAACAAAAGAAAATGTTATTGTCAACTCCATCTAAATAGAAAGCTGTAAAATCATGAGACAAAAAAACACCAGTACATTTATTTGGATATAATGGAATGGTTTACTAGGCAAAATAAAACCTATTTATAAAATATTTTGGTACCTAGTCCTGCAGCACAGTATCACCTGGTGGAGAGCAGCAGAGCTGTGCTGTTAAAAAAACCAAAGTTTTCTCTCCCTTCAGATAATGAGCAGGTTCCAGAATGGAGCTGTGACCCAGAGGTTTTCAGGTTGGCACAGGAGTAAAAAAAAAATATTATTGACTAGGAAGGAAAAAGAAAGGAAAGAGTGTGGGGAAGAAGATGGTCTGAAAAAGCTGTACAAAAGCATAGTCAATTAACTGCTGGAATGACTAATTTCCATGTGGGTGGATCTGAGCAGACTGCAGAAACCTGTGTTAAGCCTCAAGGCTCTGCTCCCAGCATGTGGGGAAGGTATCTCAGACAGACCCCAAAGCACGAGTCCATCGGTAAGGGAGGTGCACGCAAATGGGCAGCACGTGATGTCGCAGAGGACACCGGGCAAGCTCTGAACCTCATCTGGGCTGCAGCCATGAACCCTCTTTAACAAAATAGAGATCTTGATCCTTCCTTCCAGGTATCTGAGCAGGAGTCAGCTTTTTTTTCGTTTTGTGTTTTTTGTTGTTGTTGTTGTTTTTCCATTTCATTTAAGTGCTCTGCTGAGCACTGCTGCATGGTTAGGGTGGGGGAGATGTGCCAGTAGGACTTTCACTCTGCTAGTGGTGGACTGAGCATCACCTGCATTGTACACTATTTTACAGGGCAGGAGGAGGAGGAGGAGACACTCCCTCCCGGAAGAGGATGAGGGTTAGGAGGAGGAGGAGATGCTCCCTCTCCTTCTCTTCTGAGACCTTTTCAGCCCATTGCAGAGAACATGATCCAAGAGAGAGGACCTGAGCAGTGTCCATAACTCTACCATTCAATGGCTTGGGAGTGCACCTGTATTTTTTCAGTTTTGCTGTCTGTGTATTTTGTATTAAGTAGTTGTTGAGTAAAATACAAAATCTGCCCTTACAGCATATGTAGGACACTGACACTTGCACTGCCAGATGTATGCTCAGGCTACAGAGACATGCTACTTCTCATGTGCCCTTTCTCAGGCCTCCTCAGCCTCACCAGTCTCTGAGGTGACGGAGGAAGGTGGTGGCAGGTAGCCTGGTCCTCCTGCCACCCTGGCTCTGGGATTTACTGTGCTCAGCTGGCATGTGTGGGTTTCAGTCAAGGAAAGGTTTGAATGTAATTTCCCAGCTCCTACAGGAGCATTTCACTGTGAGGCTGTTGCATAAAAGACAGGTAGCATCTCCTCCTCCTCCTCTACCTACCTTTTATAAGAAAACCGGCAGCTAAAATGTATTTTGTGAAGAGCTTGATCTTGGCACTGTAGGTCAAGAGTTGAAGGTACATGTTGCTAATGTGGGATGCTTGGAGGGCAGAAATGTCCAGTTTCCAGCCTCAGACTGGGTTTACTGGGGACATAAACATTATACTTGACTAAGTGAATGATTTTTTTCCATGAGCCCCAGTGAACTTGAAGGTAAAATCAAATAACCAGATGATCTCTAAGGTCCTTTCCAGCCCTAACCATTCTATGAAAATAATGAGGAACCTTCCCAGGAAAAACCACAACCTAAGTGATTGGAAGTGACCTCAGGGTTAGGTAAGGTTTCACCTATTTTCTGCTGTATATACACTTAGAAATAAGATTTCAATGTGTTGTTTTAAAAACTGAAGAGCCTTGACAGGACCCCACCAAATTTCAAAATGGCAACTATGGATACAGGAGTATCTTTATCTGTAGATTAGGCCTTGCCTCATTTTAAACTCATCACAGCTGAGATTTCCTGTATCATCATTTCCCCCTATCTTTTATTTTCTGTTAACATAACTGAATCAAGCATGTGCTGCCCACAACTGTTAGCTTGTATTTGCTGAGCTGCTCTTTATGTTTTCGCTTCCTTTCTCTTACAGCTGCCTGATAACAGTTTCATAAACTGTCTCATTCTACATAATACATTTAGGCCTAAGAGCTGAGATTAAATGGTAGCTATAAAACCAGGTCTAGCATCTCCGCAACTTGAACCTTAAGTGAAAAAGTTTACCCAGGGAAAATAAAACATGGTATATTCTGGGTAAACTGTGGGTTCATAGAGAAAATTAATAATACTGGGGAAGAAAATTAATGGACTGAAAGATGTTAAAGTGACTCTGCTCAAATGCTTTTAGGTTAAGTAATATATTCTGAAAAGTCCCTTTTGTTCTATGGCAAGGTGGGAGCTATATGTTAATTTTTTTTATTCCTGGATCATTTTCTCTCTGAGGTGTCATCAGCTGAATTTTCAGTACTACACTGAAATGAATATTCATCACCAAGTTACGGCTTTTGAAAGATCTACAGGGAAAAAAAGAAAAAACCCCAACCACACCCCTTTTCTTCCCTCTCTTTCTGCAGCTCCAAACATTCACAGCTCCCTCAGGTTAGCAGAGCAGCATACAGCATCGGTGTGCTCCTGGGCATGGTCTTTGGGCTCTCCGGATGTCCTCACAGATGCGGGTGGGACAGGGGACATAACGAGGGTTAAACACAAGTGTAAGATTTGCAGGGTTGCAGCCTGCAGGAACAACGGGGAAAATAATATCCCACAGCATGCTTGAGCTGGTGGCGAGAGGGGTAGTTCAGGTTCTCCTTCATGGAAGTGAGGGTGCTTCAGCTCATCACAGGTGGCTGGTACACGTTTTGGGAGGTGGATCAGTTACAAAGCAGCTTCATGCTGCTGTGAACAGAACTGCAGATTAGCAGAGTAAACTGAGTTTTCAAATGCCCTATGAGCACAGATAAAACCTGCAGCAAATCTGGAAAATGGGCAAAATGGCATTAGAGAGTGAGTGAAATAGTGTGGGTATCAGACATGAGGGGCAGGAGATTTAGAAAATAAGAGGAAATATGGGGTTAATTTAAGTATTGCTCACAGTGGTATGCAGCTCTCACTGCTGAACAGCATGGTCTAAAAATCCAATAGGTAAAATGGAGTAATAAGGTGAATCTCTCAGCTGACAAGACAGGAGCTTTTAAAATGTGTTTTAAAAGTCATCTAAATGGGGTATAGAATGGTACTGGAATAATTGCACAAGGGATTTGCAATTTAAAAACAAAGGGAAACTCTTTCACAAGGGTGAAACTGGGATGTTGCAGCTAAACCCTACTGAAAGCCCAAGAGATGGAGTCTCTGCGTGGTGCTCAGCTCCTGCCGCTGACACTGCAATTAGTGAAATGCTCTCGATGGGACATACAGTGTTTGTTTAGAAATAAAATTGTCATCATGTTAAGAACACTTTTGATTTTTTTTTTTTTTTAATCTTAACACAAATTCTTTACGTTCTGTCTCAATAATGATACGTGGAATTGTGGGCTCAGTAAGTAATAAAAAGGCTGAATTTAGTGCCACATAGTGGTAGAAGTAGTAATTTCAGTGAGGATCGATATTATGAAGCAATGTAGACCAGGACCAAACAGGACCATTCTGAAGATAAAATCAATTTTTCTTTTTGCAGTTTGCATGGGGATGCTTACCTCCAAAGTGCTCCAAGATACCAGTTGGTGCAGTCTTGCTCCAGCTGCAGAGTGACAACTGATGTCTGTTGCCTGCTCCACCAAAAGCAAACTCTTTTACTTGGCCACACAAATGGTTTTCAAGTAAAGAAGCAAGATCTGCTGTCATTACTCCTGCTTCATGCAGAAACATGGCATGGTATTTGGGGGGTGGGGGAGGTGTTGTATTTACATTTATTTAAAATAAAGTGACTATAGTGTGCAACCCTGCCTATGTTGCCAATGGTATAGTAAAATTATATTGATACAAAAGCCCTGTTATGTTATAGGAAGTAAATCCATCTGAGCTGAGTGAGATGGTTCACCAGCACATAAAATTGCACAGAAGCCTCCACGCTGCAAAAAAAAATAAAAGTTTTTGGGTTTGTTTTGTTTTTTTAACCAAGAAGGTTACATGGCAGCCCCACAGCAACTGCACAGCTGAGGGTACCGAGCAGGCCCAAGGGCCATCCCAGTGAGACCCATCCTGTCCAGCTGTGGTGGCCACACGTAGATTTAGGCTGCAGCCTCCATCAGCTGAAACTCAGTTAGCTGCATCCCAGAGATGCTGCTGTATAAAAGCAGCTTCCAGCTGACTCATGGCTCCAGCAGCATTCACCCTTGTGCGGCCTCTGTCTGGGATGAATATTGAGACTTTTGGCTAAGAACAGAATTTTAAAAAGCAGAGAAAGAGAGAAAATACTCAGTGGGAGTTGGTGGGAGCTATTAAACCCAGGCTCTTCCACAAAGGAGCAGAAATTAACATTCAAGGCAGGGAAGTAAGCACAGTGAGATTTATTTTTACAGCCCAGCATGCTTGTAAACTGCATGGCGGTACATGGAAGAAGTGAAGGGATCCATGCCACTAGCAGATGGAGCACAGGCAAAGACAGCTTCTTGCAAGCAGTTTGACAATTATTTAGCTGCATTCTGCTCAAAATATTCATGACAGCAGCAAGTCAGTGCTGCCACAAAGATGACAAATTCTTTGAAGTCCACTTGGGAATCACCATTTTCATCTAGGTTCTTGAAGACACTATCAATGGCGGCCTTGTCCTTCCCCGACTGTAAAAGAAAAGGAGCAGTTTCAGGTGAGAGGTGACACAAACCCTAATGTACCTTTCCATGGGGCTGTGATGGAGGTGTACCAGCTCCTGTGTGCAGCTTTGCCGTTGACTGGCTTGGAGGTCAGCTTATCACGTTTTTCTGCTAGTGTGACCTTTTTTTTTTTTTTTAGTTCTCTTTGCTTCTTTTGTGCATTATATCTCTGGGTATAAAGCCATGAGTTCCTTTGCACCATGTTTGGCTGAGACAACTGCTCAGTGCCAAGCACAGGACGTGGGTCACATCCCCAGGGACCCGCACGTCTGCCTGCCCATCTCAGCAGGAGCCACACATCTCCTCCTCCATCTTCCTGAAATCTCAGGCCGCTGTCGGGGTCAGGCCCAGGCATTTGGGGTCGGGGGGCTCTGGGCAATGGTGAGGGCAAGTGTTAGTCCCAGCATCCACCCGACGTTGGTGCAGACCTGCATCTTCCCACCCTCCGCACCATGGTGGCGAGCACATTGCCCCCCCGCCCAAAGTGTGTGCTCCTGGTTTATTACACCTGAGAGCTGCAGCCATGCACTAGCACAGAGAGGCCCATTTTCGACATTTAAACCAGGATTTATCATGGCTAAGCTGTGTAATGCAAAGCCCAGAGGACATTGCCCAGCTGAACTAAATGCTGTGTGTTTCCCATCCGCTCCCATGGGATGGCTCGGCTGGAGCACGGGCAGTCTGCAGTTCTGCAAAATGATGCTTTCCTGGGGCAAATCTCAAACCGAAGCTTCATCGAACACTGCTGCCCCAGCAAAGATGCAAAAGGCCTCGAAAGTGCTTTGAGTGATCCCCCTGGCCTTGGAGCCCAGCACTAGCTGCTCACAGGGGCTGGCATCTGGAAGGCACCTCCTGAAGCAAGTGTGATGCTGAACTTGAGTTGTGTCAGGGAAAAAAGATCAGGAAAAATTTTTTCTTTCGAGCTGCCATAATTCTGACAGACTGACTGAACAGGTACATCTTGAGGCTGATGTTAAGTGAGGCAACATCCAAGTAAAAAGAGAATTTTTTTAAAAAAATTATTTTTTTCCAAAGTAAGAAAAGGTTTGGGGTTTTGTTTGTTTGTTTGTTTGTTTGTTTGTTTCTGAAGTACCTTACAGGAGGGGTTTTTGGCTTGAGTCCCAGCACTTATTAACTACAGATTTTAGAAAACGCAGTTTTAAAAATAAACAAGGGATGGCAGTAGAGACCTGTCTAATGTAGGAAACAACAGTGTTGATGCTAAACAAATCTGTTATTACACTAGAAAGAAATTATACAAACTTTTGAGAAATTTTCAGGAATTTACAATAATGACTACCTTAATTTAAATCTGATGTCACTTCCTGATTATGGTTTAATGAACTGAATTTCTCACTCTATAATTTCATGTTTCTTTTTAAATATGAGCACTTCTAAAATGACTAAAAATTGAACCAGTTCCCTCAGTTTGACTGATGAATGTGGCTGGAAGGTTTTACTTCTTTTCACTTTGCAAATTGCAATCAGTTTTATTTTTGTAAGCTAATATTTAAAATTATTTAGTGAAATAAATCAGCTAGTTTAGCCTCTGAATTACTTCTGCATTGCACATGTAGAAATTTGTTTCTTGGGAACTCTTTATAACTGAGTCCAGTCCTTCAGCGCTGTGGTCTGGATTTGTTTCTGGCTCTGATTGATTGATTCAAGACCTTTCCAGGTAGTTGCAATCTCTGTCAGGTATAACCAATTCTAAGACCAGAAATATATATGTATATTTAAAAGATTCTCTTTCCCAGAACATTCTTGCAAATATAAAAAAAAAATCTATATAAATGTCAGCAAAATGCAAGTAAAACTTTTTTTCTGAAGTCAGACTTATTTTCTCAGGATTTTTTCTTGCAGTTTTTAGTCTGCAAGACAAGACGTTGTATAAATTTATTTTAAGTACTAGCATAAAGTGTTATTTTGTGGGTTTCTCTTTTTCTTTTTTTTTCTTTTTCTCTTTTTTTCCCCCCAGAATAGGTAAAATGGGAAGAGAAATGGAGACTAGAACACAAGAGGACATTCAGCTAACTATCTCCCTAGAAAATTCAATTTTTTTCCATCTGCTTCAGGAAATAAGTAGAACCAGTAAGAACAGCTGTGGGAAAAGGTGGTGCCTGGCCAGTAACTGTAGTCAGGAACAACCTTTGAGCATCATCCCACGTGGCAGTCGTCTAGCACAGCAGCTCCCCAACTTTATTTAGACCAAATGTCTTTCCATGCCCCCTTAGAATCGTGAGTTTGTTGTTGGTTTTGTTTTCCTTGATGTGGAAATGCTATAGATAACATACAGCTCCATGACCAGGAACAGGACACTTCCTATGATACTGTTGGGTCACAACCATTGATCTGTTTTCCAGAGTTTTTTCAGAGACATTTTCATCTATCCCTGCCCGAGCCATCCAGGTTCTTATTCTGAATGTTTCATCTGTATTTCATTTGTCAGTCATAAATCCAGCAGGCATGGATTTCATATGGTGATTTAATATAGCTTGCATGGAAAAATACTAAATTGTATCAAGTACCCTGGATGCAGTTCCCTGAAATAGTTGTTAAAAAATTGAATTACACTGGATACAAAAAGTGTTAGCCACATTTGAAACATTTGGTTATAGGCTTTTGCAATTAAGAATAATAACTGTACAGACAGATAAACATTACTCCTGTGTGGAAGGAACAAGATATTTGAAAGTGTTTCCTGTATTTTTAGTGAAGGGAAGCAAATAAAAAACAATTGTAAATGAAAAGCATGTTGTCTCCCAGGCAGCTAAAGCTTTTTATATGTATATGTATAAAACCCACTTAAATGCACATGATGACTGCATACCAATCTATGTTGTACAATACTTTTTCAGGTCTGTCTTTTACTGTTAAAGACAAATGCAAAACAGTTTTGCTCTGAGTTCATCTGTTTTTTCTCGTTTGTGCATCATTTTGATGTGTGTACTGAAGCTGTAGTATAAATACCTGGAGAAAGTAAATGTGTAAATATTTAGAGAGATTCCCCATCTGCAATCCGGATCTTCAATTGCTGACAAGTACCTTCACAGCAGCTGTGGCGTGACATGAGCTTATAAATCCAGGGATAAACAGAAGAATTAGGTGAATTCTGAAGATGAAACCCAATCTGTTTCAAAGGCATTGTCCTGATAACTCGAGTGATTAATTTAGTAAACAGGGAATGGTCCTGAATATTAGAATCAGTTTTACATGCTATGTGCAAAGACCTTTTTATTTAAATTTTTTCTACAAACCATTGCATATTTCTGGATGTAATTTCCCCCACAACGTATTAAAACCTGTGTTTGCAGGCAGCCCTTGCACCCACTACACAGAAATGATGCCGCACTATTCTCTTACCAAGAGGAAGTTTGCAAGCTCTTTTTCCAGGAGGGTCTTTAGTTCGGCTTTGGTGAGGGTCTGCCGCTTGCCATCACTCTTTGCGTACTTGTCAAAGACAGCAATGGTCATTCCCATAGCAGTTTCCAGCTGAGACATATCGCTGCTGGAGTCCGGCTTTCTTCTGAGCAGGAACAGCCTCAGGGCTCTCTCGGGAGGATGGCGACTGGTCCTATTCTGGGGTGCTTTATGCAACTGTCCCATCCAATCAGTGGTGGCACACCAGAGGGACAGTTATCCCTTAGCAAACACCTGAATCTGAGCACTGCTTGGAGGACACACCTCTGCGCTGGCAGCTATTCAAAACTCCAGCTTTATCACCCCGGTGTGGCTGGTACAACCAGTCGCCCACCAGTAGAGACCAGCCTCTCCTTCAAGATACACAGTGTGACTAACAAACAAAAATCAGATTTTGATACTGGCTGTTTTCTCGAGAATCAGATTGTTCCTTCAGATATCCCCATCTGAGCAGAGGGTTGATAGTCCAGCTTCGGCAGGTACCTGCCAGCCTGCTCAGGAGGAAGAGGAGAATCTCACTTCTCCTTCACTACCATCCTTTGGGGCTCTGTGAGTGCTGCCTGTGCTGAGCCCAGAGCAGACCCAGGCTGCCCTCCCTGCCATGCAGAGGGTGCGATTCACCGGAGCAAAAGTAGAGGTCTGCAATGCAGGCAGCTAACTGTCTCCCTGGGCTTGCACTCAGGCCAGAGTGCGTGTCTGAAACAGGTCTGATGAACCAGCATCTCCCAGGGCCAGTAAAGGGAGCCTTGCAGGGTTGCTCCAGAAAGAACTTGCTCAGATGGGGATATCTGAAGGAATAGATCTGATACTGAGCAAACAGACAGTATCAAAATCCATCTTGATCTGCAGTGACATAATTTGTTATTGACCCTATACAAC
Organism: Syrrhaptes paradoxus; assembly: GCA_013400615.1. Lineage (NCBI taxonomy): Eukaryota > Metazoa > Chordata > Aves > Pterocliformes > Pteroclidae > Syrrhaptes > Syrrhaptes paradoxus. Next base: position 73,534 of record VZTO01007628.1, read on the forward strand.
ATTGAACCTTGCAATAAAATGGACCATACTGAAAACAAAATGTCACTTTGAAGTCCTATGGTCCTCTGTGGCTTCTGATGAACTTTGCGATTCATTTGAAAACAGTGATCCCCATCATTAAAACATCAAATGCACTGGGCACACAACAGAGCTGCCTGAGGAGCTGAGCGGTACCTGCACAGTATTAACTCAGGGGATGGAAGCTGATCAGCTACAGCTACACTGAGATTTAAACAAGTTAAAATTTCTGGCCAGGCTGCAGGGTATCTTGGCCTCTGCCAAGCTCCAGGTGGCTATGCTAGACCTGGAGGAGCTCATTTAAGGTGATTTACATCTACACTAGAGTCTCCAGGGTGGATACACTCTGAGAAAATGATTTGGGGAACCTATCAAAAACATCATGCATGAATAATGCTGATGGATCACAGGGTATAGTATTCTCTGTAGAAGACCCTGACTGTGGATTCCCAAAATTAAACCTGAGCTTGGACATCTTTGGACATACCTCTGCATGCTTGAAGATAAGTTTTCACTCATGTTTTAATTGAGAAAAAATTTAAAAATTAAATTCCTTTCTCCCAGATGTCTGTAGTGGCCTGTTCCCCAGGCAAAATCTGTCCTGTAGCATCTACATCTCAGAGCAAGACTACACGTAACAAATACATGGAAATCTATCATCTTTCTGACACAAAACTCCCATGATTTTCCATCTTACCTCCTCCAGAAAGGGATTTTGCATTTCCCAGAAAATCACAGCAATGTCTCAGGCTGTATGCTTTATTCAAACAATTCATGAGAACTATTTGTTCCTGTGACTTCAACCTCATGACATAGTTGCAACTGATTTACATCAAATGGGTAAGGGTTTTAAGCAAAGTTTGAAGTTTTTACATTAAAGTACATGTTGAAACCTGTGGGATTCCTTCAGAAGAAGGAACAAGAAGAGAGCAAACAACTGGCCCTTCTTAGCTATGAACATCACCTGGTGTTTGCATACACACACAGCAACCGTCACTGGTGTGTCAAGTGCCATTAACTTTTCTTTGTCCTTTTCTGACATATATTTGTTACAGAAATATTAAACATGGTGTAACGGTTTAACCCCAGCCAGCAATAAAGCACCACACAGCCGCTTGTTCCTCCCTGGTGGGATGCAAAGCAAAACGAGGAATTCATTCACTACTCCTCATCGGCAGGCAGGTGTTCAGCCATCCCTAGGAAAGCAGGGCTCCATCATACACAACGGTTACTTGGGAAGACAGACACCATCACTTCAAACATCCCCCCCTTCCTTCTTCTTCCCCCAGCTTTATATGCTGAGCATGATGCCATACGGTACGGAATATCCCTTTGGTCAGTTGGGGTCAGCTGTTCCAGCTGTGTCCCCTCCCAACTCCTTGTGCTCCCCCAGCCCACTGGCTGGTGGGGTGGTGTGAGGAGCAGAAAAAGCCTTGACTCTGTGTGAGCACTGCTCAGCAATAGCAAAAACATCCCGATGTTATCAACACTCTTTCCAGCACAAATCCAAAACACAGACCCTTACTAGCTACCATGAAGAAAATGAACTCTATTCTAGCCAAAACCGTCACACATGGCTATTGAAGAAAAATCAATCCCTCCTTCTAAAGGAAAACCTAACAAAATAAAACATCTACTTCATGCATTCTCATTACTTTGAATCATGAACATCTGTGTTAGTTATACAGAAGGAAAAAACCGTGTCCCGAAAAGGCAGAGGGTAAGAGCATCAGCTTCAGTCAACAGGATATGTCAGTATGTCCACACCTTTGCCACGTAACCTGGCAGAAAAGGTGTCATTTTAAACCCAATTTCCTTTGCAGACAAAGGTGACACACATTTTTTGAGAAACAAAGGTGACACAATTTTTGATATGAGAGCTCCAAAAGAGCTATTAACACAAAATAAACCACTGGGCTTGAATTTCTACAAACTGAAGGGTCGCCATGGTAGCACTGCCTGGTGGCTTTTTTTTTTTTTAATGTGTCACATTTGTATTCATGCATGTGCACACACAGCAGTACTGCTCAGACTTTTCGCACTTTTTGCATTGTTTAAATATTTTCTTACAATTTATTTTTCATTAAAACCAGCACCAGGCACAGACTATTACAACCATTTGGAAAAACAAAGCAGAGAACAAATAGGATGCACACACAGGAGAGCAAGCTGTGTTTTGATGCCAACCCATCCGTCCAGTTCCCCAGTGAGATAAGCCATTTTCTGTGGGCTTGTTTAAATGTTATATTGTTATTTTAATGTAAACAATATCCGTTATTTGCTTCTTTTAGGTTTCTGTCTTCAAAGAACGGTATAGGCAACAGTGTGGATGAGTATTTACTGAGGTTTTGTAGAGAATTAGGTCTTGCTGTTCCTAACTTGGCCCAGAAGTTTAAATTATTTATGTGATACAAATGTGGACTGTAACACACGTATTATTTTCAAAAAACATTCAGATATACTCAAATTTTATGGCATTTGGCCAGATGTTCAGGCTCACATGCGATTTGTGTGACCTTGTGCTGATTTTCTCTTAGAGATTAAATTTTATCCTGTGCTCTTCGCAGCAGAGCATGTTCTGGAAAATTCTGAATTAATACATTTACTAGCTCTACTCTAAAGAGCCGTTTGTGTCACAGCCAGCTGAACAGCTGAAATGGGTAATGGAAATTTACACTTCTATCAGAGCTTGTCATCCCTTAACACTTATTCCAAAAGGTGCAGGAAGTTATATGAGAAGGACTTGTCCACAAATCTGTATGTATCTGAATGGAAGAAGCGCAGGAGGAAGAAAACACAGCCTGAAATGACGACTTTTGCTGTTTTTCTTGAGTTGTATCTTGACAGCAGTATGAAACGCACTTTGTCTCTTAGCAAGAGGAGAACATTTGTGTGTTCCACATTGAGATAAAATTATCAAAACCCTCAAATTTTCCAGTGTCCTTGATTGTTTGTTGAACTTAGAGTATAAACACACTTTATTTACTGAAGAGCAAGGTTTTTGCTTTGCACTGCTTCTGAAGACTTGCTCTAAGTCTGGTTAACAGTTTTTAAAGGTCATTTCATTTCCACAGTACATGGTAAATTTATTTACGTCTAGTGATTAAATGATGCAATCACTACGTTGTTTTGCAAAACAGTTAGAAAGCTTAGAATAAACAGGCACTGATGAGGCATAGGCAGAAGAGGAGTTTGTACAAGCACCGTGACACACTGTATAGGTTCTCTTAATTATATACGCATAGGTTTTCAATATTTTATTACCATTTACTCCTCTAGATATCCTTAAAACATATTTCACAAATACAATTAAAACACTCACAAGCTGTTTAGGTGAAGTTTAAAGGCAGGTGAAATGGAGGAGACCAAGGTCAGATAACTGGCTGTGTAACTTTCTGAGCTGAGAGTTGGGATGACAACCCTGTCACCTGGCAAAGCTGTACCACGGGAAACATACTTTCATCATTGTATGTTGACTCTACTCAAATACATTTATTAGTGCATTACACATAGCCACATTAGACTGCAAAATCAATGAATATATTACAGACAATGAATTAATATTTGCAGTGTAAATACTTGTCTAGTTTTTAGTCCTTGATTGAATAATTTCCTGGATGCCGTTCTTTACAGGGGTTTTATACTTCAGTTTTATAGTTCATGACATTAAGGCTTCCAAGACAATTTTTTTTTTTTTTAATGGTAATGACAGAAAGAGAGGTGAGCCCCTAAGGTATCTGAATATTGTCCACTCAAGTGCTTTAGTCAGGATTTCTAAGTACAATGATTCCTCAGCCAGTTTTCCACAAGCAGTCTAACTCTCATTTGCTCTACCATAACTCCTATAAAATCCTACTCAGATACAAGCCCATCATGCTGAGCTGTGGTGAGCATAGTAAAAAGTTGTTCTAGGGCATGGTCAGAGAGAATAGGAGAAAAAGACAAAGAAAAAGAAGAAAAAGAAGGAAGGAAAAAAAGAGAAAAGAAAAATGAAAAGGAAGAGCAGAAGGAAAAAAGGAAAGGAAAGGAAAGGAAAGGAAAGGAAAGGAAAGGAAAGGAAAGGAAAGGAAAGGAAAGGAAAGAAAAGGAAAGGAAAGGAAAGGAAAAAAAAAAAAAAAAAAAAAGAAAAGAAAAGAAAAGAAAAGAAAAGAAAAGAAAAGAAAAGAAAATAAGAAAAAAAGAAAAAAGAAAAGGAAAGGAAAATAAAAGCTGCGAGGGAGGATGTTGGTTTTGCAAACTTTAAAACACACTGAGTGAACCTTTTAAAGGAAGTTCCTATTTGTTAGAGAGAGGCAAAGACACACAAGAACGACTGAGCCAGTTCCAAGAAAGCTTTCAAAAGACTTTAGTATGCAAAGAGGAATATTCTGTTTGTGTTAAGCTCTCAGAAACTAAGCAATACGCTTTTTCCTTTATTGTACAAAACCAATTTTTTGTTGGGAAGGAATCCTTAAGAGAAAGTGGACTCCTGTGGAGTGTCCATGCAGGCAACACATCAAGAAAAAAATTCTGCATCCCAAATATTTTTTTTTTTCATTTTAAAGTATTAATTTATGCATACATTGAAGAAATAAGAAGGCCTGACCTGCTATCCCAGAACTGTGTGTAAAGTGAGCTGATCCCCATATACACTGTCAGGAAGATTTACAAGGCAGTTTGATGGAGTGGAAGTTCCCCAGCCACAGGTCTCACCGAGCTGGCTGCTTTTGCTTTCCAGATAGTAATCACTGGGTGTAGTGCAACTGATAAGAACAAATAGGGCTTTTTCAGAAGACAAACACTGACATTGTTCTGTCATTTTTAATGGGGCTGCAAATGAGCACGCAGGGCTCAGAAATACCAAAAGGTGGGGTGGGAAATGGGAACCAGACCATGCTTTTGTAACAGACAATTTAACTTCAGGTTTCACTGATCAGAAAAAGACAAGGCCTTCAACAAACAGGGAAATGAAAAATGACCTGCACAGAACTGGGAGAGTCCTTGACTTGGAGAGGGGAACCCAACCATGAACGGGCTCTCACCTAAAGCCAGAGGATGCTTGAGTGTGTTGAGGAAACGTGGTCATGGATATAAATATAGAGGTTGCATTATTTTGGCCAAAATTTATGTTTTAAATGTGTTTAAATCTGTCTAGATGGACTACTGTGTGTATTTAATAGAGTAGCCATTGGTGTGACAATTCCATGTCTGTAGGGGCGCTTTGTGCTGAAGGAGAATTTTAGCTATGATACTAACTTTAGGCTTTGTAATTATAAGGTTGATAAAGGATCCTGGGAAAGAAGAAAAGCAACCAGATGTGCAGAGGCATCCAATTATGCAGGACGTGAGGAAGATAAGGAGAAACTGAGAGAAATTAATTAGCACAACTAAGTTATTTTAGAGGTTATGTTGACATAGCTTTGAAGGTTACGTTCCCAGGATTGAAGGTAGCCAATAGTGATTTTGTTATTAAGAATTTTGAATTATTGTATCCAATCAGTAGCTGCCAAATCTGAAAGAGCTCTGTATAAAAGCAAGTGCGCAACACACAATAAATGGCTTTCACTTTCATCATAATTGGCTCGTCTGGGTGGTGTCCAAGAACTTCGCGCGCCGATCGCAAGGAGCCCCCCTGCGCTGAATATAACGAACTCCGCCGGTCGACTACACATGTCTCGGAAACGGCCTGTGCCTGTCTGAGGTCCTCAATGCTCAGCAGCCAGCCCACCGCTCACATCGTACTGTGCTGCAGATCTGATGGTGAGATGAGAAACCAGTTGTTATTCTTTCTACTGAGCTCTTGGCTCATTTTTTCCTCCACACAGCTTGAATGAAATGGTAGCTACTCTTTCCATTTCCTTTCTTGCTCAATAGCAGTCCCTGCTTAGATTAGACCTAGGGTCTTTAGGTTAAGCTTAGTCTGTATTTAAAAATAAACTTGAAAGGACAAATCATATTTAATATTGTACAGTTGCTAAACTGAGAAAGGAGCTTTTCTAACTGAGCAAATCCAATCAGCCCACTGGTATTTTTGGAGTGTCTGTCACCTTACTACCTGAACTTTTTCTGCTGTCTTCATGAGAGATACTTACCTTGTATTTCCCCTTTCCAGAATTAAAAGCTATGAAGTAAAAAAGGGGGAGAGACCTATTACTTGTTTTCATGATTTATTTCCACTGCAGTTTTACAAGCCCCAACTGTGGACTGCAATCCTGTTATGACAGGCAACGTACAGATATGGCATTCCTGGCTCGTGGAGCCGATCATTCAGCATTAGGACAAGTGCATCAGTATGCAACAGAACATAGAGCATTTCAGAGCGGATGTATCTGACAGACACAATTCCTTGTTATTATAACCCTTAAATTGTTATCTCTCTAACCTCTGTCTTTAGTCTGGTAATAATGTTAAACACTTACTCCATCTTTGCCTTATCCTTTTTATACTCCTCTATCCCTGTGGAGTTGAATATTTCCTGAGACAAAGTTATGAATAACTTTGATATGTGCAGCTCTGGCTGTATGAGATGCTGCTGAGTCCTGCCAACTGGCTCTGCTCTGGAAAAAGGACAGGGAACTAATTGTTGTTGCATCCTATCAGCCAACAAAATCCACCAGTGCCCAGCACCAGACCACAGCAACCTTGACAAAGCCTTGTTACTAGAATGTAATAGTTCATCAAAATCCTTCCTCCCCTCTCAGCATTTTGTATTATGTAGAAAATGAGAAGCATTTATACATTATCACCTGTCCTTTCTCTTGGTCAGAGAAATTAGTTAATTCTCTTCTGATCTGCATATTAATTTGACCAATGTATTTGCAGTTTCCTATTTACAAAATAATGAGACAAGACCACTTATTAAAAGAAATAATAATAATAATAATAATAAATGGTTACAGCCAGCCTTGTTGTAACTACCCAAGACAAGCATGTTGGCAAAATGAAATTCTGATCATCTTATAGATTTACTCTCTGGTTTCTTTCTGCTGTTATTTATAGAGGATGTGGCAATGTATCTTGATTTGGAGTTTGATGGTGAAATAGATGCAGCAGAGAAAACTGCATTTGGGTTTGAAAGCCCAGGTCATCAAGGCAGAATAAAACCAACATGGCATCCTGTTCAGGTTAGTGGAAACATGGACCCTGCAGACCCCATGGCACATTTCAGTTTCCCCTCAGGTGATATTTTCCCTTAAATTTGTATCTATTTGTAGATTGCAGTCTTTAACAGAGAAGCAGGTAAAAACATTTTACCTGAGACAATGTATTGATTTCAACTTTTAGTTCCCAAGCAATGACAGGAACTAGGCAAGAATTAAAACTCAAACAAACCCCTTCCTGTTTGCAAAGATCAGACTTTCTGTATAGATTTAGCCTATATCCAGAGTTGTACCTGCCTAATAGTGGAGGATTTTTTAAACTAAGAGTGTTCTTAACCAGTTGAATGAAGACATCTTTTAGTTTATTTAGGCCTGGGCTGTAGCTGTTTAGTTTTTCAGAATAGTGGCAGTTTTTCAGTGGTTCTTGACGTCAGCAGTACAGAGAAACCACTTTAGATAAAATCAGGTTTCAAACAAATTTTAGTCAAACAAGTAAACATCATTGCTGTTCTGGCAGCACTGTTATCAGGCACAAAAACATTAGTCATAGCATCACACACAAACACGACTATTTTGCCAATATGTTGGTTGAGGTGCCTCATCATCCTGCCTGCTACCAAGGGTCCTTGGTGTAACAAAGCCAGGAATACCTGCTCCATACTCTTCTTCCACAGGTACCATAAGAGGAAAGAACCCCAGCCCCAGGCTTGGAAAAAAAAAGTGTGTTTCAAGTCAGACTGAAATAATCTATACCCAGTTGCTAAGAGAGTTCAGGGCTGTAGTCTCAAGTTGACTATACTAGGTCTCCAAACCAGGGTCATGAGTGTAACAGAAACAGAGAGGGAGCTTCATTTGTAGGACTATGACTAAGCCAAGTCCATTGACGAGACATTAAAAGCACAGCAGAACACATATGAGGGTTTAGAATACATTGTGCCAGTCTTGCTCTTAAATTAGCATGTTTTAGCCTGTACTTATGTGATGGGTTTGCCCTTATTTGGGGGCCAAACCACATACCCGCTCACCCAATCCTCCCCCGACCCCCCCCCCAACCGAGGACAGGGGAGATAATTAAAGGGGTAAAGGGAAAAAAGGACTCGTGGGTTGAGATAAGAACAATTTAATAACTAAACTACAATAATATTGAAAATAATACTATATACAAATATACAAATGAGTGATACACAGTGATACTGCCCCCCCACCCGATGACCAACGCTCAGCCTGTTCCCAGCTAATGATCCCGGAGCAGGGAGAGTCCTGAAACCATACTCACAGAATGGAGATAACAGTCTGAGCGTCCCAGACTGAGAGCTGACCGGGGTGGGGCGGGAAGGCCTTGGGAGAGCAACCACCTGGAGCAACATAACCCGGAGCAAAAGAGATCTGGAACCAAAAAGGCCGATCTTCCAGAGAGTCCTTACCTATATACTGGACATAACGTGCAGGTTATGGAATAGATTATTGGTCACTTTGGGTCTCAATCCCAAACTCAAGATCAAATCCTGGGCTAGTAACTGGGGCTGTGCTCCCTTCCAGCTTCTTCGGTCTGCGGACAGCCAGAGAAGCTGAAAGACCTTGGCAGCTGCATAAACATCACTTTTTATCGGCTGTCTTCTGAGCACAAATCCAAAACACAGCCTCTTGCTAGCTATTATGAAGAAAGTTAACTCTGTCTCAGCTTAACCCAGGACAATTTAATACAGGACTTTGAACCTCAAATTAAACTGGAATGGAACCATCATTTTGCAGCAGCCCATTCAAGAGGGAATAACCACCAAAACTAGCCAAAAGCAAAGGCCCAGGATTCTCTTCAAGTTCTGTTATTAGGCAGATGGGTTTCATTATATACTGAGTAGTTAAATAACAGTTAAAATTGAGATCATACTGTATGCTAGAATATGTCCTGAGGTTAATTACAGAGCTCTTTTTTGTTTTAAAGCTATCAAAATAACCATGATGAAGAAAAAGCAGAAGTATGCCTGCCCTGGAAAATCCTTATCAGTGTTTGTTGCTTCCCAAGTGGTACAGAAGCAGAGATGATATACATGATGCACATTTATCAAACTCTTGTTGCCTGAGTAGGACAACCAGCAGGAGCTCTGAAAATACTCTGCTGGCTCATAGCTATTGTCAGTCACAGATACAACTAGGTGATGATAAATTGTTGTAGTCTTCAACTGCCAGATGTTGGAAATGACCATGTTAGCATACAAAATATGAGCATCTTTTAATATGGCAGCATTCTTTGCTGGTAGGAACCACATTTAATAAATGAATGTCAAAGTAACATGAACACTGTTGTAATGAAAATATGATTTGGAGACTATTATAAACTGTGGCTTGGTGGCAATCTCTTCATTTAGTGGTTTTCCTTAACAATTCCCTCAATACTCTACATCTCCTCATTGTGCTTAAATAGAGAAGTAACCAGTGATATATGAAAAGACCAAAATTTACTGCACCCATGTACCATGCTTCTTTGATCAGGACTGATTATGACTTTCTTCTGCAGGGAACAAAGTTACAGGGTTTGTGGAAATCCACAGTCCTGTTTGTGAGCCCCAAAGGAATATGACACGTGAGATTGTTTCACCACGCAGTAACGGAAACAAAGCTATAATAATGAGTTTCAGGACAAAAAAAATCAAGGTTTTAAAGTGACTGAACATGAAAAGGAAGAAAATAAAATCCTCTTGCTTTATTCAATTTATACATAAATATAATGAGATGAACAATGAGAAATAGTTTCTCTCATACAGGGTATATTCACAGTGCAGTGACTACAGCATTTTTCGGACAGCAGTATATTCACTGTGGAAGGCATTCAGGGCAGGTTACAGAACAAGCCAGGAAAGAGGATCCACACCAAACAGTGACCATGGACAAGCTACAGTAATTTGAGAGGTAACCTTGTGAACTGTAGTCACTATAGCACCATCCCTGGAGGTGTTCAAGAAACACGTAAGTACGTGTAGGGACATGGTTTAGTGAGTTAGGTGTGGGTTGACGGTTGGACTTGATGATCCTTGAGGTCTTTTCCAACCTTAATGATTCTATGATTGTATGACAGAGCCAGAGCATAAGCTGTGCTGTATGGCCACAAAGATTTCATTGCAGATATTGAGTAACAAGGCAGTCACACATTTAGACTGCACAAACTGTTTTTAAGGGCTCGAGGAATGCTAGTCTGCACCTACTGCACTGCTCAGGTACAAGCTCTAATGCACTTCCTGAGCAGTGAAGTCGTTTCTCCCTGCTTTGCTGGCAAGACGATCTAACCTCCTGCTAAGCTCTGAAAAAATTCTAACAGAAGATAAAATAACCCTGGTACATAAATACATTCACATTTCAGGTATCTGCTCTTAGTATTCAGCAGCCGTTGGACAACTGCCGTTGGATTTCCTGTCTGTACTCTTCATCTCTGCTCAGAATTTAGAAGCCAGGTTTTACTTACATTTTCCATTTTTATTTATTTCTTCAGTGATTTATTTAAAGTTTTAGAGCTGGCAAAAGTAGAACAAGTGTTAACGCTCCCATCTCCCCCAGGATTACCTCCTCCCCCGTCTCCCCCCCCATTAGACAACAATTATGGATAAAGATATCACATATAGATTCATTTAAACCTAGTATTTCACTGTGCATAGATGACTACCTTCTCTGTAAGACTTTTCAGAGTGTGCGAATGAATTAACACCAACAGTACCCTTCCAGAGGAATATAATCCTTTCTGACGTCCCACTTGCTCTGATGTGGTCAGCACTGTTGATAGTTTCAGAGATCAGACTCCCCCCCCATGTGTAGTACTGTCTGTTTGGTTAAATGATTACCACCATGTCCATTTTTTTCTCTGTCTTCTGCTGTTTATACATGGGCTGCCTGAGGTTAATGCTTTTATTGGAGAATATTGTTCAGTCCAGAAGGCTTTTCAAATATGATAATACATCCTTTATTATTTCTGCACACAGGGCAAGAGTTGAAGACAGCATCCTAAAATGACATACCCTACAAATTCAGAGACTCCTTACAGGGTTTTGTTAATGACAAAACATTCAAAGACTGCTTGGAACCAACCTTTTTTTCTTGTACATTGTCCCACTGACATGCTTCTGACAAGGAGACTCATGTAATCCATCCTTCAGCAGCAAATTATCATATAGTTTTCAGCTTCATAATTATTTAGCCCATTGTTCTTTTAGTCCTGAATGTCAAAGTAGATGACAGATCCTTGTCTTGTGCTTGTTCTAGACTTTTTCAGCTGCCCTAGTTCGTGAGATTTGCTCTTCTGCTGTGTCGGATACAATAGTTACAGTGGATTTGTCATCTTTTCCTCTTGATTCATTGCAAAAAAGAATCAAGTGATTCCTAAAGTGTAGACACAGCCTTAAAAAGCAAAAAAACCCCAGTCAAAATAACTTTTACACATAAAGTCTATTTAAAATGAACTTTTACCCAAGACACACCATCTAGCACAGCCTGAGGGAAGAAACACAGGCTGTAGAGTTACAATTTCAGAGGGAAAGAGCATCTCAGTAGTAACACTGAAAGGCAAAGTCTTCCTATGTCTGGATTATTCAATTCTCTTAGTTAATTAGGTAGCAGGCACAAAGTACTTATTTAGAACACCGAAGATGTCAAGTTCCTGTGTAAACCAGGCTCTATGAAATCTGAAATGGCAAAGCTTTTTTAATCATTTAACTCCAATATTTCCAGAAAGCTTTATCACACTGTTCCTTCTGGATGGATTCTCTTTTGATGAAGTAAACTAGCAAACTGCTGCAGCATTGAGATGTTATTCTGGACTGTGTTAAAATCATTCTGATTCATTTCCTATGCACACGTAGGATTTGGGATCTTCAAGTAAGTCCTTCAGCAAAACCTGAATTCAAGATCTGAAATGTGCACCAAGACCTGTGCTCACAGACAAAACAAATCAAATCCTCAAGCTTACACAGCATAAACCAGTAAAAAGGTGGGGGTTTCCTATTTTTGTTTTAATGAACAATGTTCAGAACAGAGAGAACGCTGGCTGAATGTCAAACAGGAGGCATGGTAGGTACGGCCACCTAATCTGGATCATGCTTCTGTGCATTTTTGCACAACCAGAGCCCCTCAGGAGTGTGCTTTTTGTGTGGTTCCATGAGCTGGAAGTTTGCACTAGTGCTGCAGCAGTGATTAGATTTGGGCTGGAACCTGCAGAACTTAGGAGTGAAAAAAAATATCAACTGCTCCAAGAGTTCCCTCAGGGGCCAAATTCCCCTGCAGCTGTCAGAACTGTCTGGGAAACACACCCTGAGCATCTCAACTCAGGAAGTATGGGATGAATCTCCAGAGAGAGAGAGAGAGAGGCAAGTACTATATAGTAAAGGCACAAGTACAGCGGCCAGCTTTGCCATGGGGATGTTGGCCCTCAGGTTAATCTAATTTACGTACTTGGAGCTATGTGTTTTCACCTGACCTAATTTCTTAGCATTGTTATGACATATGGCACAGGTGACAGTAAAATCCAAACCTTGATTCAGGTTCTGTGACACAAGATTGCCTTCACAACCCCAACATTTGGAAAAAACCATGACATAAATTGGAGACTGTAAATAGCCTTGCAGAGGCATACAGAACCTTCGTGTTCACTGTTCTAGTAATGGTGCCCAAACCTACCCAGAATGTACAGCAAATTTCCAAGCTTAAAAAAAATAAAAAAGTGTAACCAATGTAAAAAGCTATGTGAACTATTTAGGGACTTACTTTTGCATAAGCAAACAAAAAAATTAAATTAAACTGATTGTGTTCTGCAACACAACTGAAAGGCAATGAGCGTAGCTCCAGACACCACAATATTTGCTCATCACTACTGGTTTAATTTGTTTGAAATATAGTGTCTATGCACATGTACTGGCTTTACTAATCTACTGGAGCTTTTGAATGATTTATAAGATCCAATTATGCTTTTTAAAATTATACCACTATGAAATCACTCTGTGTTCATTAAAATAGCAAAAAGGTCTCTTACATGAAAGAAAACACTGAACCTATATCATGACACACCACTGTGGCTAACAGCTGCTAAATTATAAAGCAACAACAAAATACCTTTTATAATTGTACTCACACCTCCTCTGGATGAGTCTTGTTGTCTGTACAAACCCTAAGCAGTTAATGGCTACTAATGAACTCTTCACTCTTCACCACTTCTGATGCTTGCTTTCTCATTCTCAACCTCGTTTTCTTATGCACTCATTAAATATTAACAAGTAGAAGAGTTATCCATTTATAGCTAGTAATTAGAATATTTTACTGCTATGACCAGACCACCTCACGCTTTGTATTTTTAAAATTTTCTACTACATTATCTCCTGTAAAAGTGAGTCTACTAGCTTCAGTGGGAATCTACATATTATGGGGAATTAATTTTCCCAGCTATAGTTTTCTTTTTTTTAGAATAATGATTATTGCACAATAAAAGACAGATATTATGGTTTTACTGCCTGCATCCTGATATTCTTTCTCACCATGATTCCAGTGCCAATTTGACTAAATCTGTTCTCTAGCAGGTGAATTCAGGAATCTGTAAGCTCAGTAACTGCAGTTGTGACCATGGGCTTCGGCATTTTACATCTCCTCTGTGTGATGTCCAAGCCTGTTCAGCTGATTGTAATGGAAGTTGCTCCTGCCTATGCAGGAGTTAAATTAGGGCTTCCTTCCCTTGCTCACTTTATGTTTCAATGTAATTAAAAGATGGATAACTGCCTGGAAAAAGGAGCTTGCCTGAAATCTGCTACGTGCTCTCAGCGGGTGTTGCCTGCTCTAATGGCCCTATGAGCTAAGCTGGTCCAAGCCCCTTGAACCTGGTATACAATTATATTTAACGGGATTTTATTGGCCTTTTTTTTACTTCTACACTTCTTTCTCAGTCTCTATATTTATATTCTCCTCTTTTTGCTGCCCTCTTCTCCAGAAAATTTTAGAGTTTCACTAAATATATTAACAGAATCCAATACTTTCCTGCTTCATAAGTATCATTTTTCTTATTTCTGAGTGCTGTCTCTTGCAAGAAAACTTTTCTTTAAATATTTTTCATGTGTAGTAAGATGTCATCCTAGCAAGAGTAGCTGCTTGTGTGCTTTCCGCTCAGTGCCCTCCCCAGTGCCTCATTTTGAAAGTCCTCTCATAGCAAGAGTCTTTTTATAAACCTCTTACCCATTCAGCAGAATTACATGATGAGTTTTCCTCAGCTGCTTCATTGGTGTATTCGTTTCTCCCATGGAATTCTGCAGTTTCGAGAATCTGCTCCTCCTGATGCCTTCCCGCTGGCATAGGATGTTGCGCAGAACCTTAGCAAAAACCAAGTTACAGTCAATGCTTGCTTACTGGCCACTTTCAGAGTCCCACTGGTACTCCACCAGAGCTCTATAAAGCTGTGACATGTAGAGTGTGGAGACCTTGTATGGCTAGTCTTCATGACAGGCACTAGAGAGGTATTCAGCTTGCAGATGACATCAAGTACCTTCAGGTTTCTGAACACCCCTTATGCGATGGAGAGCTGGTCAACAGAGTTGTGCCATGAAAACTGGTCAAGAGAACCAACCAACAGACACCTACAGTGGGTCAGTTCATATAGTTGCCTGCGTCAACTCCAGTGACTGAAATAGGAGTTTAGGAACTTCACTTGTCTAAATCGCCTCCCCAGTGCTTTTTTTAATCTGCAAGTGGAATTGCATCTTGTCATAGATATTCCACCTGTATCCCCAACAGCTCACAAGCTGAGAAAGCCTCACATT
>VZTO01007630.1:0-20518 GCA_013400615.1 Syrrhaptes paradoxus
TGGGATACTTCACATATGTAAAACTCATAAATCTGCTTTAAGTCTGTTTTTACAAGTGACATTGTTGCAGGTGAATTTTTCTTGTTTTCATCTTTAATGAAATTGGTGAATGTTGAGTCATCTGCTCCAAAGCAGGAGAGTCCTCAAAGCTCACTGCTCATCTGGTGCAGCTGAGACTTGTCAGCTGTGTAAACAGATTTGAATGTGTTACCAACAAAAATATAATTAATTTCTGTCTAAAATTGGAGGCCATAGCTTACTATTTATAAAGATTTAATGTTAGCAATGACTATCTAGGATTCTGCGATTTGAACATTTTTTTCCTTTGCAAATTAGGCATATTCAGTAATAATTACCTTAGTAATTAGCCATGATGTCTTTAGTTCAGTGTCAATTTTTAGAAACCACTTTTTCCATCGCAAGTTTTTAATTTGCTGTATTGTGTAGTACTCCGTTGCAATTAAAGAGTTAAACAAAGACTTGATTAAAATACTTTTTCATTTACATGTTATGCAGCATAAGAAATACTTTGTAATACCACAGGAGGTTTTTTCAGTGCAGTTCTCGTTAACCTTTGGCTTAGCAAACAGGACAACTAAATAGACTTCGCATAATTGGATTCCTGTATCGTCTTGAGTCTCTTATGAACCTGACAGACTACAGTCTTCTGACATTATCAGGAAATTTAGTGGAGTCAATAGTCATTTAAAACATTGTTGCTTCATCTCCCTTCAGAGTTATGTTCTCTGCTTGTACTATCTAATGAAATATGGGATACTGTATGAATTGTCAATAACTCTTTCAGATCCTTTTGCACACTTTCACCAAGGAAATGAGTATCAAAACCTCCGCACACAGGAGAATGTTTTCGTGCTGTGACGGTGTGATTGTGGGGAACAAGACATACATAGTCTCTGGAAATCTCACCTTCACTATTCAGCAAGGACATAATCATGCCTGAATAATTTTCAAACCATGAATTATATCTGTTCTGCTCATTAAGTTAAAATAAAGTAAATGTAGGATTTAACAATTTTTCTTAAGTAAAACTTAAAGACTTAATTTATCTGGTTTGGGGTATGAATCATCAACTGATATAATGAACTCTTGAAAATTATCCCTGAAAACGGAAAAATAATTATAATTTGATTTAAATAGGTTCACAGTTTGTTCTTAGTCTTTGTTTTTATTTTGGATATTGCAACAACCTTAACATTACTGAACCTGTAAAATGAAAATGGAGCCAGAATAGTTTATTAAAAGTTCTGAAATGTGTTCCATCTNAGGTGGCATTTTAGTTAGTTTTTACATGAAAACATTGTATTGTTAATTCTGTAAGAACAGATTACTTTTTTGTTATTACCTTTACAAGTGTGTATTTGAGGTATAACTTTTTTCCCCCCCTTGAGGTCACTGGTTTTTGGTTTATTTCAGCAGGATGAGTTTTTGTCCCTGATGTTTCCATTCATTTTGGTACCATAGAACAGCAGCACCCAGTATGGGAAGGAGGAGCGAGGTTGCTTTTGTGCTGCTTTTGTTCTTGGTATTTAGGCTAAAACTTTTTTCTTAATTAATTCATTGTTTTAAGTCATTTCAGCATAGCGATGAGAAATGCCTGCTTCATCATAAGTAACGACAGTGAGCTTGCCAAAATGGAATTTATTTCTGTATGGAAAAGATGTAAAACTTTTCAAATTAGGTTTGGAGGGGTAAAGGGGAGAGAGACAAAGACAGAGGATGAGGTGCCCAGTGTTGCAAGTGTGCCCTCACACGCAGATCCCGTACAGAGGAACTTGGCATCTGTCCTTCCATCTACTGCCAGTAAAGCTTTGTTTCCCTGAACAGGATGGTTGGTCAAGACGTCATATCCTCATTTCAAGACGAGTAACTGGACTTCTTTGCTAGGTAGAAAAGCCAATGGATATTAGTTAGGCAGAAGTAGGTCTACAGCCACAAATAATTCGGCTGCACGATTGAAGAGTCTCATTTCAGATGTGACATGTATGTAGCCACTAGTGTATTGGAGCTCCTCATCATCCCCTGTGCGAACATGACCACCTTCAGTTCTGTGATGGTTGTAGCAGATGTGGTTGATGTTCCTGAGCTGAATTTAATAAAGGCTTCCAGGTTAGAATCCAAATTCTCAAACACTTATGTATGATCTAATTAGCACTGCTGTTATATTTAGCTATTTCATTGTTAAGTACTAAGCACAGTCTGTCTGCCCAAATAGAAATTAAGAATGCTGATAAATAGCATTCTGGTACCATTTATGATGCTTTTTGGCTGTTCTCCAGGTTTTTGAAGAGGTTGAGTATCAATCATCTGAGTAATTAGTATTTGGGAATATATATTTCATTCCCTTTCCGGGTCTCGCTTTCTGAACAGAAAGTTTATTAGCACATGCTGTCATTGTGATATGAAAACAAGTCATGAGGTTTACATACACTGGCTGTTTAATTGTAACGGATGCCATGTCTGCATTTAGTGGATCGTTTGGAATTTTCCCCATGGAATTGATGTGACTAAAGAATTAATAGTTCTGACAGAGAAAGTGTCTATTAATCCTAAGCATAA
This sequence comes from Syrrhaptes paradoxus, assembly GCA_013400615.1. NCBI lineage: Eukaryota > Metazoa > Chordata > Aves > Pterocliformes > Pteroclidae > Syrrhaptes > Syrrhaptes paradoxus. The sequence continues at coordinate 2,578 of VZTO01007630.1, forward strand.
ACTTGATTATATTTGAATTAAAATACATACATCATTAGAAAATACTCAACTATTTTTTCTGTGTAAGAAAATAATAATTATGATTTGGATTGTCTGCATATTAATTACTTTGTATGTTACTTTCCCTCTGTGGTTCTCATCAAGTGCTTGCAGTAGCATAGCAGAGTGGATCTGGTGGGATCCTTTTAATTTAGATGCTTAGAAGAATGCTTGAAGTCTGTTTAGATATATGAGTTCAGGAATATGGTGAAGTTTCAATGTAATATTTATACTATAATCCCAATTTAATAGTGAAAAATCATTACACAGTACCCAGTCTGGGAGGTTCATGGTAATGTATGAAGCAGCACATCATCATTAAGAAACAGAAACAGAAATATTTCATCATCATTAAGAAACAGAACAGTAACCGAGTAGTTGAATAAGCAGTTCCTAAATGTCTTTATTTTGGATAACCACTGACTTTGACTTATGGCTTGCTAGGATGGTTTTATGGGGATGAAAGAATGCTGAATTATCATGTTCTTTCTTCTTTTAACAAACAAGGAGTTTACAGTTGTTCCTTCACTTTTTTTTTTTATCCCACCCCCTTGTCTATTTGATATTTATAAAAATTAAGGTTAAGTTTTTGGAATTAATTTCATTTATGTAAAAATTACCATGTCAGGGTTAATCAGTTTTGTGTTACATTTATACTTTTTTGTCACAAGAGAATTTATTTAGGATTGTCCAGTTTTAAAACATAAAATAGCTGAATTGCAGTGATCTACACCTATCACATTGCTTTTGGGAAGGATTTACTTCCTCACTGCATGGTAATGAGTCTTACTTTGCTTAGTTACCAAAAAAAGGGGTTCTAGCTTTCATAACTAATTTCATCCATGAATTTAGATGGTCAATAAAATAATAGGATTTTGAGGCTGATCTCATGTTTCTTATGGGGAAGAGCGGCAAGATTGATTTGGATGTACACAGGTGTACAGGCAGGTGGTAAAAGTCTGTTTTATGACAGTTTATTGTCACCTATCAAATAGAAATTTCTTCTTTGAGAGCAGGTGCTTTTGCTATTCTCTTATCTTTTGGAAAGAAGAGACTTCAAAGAAGCATGTTTAGAGGGGAGTGCAGTTGACTCTACCGTTCTATATAAGCTGATATTTTTGTAAGCACTGTTTGTCTAGAGCATTGATGATTTGTCTGAGACCATCCTGCCATCCGAGAGTACAGAGCCGTTCTTTGGAAGAGCAGGTCCACATGGAGCTTTTGTAGTGTGTCATGGAGTACTTCAGGAAATTCCCATAAACAATGTACTAGGTGAAAAGCAGATAGCGTATCAAAGCTCGTGTCCTGGATTCCTTTTCTGTCCAGACTAGTGCTTGCTCTTGCTGCTCAGAGTTGTGTCAAACACAGAGTGTAATTGAAAGGACTCAGGTTTCCTCATTAGATGTTTAGAGCTTTCATGCTCCTTTCAACATAGCCCAGGTTTGCTCTGCTGTCCTCTGTTGACTGGTGACGATGCCTTGTCTTGCACAGGGAGGATTTTATAGTTGTTACTGAAACTTTACTGCTTTTAGAGAATACAGTCTCCAACTTTATCTGAGATTCCAGTTGCTCTTTGTAATGAACAATAACTGCTGTCGCATTGGTCATCATATTTTTTTCTGGTAAGTTCTTACTGCTGCTTTATTAAAAAGGGAAAAAATCCAACTATGTTTTGTTCATCTTTGAATATGGCTTGGTTTTTTGTTGCTGGTTCTTGGACTTAACCAAGCAGAGTGAGATAAGGATGTCCTTGAATTACTTAGGACACACACACAGACTGGTGCTGATGCTGATTTATTTGTTTATCGAAGGGAAGGCATGAGGCAAGGGAGGAGGATGCTGTGAGGTCGCTTGCCTTTGAGAGCCACAAAATTTACCTGTTCTGCCCAGACCACTGGACAGATACCTGCTTAAAGGTGTGTAGTCTGCCCATTGCAGTCTCTTCTGTGCTAAAAATAAAATAGTAGAGTAACGATTCAATTATTAGGATTTTATTAGAGAATGAGATCAGCTTATTAAAAAATTATTTTGGTTCTCTGAATTTTCAGGTTTCCTAGATGCATATTTGAAACTACGGGGTATTAATTAATTAATAATTAATTAATATACTTGATTGGCCAAGAAATTGGGATACTTTTATTCCATAACTGGAGACCTGTAAATACACATTTTGTCCTTTTTAAGAAATTAAAATAAGCAGAAGCTTTATATCTACAATTTTTGTTGGTAGTTAATGCAGCCTGCGGGGAGAATGGGAATTACTCTAGATGAACAAAGATCCCTTATGATCTGCTGGGTTCCTGGAGACTTGTTCTGTGACACTTTCAGTGTGTTATGGAGTTGTGGTGCGTGGTCTAACGGTGCTTTTAAGCACAATTGCGCTCAGGCATTTCCGCATTGTATTCACTGATCTCCATCTTTGGCGGATCTCCATTTTGGATGGTGTAGCTCAGGCCTTGAGAAGTCAGAAGCACTTTCTAATGAGAATGATCAGGACTGACTGCTAGAGCAATCTATGGCATAAAACCCACGCATCCTCCTGACTTCAACAGTTGCCAAGACCTGTTGCCCGCGGTTGTTGTACTGCTTAGTGCGAATCGATGAGAGTTCCACCCTTTGGCCACTTTCCGGGTACCTTGGCCCGTCCTCGTTGCTCTCTGCTCTCTGCAAAGAGCCTCCCTGGCTAAAGGGTTACCTCTTCTAAATACATTAAATCAATAATCAAATCAATGTTGAGCCCTCTCTGGTCGTTGCTTAATAACACTGCTTGCAGATGAAGCCTTTGGTAGTGTTTCCATTTTTTATAAACCTCTACCTGATACAGTTGGTGACAATTGTTGGTATTGTCAGCGGGAGCATTTCTGTCCTTTGCCGTGCGTTTGTTGACAGTTGCGATCCGCACAGAACATCCTGCTTTTACACTTTTATCACTTTCAAAGTACAAATTTGAATGATGTGGATTCAGATGTATAAAAGAGATAATATTACAGACAGCTTTGAGTGGCAGTTACATATCAAACCTCGCGGGGCTTTGACAGACAACGAATATCGTTATTAGATGCTTTTTCCATAATTGCTGACATTTATCCAGTGTTTCACAGTATTTGCTAATGTATTAATGCAGTCAATCTTTGAGAGGCTGCACATGCCTTTTTAGCCCTGGCTTTTATGGGATTCTTAAATTCATAGGCCCACAGATACTTATTCCCTGCTGGTTGCCGTAGTGACAGAGCTCAGAGATAAGCCAAGACAGAGCCCTTTTGTGATTGCTTTTTAGGTGACATTCAGCGGCAGCTTGAGTAGAGTGTCCTTTTATAGTTCCTGTAATTCAGAAAATGATAACAGCTTTTTGCTGCTTAGAAGAGAGGGCTCTAGACTGCTCCCGGCGGGATTTCGGTTTGCTGTGCTACTTCATACCGACGGCAGCCTGATAAAGTTCTTATTATTGTGGAGATTTCAAAGTGCAGGGGATTGAATTAATTATGACAGGTTGTAAAATTCGAGACTGATGCTACGAATCAAACTTTAAAGCCCTAGTACATGTTCCCAAGCACACAAGTTAAATCCAAACATTTTAAGCAACTGGCAGTATTAATTGTAGGAAATACATTAATTAACCTGTATACTAGTTAGGCTGTCCTGAAATGCTAACCAGTTCAAGAGCTATCTGTAAATAAGCATCAACCGGCCCTTTATGGCTAGAATTAGCTGCCAACTAGCATAAAAATGAAATTTTTGAGAAGTATTTTTGAAATTTTTTACAACTAAACACAAGTCTTCCTTTGCAACAGTTTATTGTCAGTCAAAATCACCTACCTGCGTGTACAATAGCAATTGTTGGCTTACGTAGGACGTATCTCAGATCTTTCCAAGTGTAAGTAGGCTGTTTGTCTTCAATTGTGTTAGAAAGAGACAAATGCTGACTAATGAAAATTTGAGCTAAGAAAATTTGCTATTTATACTTTTTCTGAAATCTCCTGTTAAAATAGGAAGCAAGATTTTGGAAATGCAAGTACTGAAAAGGTTGCCTCCGTACAGTATTTTGTAGTACAGGGTCACCACCATTTTGAAACACTATAGTGGTTAAATTTGGGGATTTTTTTTTCCCCTAATACTATTAAATACTTCATTTGCAGCAGCCCTGATTTCTTTATAGTAATCTAATGATTCAGTTCAAAGCAATAATTCTCATTATAATTGTCAAATGTAGGGAACTGAGTCAGGAAATTTCATATTTCATATAGCGTAGCTGTTTATGGTTTAAATCCTTGGGACTAACATGAAGTTTTCTGGTTTGTATGGTGGAGATATTGCTTTCAACTGAAAAAAAATTGTGACAGTTATTCTTCGTGTTTTCTAATTTACTGTTGTTTTTTCTCCTTAGTGGCTGCTAATATCCTGGAACTTTTGTTTCATTAAAAAAAAAACTCCAGGTGGCACAGTAATCTTTGATAGACTTTAATTTGAAATAAGTTAGTCCTGGTGGTGGTACAGCACCACAGTGATGCACTTTGTGGGATCTGTGTGACACTGAAGAGATTCCTTGGTGGTGCTTTCTCTGCCTCTTTGCATTTTCAAATTCAGGGTGGATTTCTGAAGTTCTGTAGATATTTCAGGTGACAGAAAGGTGCAGAAAGATGTACGTGTTATCTCCAGCTAGTATTGAGACCTAAGAAACCACTTGCCACTCATCATGGCTGTTTTCTTGGTGCTTTGAAGGATCTTGCGGAGAAATGTTCTGTCTCCAGATACAAATGCAGCCTGTCTATTCCAGTAACCTGTTCCTGATAGGCAACGTACTGCTTAGTTTGCTAAATTCTCTTTCATAAACTCCAGATTCTGTCTCCCCATGGGAGAAGGGGAAAGGGCCCTTTTTTCACCAGGTCTTTGAATTTTCAGTTGTCTTTTCTACGATTTATAAAATTCTATTACTGTCTAAGAAATCTTGATACTACGGATTTTGCGTTTGTTTATTTGCTGATACCAGGTTATGTTTTGAGATTCTGCTATTTCATCTCAGGACTTCTTTTGAGGGATAACTTTAAGGGAAGTTGTACACCCTCCTGTGCCAGTTGCAAGCTGTTTGCTTTAATTCCTTGTGCATTTTTAAGTGTAAACTATCAGTTTCAAGTGCTGCTTCCCTCATAAACTGTTAAGAGCAATTGCGTTGCTAAATAACTTTCACATTTTTATCTCAAAAATGTCAATTTCAATGAGTTTGCCAAGTGCATTGTGATCTTTTACAAGAAGGACTCAAAAAGCCACGTTCATTGCTGATGTAAGACAAGGACCATCAACTAAAATTGCATCAGCTCGTACCAAGAGGATTTGACCCCATTTTGGCATAACCTATTGTAGTCGGCCTTGGTCTTGTAGGAAAGGCTGTTAACAAATTTTGAGGTTGCTGTTAGTAATTCATTCGTTCAATGATAAGTTCAATTGTCGTTGGAATTTTAAAGCATAAGGAGCAGCAGCGGTGCTATAGACATAATTATTTGTCTTTGTCATCTTTTACTGCTTTCTTCTTTTGCAAGAGACTGACATATCCGCTTGCTCTGTTGAGACAATGATTTTAGCTGTTCCTGCTTTGAAACTCATAGACATGATAGTTACTTTTATTTTTAAAAAATTCTTAAAAAGTTTTCGTTCTCTAGACTTTTGGAGCTTCATCTTAGAGATCTCTTTGTAGCTTCATCAAACACTATTGTCACAGAAACATCTCTGAATGACGATGCATTTGGTGGAGCAGCCCTATAGCCCGTTTTCTCTTGAGCAGGCAGATTCCCCTTTCAGGGAGTACTCACAAAGAGCACAGTTTGGCAAAAGGCAGTAGGTGCTGAGGTTCTTGGAGTACTCAATGAAGAGAGAGAGGTACTTCACATTCAGTTAACAGAAGTGGTCTTATTTATGTGCTCTTACCTTGCAGAAACAAAAATATTCATTTCAGTGCCAAGATATTATAGAAGGACTACATATACTTCATGCCCTGCTGAGAGAAGCTAGCAAGAGCTATTATCAAAGACTCATTTTCTCCTCAGTCATTTAATGGTAGCAGCTTCTCTTTTATTCTGTGCTCTTGGAGAGCAGAATAGGAAGTTATAATCTCCTTGGAATACAGCAGACACCTGTTTGATAAGTGGTAATTGCATTATTCCTGGAGGATTATCACAGTGGTGCTTGTTTCTTTCTAATGAAACTTCACTGTAAAAGCAGAGCAGAGCTTTGCTGGGAGATGTATGAAAATCCATTGCAACAGATTGAAGGTGTCTGGGGCTCTGGAAAGAGAGTTTCACTTTAAGCAAGTGTATGGTAAGTGGTAAGCAGAAGAAAGCTGTGTAAATTTACAAGCATCACTTTTGTTGTTTTATATGTGAGTGAGAATGGTTGTTATTGCTAGAACTTCCCTCGGGGTTTGTTCTGGTTCTGTGCAGAGCCTGATAATAATAGTCTCAAATGCTTCCTTTAAATAATGTTAGATTAGTCCATAGATTACTTTTTAAATGCTTAGAATGGAGCTAGTCTGGTCCTCTGTTGGGAATTTTTTGTTGAAGTCCAATAAACTGTTGATAAAATGTGGAACCAAGAACATATCAGTTGATTAATCTATTTTAGACAGATTACTTCCTCTACCGAAAAAGACAAGAGCTCTATTTTCAACAGCAATCACTGGACTGAATTCCTTTTCTATATGTAGTTACTCCCCAGTGGTTAAACCAGAGACCTGAGATAGATTTGTAGCTCTGAAAACTTTACTTATGACATTTCATAAAACACTTTACTTAAGCAGCACAAGCCCTCTCATTTCTAAGAGGAGGCCTGAGATTTAATGCTGAACTTTCATAAAAGTCAAAGAAAAGCAGCTACATGGCCTCAGCTGGATTTCAGCAGAAACTGGCCACCTGATTTTTGTTACATGGCTAAGAAAATCCAGTCTAAAATGTTGGGAATGTGTCATGTTTGTCTAGTCCTTAGATGTCTCCAAATAGAACAACCCTTTATAAGTGCCTAATTTTTTAGTTATTTATGTTCTTTATCTTCTGCATGTCACACTAGAAATTATCGTGCATCAACCAAGTACATTCAGTGTGTAGTTATACTGAATGAATTAAATTAATGCATTTTTAGCTGCAACCACCCCAACCCAACAACTTACCACTGAAGAATACTAAAATATTGTTTAACATTAATACCATTTATTATTTCTAGTTTTGAACCTTTTTCCTTTGAGGAGGTTATGTGCTCAGTGCTTTTAATTCTACTGATGGAAGGAGTTAAAGGCCTTTTCATACATCCCAGGTAAGGGAAACAGAAAATAAGAAACAATCATCCTTTTCGGAAGCTAATTTTTAGCAGTCAGTAACACCATGTTTTCAAAAGGCTAACATTGCAAAAAACCAATTCCTCGAAAAGTGATATCCAGGAAGAAGAGGCAGCATAAAAAGCCTATCAGTGTTTGAACCATTTTTTGGAAGCAGTGTTGCTAGAACAACTGCTTGAACTCTGCCAAGGAATTATATAGTCCTGGAAGCATATCCAGGCACTCTTGTGTTTGCCATCCAAAGCATCGTACAATGCTGTGAAGTAAATGGCATCCCACCACGGACCAGAAATGTGCCAAGTGTTTGGCTGATACTCTTTGTGAATGCAAAACAGTTCCTGAGATGTATCTGTGAACATCTGTGGGCATTATGAGATCTGGAGGAACCAAATTGGTTGTTGGTTTATACTGTTGTTAATTATTTCACTTACAATTGCTTCTTACCTTAAAAATCTGTTTAATGGTTTTGTATCTGAATAGCAAAAAATAGGCAATTTGTGATGAGACTTAGGACAAACAATATTATTATACTCTATTCTATGACAATTACTTAGTTACTTAAAGAAAGTATCAGAAACCTAACAGACACTGTGTTTCAACACGGGACCCAGCAAATTGAACAGGACAGTGTTGGTGCATTGATTGCTTTTCAGCCCTTACACTGTGAAGAATTTTGAGGAAAGGAACTACAGGAAGACAGGTTAACTCTGTTCAGTGTTTTTTTGCAATTGTTATGAGCCTGAATACATGCTAAGTGCAGCTGAATGTTTCACAGTTGCCCTTAGTATTAAAAGTAAGAATAACAGTATCACCAAATTCCATAACCAGACTGCAAAGTGTATGGCGGTCCGCAGAAACCAGAGTGGATGCTGGTGCTTTCCCGTGTTTTCAGGTACCAGAGGGATTCTCATCTTTTTTCTTATGGACCTTTTGTTTACCATAGTGATCCTCCTCTCATTTGGCAACATGAAATGGATGGATGCTTTGACTCCTGGTATTTGTTGACACCCAAAGGCAGTTTCAAGCTTGGGAATGGCTGTGAATCCCAGTTTCTCTATGAATAACACTCTATTAGTCATAATAGATCTTGTTTTGGTGAGAGAATATTTATTTTTGGTTCCTGAGATATTCAGGAACGTGGAGTGTGTTGTGACCTGTTCCCAGGCATCTATGTTTCATAGATCAATTCACCCAGGTGTAGTTATTAATAAACCTGCTTAACCAATTTACATGCCTAAGTTTTAACCACTAAGTAATTAGTGAAAGCATTGCCGAGAAACTGGAAATTTGGGAAATGTGTCATTATTTGCATATCAGTATAAAGCAATTACTAAATTAAAGAGTGCACGTTGTGACAAACATGAAGCTCCTTTACTGTTGCTTTGTCAGTGCACATTAACATCAACTTGATGTGAAAGCCTGGCTTTCTCTGCGTGAGCTAAAAATCCTAAGGCAGAAGTACACAATGAATCACCCAGAGTTTGGAGGGTAGCACGCTGAATTGCCTTGGGGTTCAGAGCGAGGAAAGAAAAAACTGATGTAAAAGACCATTGAGAAAACGTATCAGTGGAAAGTAATTAACTCAAGATCCACAATTAGCCTCATGGTCTATACTGAACTGTGTTCCAGGTCTTTCAGCGTGTATTTAATTCTGTTACCCCGTGTTTCAAACAGCTGCAAATGGCTTGGCAGATTTTTCATCCTTTTTAATATTTACAGTTTTTGTCTAAGGAGAAGAATGAGCTCTGTAAGTGATCATGGGTATTTATTTCAGTCTCTCAAGTATATCTTTTTTAGTAGAAACTGTTGTACAAGGAAGTATTTTCTTTTTCTTTTTCCTTTAAATATATTTGTGGTTTGAAGCAACATTAAGTACTACAGTATCTGTCCTTCTGCTTTAATTCCTAACTTGCCTAACTAGGCTTACTCAAATGAGAAGTAATCAAAACTAGGGATAATTTTCTCTTTCCTTCAGCTAGCAAACAAGAATGAGAGATTCAGAGTATTACAGCTGGTGATTAACAGCAAGCGTAACAAAAATTGGCGTGTGTGTTCAACCAGCGTGCGTACCAGAGCTGGGTGTTCCCAGAGGACCAGGCACAGCTTTTTCTCAAGCTTGTACAGAAACACTCCGCAGTGCTTTCAGAAGCTTGTGTTACTGTGGTTGTCGCTGTGGCTCCAGCATCCCTCATCTGGTGTCTGAAGGACACACGTGGCCTGCTCACTGTGCCGTGGGCTCTCCTCCAGCCTCCCTCCTCCCACCCCTGTGCTGTTTATCCACAGGTTGATTCCAGAGCATCTTCCCTGTGCTGCTGCCTTCAGCACATTGTGGAAAGATCTCCCAGGTTGTGCCTTTACACTGCACCAGAAGGAATAAGATACATATGTTAAATATGCAGCCTTTTGGAAGAAACTGCAGAAGAATTTTGGAGAATTAAGCAAAGCAATCTCCTAATCCTAATCTAAAGATTTTTTTTTTAAATTTATTAATACACTTTCTTCAGTTGAGGTCTTTTTTTAACTTTCTGGTTCTGTGGTTTTTAACTCTGTAGCATTCCTTGGTGATTTTAATCTTCATTCTAGTTCAAAGATCTACCATGGGAACATCACTGAAATCCTTGGAATGAATTTCCTACAACCTGTGTTGACAGGTTTAAATTACGTACTCTGACACTGTTCTTGTGGCTGGATTAGAAACTTTTTTTCGAGTTAAACCTGCGATAAGTAATTGTCACAGCGCGCTGGCACAATGCTAATTGGAAGCGACATGTCCAAACCGGCCTCAGTAACATGAAGAACCCCAACAGGTGTGAGGGGTGGATCTTCCCATGGGCCCTGCTGAACTTCTCACAGGGGGAAAAGAGGAGAAAAAGTGAAATGAACCTTGAATAAAGCTGTCAGCAGTAATTATCTCAACAACACTTTGTGAGGAGCTAAAATAAGCATTGCTGATTTATAACCTGAACACACTCCACCCTAGAGGTTTTTTTTTTATCCAGTTAGTGTTTAAAATGAAACGTTGAATACCTGTCAAGATTTTTTTTTGTATGTGTGTTGGAGATGCGTAATGAAAATGAAGTTATTTTCCAGAGGAAGTTAATTTCAAGGGCTGTCAAATTTTTTAAACTCTTGAGTTCTTTTTAATATTTGTACAATAGGTTTGTTTGTTTTATTAAACTTAGAGCATACTTGACTGTTTTTTCCCAGCTAATGTTAGTTGATGTCAAACGACAAAGGGGCTGATGTAGAATTACATCCAATTTTTATTGTTGTTCAAAGATGGATAAGGGTTTACTTGGCAGTAGAGGAGCTTTGGTTGGTTGATTTTTTTTTTTTTTTTTTTTTTTTTTTTTTTTTATTTTTTTTTTTATTTTTTTTTTTTTCTTTTTTTTTCGTAGATATCCTTTTTTTTTTTTTTTTTTTGTAATTATGTACTAAATCTGAGTAGCAATGTCTTGTTGACCAGTATAGACCGAAGAGAGCCCTTCAGTTCTATCTAGTAAATCTCTCTGGGTCTCATAATTAATTTCATAGTACAAAAAAGCCCTTGTTTTAGTAAATTTAAAAAAAATGCAGTTGATAGACTTTTAAAAATTGTAATGTACCTTCATTTTACAGTGGGATACTTACTCATTGTCGGTGTAATAACTTGTTTTATGTACACAATGAATTTCAGTAGGGATAGAAGTGATTTTACAGTCTGTTACTAATGAAAGAATACTTGCTAGCTTTGAGAAAAGAGCAAAGCAAAAGATAAACATTAATCCACAGTAAACCTTTAATCTCTTGAAGTTTTAAACATTACTTTCAAACATGAACATGTGTGAACTTTTAAATCATACGTCACTTTGACTTTTTGAGATTATGCACTGAAAACAAGATAGATTATTCTATAATTATACAGCGGTAAGTGATGGGTTTGGCAGTGTTGAGCATCTATTTGTTCCCAAGGAATCTAGTGAAGGTTTGTCTGAGCACAAACAGGCTGCCCATACATTGTTAATAATGCTTGGTTAAACACTGAGAACTAGGGCCATGGCAAGAAAAACCTAATATGAAAGATCTCTTCTTGTAGCATCATTTTTCTTGAAATTATAAGACTGAGTATCCTCAGAAATACCATGAGCTGCCTGGGAGTCTACCACCTCCTTCCTATGTGGAATGGTTTCTCTGTGTTTGGGTCTCCAGCCAGGAAGGAGTGTGGAGCCATCTGATATTCTCTGGAGAATCACAAAAAAATTGCTAAAGGCTTCCCATACTCTTATTTCCCCTGCTTCAGTATTCATATGCAAGGTCTGTGCTGGTTGCATTTAAAAACTTCGGTTTTCTTCAACTGTTTGTATAGTGGAAAGCTTCCCACTCTTACATTTCAAGTGTGGAAGCAAAACTTCTGCCATCATTCACGTGCTCTACCTCTCCTCCCTCCCTTTTACACTTTGTTTTTTCCCACATGCCACATTAACTGCTATCTCTCTTTCACCACACAAATATATTGCTTTATATCTTTGCTTTATATTTTGCTCACTTCTTTAGTCTCAAAACCGGTAGGTTACAAAAGAAAAATGGGAAATGGAAATGCTAGTGAGCTGGGAGCAGCAGCCTCAGCTGTGGAGCAGCCTGACCAGTCTTGTTCCAGTGGTAAGCAACAAGCAGAATTATTTATTTTCTAGGCATTTCAAATAGGTTGTTTTATAATTTTTTCCTATGTCTTTCTGGGGAGTGATGTTAGGTATAACTGGTCTACAGTCCCCTAGATACCACCCTGAGATTCTGACTTAAAGACCTGAGGTGTGAGGCATAGGTCTGTGCCTTCATCCAGCCTTGCTGAAAAGTATTTCTCTCTAATTTCTCATTCTGCACAGTTAGCATGGCAGTCTTTTTGAACAGGGATCTTAATGTGTCTGGTGAGGAAGAATAGATGACATCTTGATAGACTAAGAGAAATGAACTTGTTTGAATTCCTCAGAGATCTGCCCATCAAGAAGAAGGGATTGGCAATGATGAGTATGCCTTGCAGACATCTGAACTGAAGTCTGTCTAGACCAAGAAGCAAGAGAATTTCTTGCTTTTCACAATGTTACCTACCTTGACTGAAGGGCCAGAGAATGGGCTGAACCTGGAGATATGGAAAGGCTCCTTTGCAGGAGGCATGCTATTCAGCCAAGATGTAGGAAATGAATTGTTTTATCTTGTTTATAACCTTACTACTCCTGGTGCACTTGGGCTATGAAAGTGTTTGATCCCGAATATGCCTTGTGTCCAAATTCAGCCAGTAGTACCATATGCATATAGAATATAGTAGAAAAAAATGTTGTTCTTTCTCAAACTTCGTATAGTTGCCTTCAAAAAAGAACAGATTTTTCCTTCTAATTATATGGAAATTAGAATTTTGCCAGGAGAGGCACCTGCCAGTCATTGAGTATTTTGCTATGGGCACCTCTGTCTTAGGTTATTTTGGATAATTGAACAGGGTGTGTTATGAAATGTACTCAGTCATGTTTGTTTCTTTATGCATTAGCCATGTATCAGTGAGTAAACCAGTAAATGAAAAAGCTGAGCAACTTGCATTTTGAGCACAGCGAAAGGGCTGTCACATGGAGCATTAGACCAGGATTAGGTTTCAGTCTGTAGGCAACAGTGCATTCATTTCTGATTGAGAATATCTTGTGTGATAGATGTGTATTATAAATCTCCACAAGTGTGCTACAGCCTAATGTGCAATCTCTAGAAAGAGCTCTTGCTCAGATGACGACCTCCAGATTTATAAATATTATTTTGGGATATCATTTCCACGTTTATTAATATATTTGTTTCTAACATGTAACCACAGCAGGCTAATATCAACAAGCTCGTTGTGGCCAAAGTACTAAACAGCGGGCACAGATGTCTGTTAGATTTCATCTTTGGGAAGGTTTCCTTCTGTGGCTTCTTCCATCTGGCTGGGCTACTGAGTGCAGCTGGGAAGCGGGAAATATAATTTTGCGTAGCTGTTCTTCAGGATGCTACAACTGGAGGGCAGGTTATTAAGATTTCTTTTTGCCTAACATACTACAAGCTGACCTTGAGTAGGACTGGGAATTAGTCTGCTTTTTATGGGAGATTTATGAAGGAGAGTCAAGTATCGGAAAACATGCTTTCTTTTGTACACCAGAATTCTGTTTGCTTACCTTATCTCTGAGTATTAAAGGCAGAAAACATGGATTATTTTCCTTTGCCACAGGAGGAAATCACTCTGAGAATTCCCCCATGTAGTTTTCTATTGAAGCAGATTATATTCAGCCAAACATAATTCTGCAGTAGTACAGCTAGTTGAATCATTCAAATGTTTCATAGCAGTCAATACAGAATTTGCATTTGTTTTTATGATCTTTTTACTTTATGTTAAAAATCCTGCAGGTACATCCACTGCAAGGTTTTTGTTGTGGTTTATGTTGCCATTGTCAGATAATGCGGGTTGCTTCACTTCACTTGCTGTGCATGAGCAAGTGAAGTCTCACATCATCGCCAGACTCCTCTCTTTTGCATATCAGATGTTCTGTTTGACCTTTGAATTTCTGCCAGCAAATAATCAAGAATCTGTAGTTTAGGTCAAAAAACTCTTAGAAAAGAAAATATTTTACCATGGAAAAATACTAACTTCAGTGAGTTGGGAAAGATTCTTCATCTGAGTAGCTCGAGCAATAAAGTAAGTTACTCTGTTACTATGAATGAAATTGTTTCTCATTTTAAGTGGTCTTTTAAACAGACAAAAGCTGTTTTTTAAGACTGACAGCTACTAGTTGATACAGTGGAAGGGGTGCATTAGAAAACTTGCCCTGGTTATCAGGAACAGTGGTAAGTGCCTGTATGTTTACTGCACCTGCAGTAATGTGTGTTAAAGCAAACCAAACAAGCCAAACTCCCACACACTCCAAAACCTCAAAACACTCACTACTCTTGTGGCAATCAGATACTTAACAAAAAGTACAAAATAAATCAGTACTCTTACTTTCCTTAAACACTATCACTGATGCTTGCTTGTTTTCAGTGGTTCTTGTTAAAATAGCTACATCCTTTTTGAGAAAAGGCATCCCTTGGTGACAAGTGAACAGCACAACCTCTCAAGTCATGCCAAAGCAGGTCCATTACATATCTACAGATATAGATAGATGTATCTGATAGATGATAGCTAGGCTTTTTATGCAGTGATAGTTAAGGGTGAGGAAGGAGGTCCAGATCTTTACATGTTATTGCTTTAAGCTGGTCCCTTTGGGTGTCCAGCTATATTCTGTAAGGTATTAGCAAGCTCTTAGAGTTTGCCTTCATACGTCCCTCATTGGATACGATTGCCATGAGAAGCTTTTTTGTAGTGCTTTTTTCCTCCATCAGCGTGTGGTTGCACATGAGGAAGACCTATTCGTCATATCCAATTACTGCTTCCCTGATGCAGTACACCGAGCTTATAAATTTATATCAGCATTTCTCAGCAGAGAGAGTTCTGCAGCTGCAGTTCTCCGCTGGTATTGTTCCTTCATGTTCGTACTACTGTTTATCTTTCTCAGATCTTCAGTGTCTTGATTAAATATCCCTGGACTGGTACAAGAGTCTGAGTGTGCTCCTTCCTTTGTAATTTCCAAAGTCTGCAGGAGTGGGAATTAAGTTGCGCCAACAAACTCCTTCTAGAAGATTGCAAGCTCATGAGATTATGGACTCACAGTTTTTCCTATTATTCTGAGCATGTGATGGCAGCACTCTGGAGTTACATGCTCTCAGTGGTTTCTTTCCCTCTTGCAGATGTATTTGTATTATGAAATATTTGAGAAAAATAGTCTTTTTAGATTGTTCTGAAGCATGTTTCTAGAAGCTTCTACATAAAAATGATACTTTCTAACAGGAAGAATAATCCAGTGATTAAAGCACCTGGTCTCACTCCAGATTTGGCAAATATTTCTAGGTTCTTGATAAAGAATCCTGCGCATTTGGATCAGAAAAGATGTTGCTTGATTTTGTCTCCCAATTATTAATGCTGGCAATTGAAATACAAATCATCTTACATTGAACAAATAAATTCTGGGTCTTTGTGCTGGAAAGCACAACTGAGCATTAGGCTAATTTATTTTGTCTCTAGATTGTAAAGTTTGGTAGTAATCTTCCTTTTAGTAGTTAAAATATTATTTCAAGTATCCTTTGTGCCCTTTCAGTCCCGGTCGCACCATTGCCTGTTTACATGCCTGGAGCAATCTGTTTGTGTTAATATCTGTGCTGTCTCCTAAAAGGATTTTCCTACTGCCACTCTCCCTGGAATGTTTTGAGGCTTCATTTTTTTTTGTCGTTCTCTTTAAAAAGCTATAGGAAGCTCAGTGGAAGACTTTCTGCACTTCCAACAGGTGCAACTAGTCCATACACAGTGATGGACAAGAGATCTGGCTTTTCAGTAATGGCCTTGAGTGGCTTTTTGCGAGTTGTTTTGCCTATTTCTGTTTTGCTTTCCACCTCATGTACCTTACAGCTGTGAAACCTTCTGAGTAGGGACTTGGCATGTGTGTGCATTTACTGCCTAGAAAAAATGGAATAACCCTAGTTGGTTTTGCTTTAATGTGTTATTTATTTGATGATCCGTCTAGCTCAGTATTGGTGCCATGAGCCTGCATATGCATTTTTCAGTGTCTCCTCTTGTGCACGTGAAAGCCGAAGCTTTCAGCAGCCTGGGCTAGTGGGAGGTGTCCCTGCCCGTGGCAGAGGGGTTGGAACTCGATGATCTTTAAGGTCCCTTCCAACCCAAACCATTCTGTGATTCTATAGTACTCACGTAACAGTGATTTTCACGCAGAAAAAGAAAATACTCTGAAAAGCTAGTGACTTTTGAGTTTTTGCACAATCAGAAGGGTTCATGAGCTGTTAATGTGGGTCATCTCATCATGTACTCAGGCTACAAACCACCCATTTCAGTTTTGGAGTTGGTAAAAAGATGATGTCCATTCCCATGGGAAGATAGCTGTGACACCACCATTCGTGTATCTGATTTGCTGCAATCCTGATTGGGAGTAGGCAGATGCAGTATTTAGAAAGAAAAAACTCCCTAAGAGCAGTCTGACATCTAAACAGTTCTTGCCACGGAGATATTTCAGCGGGTGTTCCCATCAGTAAACTGGTCTGTGTTCCAAATAGTTGTAGAAGTTGAGGTTTGCTGTCCATGGCACCAAGAGCAGGCACCATGAGCTGCCTGGGAAGTAGGCTTTTGCTTAGTGTTGATGTCTTTATAATTAAAGATTGAGGTTTCTGGTGCAAGAGTCTCCCTTGAGAGAGGACTCTCTAACTTCATTCTAGAGAAAAGTTCATGCTGCTAGATTATTTTGAAATGAAAGGTAGAGCTTCTATTTGTCCCAGCCTTTCCTTTGCAAAAAACTTCTCAAAAAAACCCAAAAACAAAAAAACAAAAAAACAAAGAGGAGGGTGATTTCTGACACAAATGTGCACAAAACCCCAACATTCCAGCAAGCATCTGGGGAGTGTGATGAGATGTGCTCTAATGCTGAACCCCTTCTGCTGTTAGCTCATTTTTGAGAGACGCTTTGACACTATAATACAGGGTTGCAAATGTAAGCTACAACACCCTGCTATTGGGCCAAGTGATGAAGCAGCACCATAACTGCTTGCTTGATCTTAACGCTCTTTCTTTAATGTGTATGTAAAAGATATCGGGAGCCTTTCCAGGCATCTGTCAGGGTATTTGATGCTGTTAGACAGGGAACTTCAGTATGTGTGTGGTTAGTGTGTGTGTGTTTTACCAGGATTTTATATAGTGTGGTGACTACAGGGCAAAGTTTCAGGTTTTATAACAGTTGAGTTTTGTTTATTATTAAAAGCTTAGAAAAATACTAATTGAACTAGTGGATTATTACAGAGAATACAGTTCTTGTGCCCTTGTCACATGAGTTTCTTAGGTAATTGGTCTTGACCTGTATGTCGTCTTTAATATTTCGTTTGCTCCAGAGTAGTATTACTCACTTCCTTTAAGACGATAGCTGGGCTTTTTGTGCAGCTAAACTTCTGTTTAACCTCGCTATGAGAATGTGACAGTAGGCTAGTTCAGACAGGTTAATGTTCATTTGGTAACCAGCCTGCTTAATCAGCCTGCTGCAACCTGCAGCAAATTAAATCTTTGTGAGTTCTAGCAGACAAGTGATAAAGTCATTCTGAATTATGTATAAAAATAAATGGGGTATTCTCAGTGCTCATGGCAGTAAATGAAATTTAAGGCTTATGATTTATTCTTGGTTTTTGTTAAGGTTTATTTAAATTCATTTTACTTTAATGTTTTTACAGTCTAATTAGGAGGGTGCTGTATTTCTGAAACACGTAATGTCTCTCATTGTGTGCCCCTCAGAAATAGTGATCATTTTGATAGGATCTAGAAAATCTTTTTCTGCCCTGTGTTTCTTCTGAAGAAACCATTAGAAACAATATTTTAAATATACAGCCAGACCTATCTTCCTCCATGTCACTGAGAATTGTGCAGCATCAAATATTTTGTCATTGCCAAGATGAATTGTCTGTCTTTATTTAAGAGCTGTTTACATTGTAAATTTAGCCCACATGTTATCA
>VZTO01007631.1:1508-22646 GCA_013400615.1 Syrrhaptes paradoxus
CCCAAGTGATGCTGCTGGAGATGAAGGGCTTCCCTCCGGGTACAGCAGGTACCTGAAGAGAGAATGGAGATGGAGGAACCGCAAGGGACACAGCAGGCTTCATCCTGCAGAGCTGAGCAGCCAGCACGGTGCAAGAGAAAGGAAGAAAGACCGAGACATGAAGAGGGACATTGCAGACCTTTGGGATCCTCAGAAAGCAAAGTACTGATGGTCCTGGACCCACAGGAGCTGCTTCCGACCCATGGTGCCACCACCAGCATCCCCAGAAGAGATGGTGCCCACGCGCTGCCAGTGCCAGAGGCGTTGGGGGGGTGGGAGCTCTGGAGGTCTTGGTTCAACCTCCCTCTTACCACAGAACCACCACAGACACTGGGCTGGGATGGCTGTGGCTTAGTTTGAGCTTTGAAAGTCTCCCCAACCTGGATTCACCTCTAGAAGGAGCAGGTATGATGCCCACCGTGTTCCCGAGTCGAACAGCGCAGCCCCTCGAGATGCCTGCAGGCTCCCAGACAGGCGATGCCGAGCCTTCTCCACGCAAAGCTGAGATTATTTCCCTCCTTCACGACCACCTGCAAATGTTCCGAACTCTCCAAGGACAACGTTGGTTGCACTTCTCCCACCCTTCACCCTAACAGTCCCGCAAGGGCGCGTATGATTTCCACAAATGTTGATATTCTCGCCTTCGCCAGCCCCCCAGCTCCCAAGCGCCAGACTCCAAACAAAGCCAACAGAAACCCCTCCAGGAGCGGGAGCAGCCAGCCGCGTCGATGACATGCCGAAGACGAGGACAGGCAGCTCTCAGAGCACGTACAACACTGTGCAGGACGTTCCACCAACCTCTCCTTCCCTGCTTGCTCATTTCCATCGGGCACTTCCCACATCTACGGACGACGGTCTCCAGCTCTCTCTCCACGTTCTGCAGGTACCAGTCCCGCCCATGTTCATTTTTCTCTTGGTTACCTGCGGGCTCTCAGCACTCCTGACCCATCTGCACTGTTTCTCCCGTCGCTAAACACATCCTCCTCGCACCCCGTAACGGTCCGTTAGCGCTCAGTCCTCCCGGCCCTTCCGCTGAGCCCAACCTCACGCTCTGTTCTCACTCTTCTGGGTTTCTTTTCCCCATTTTACGAGCACACTTAATTTTGAGGTGATCAGCGTCATTACAAAAGCACCTTCTTGAATCCTCGGTGGTTTTCCCTCGGTGGGAGTGCGAGAACCGCGCTCTCGTGCATTACTGCCTGTTTTACAGACTTCCAGCAAATTTATTTCAAGGAAAGCAAGGAGCAGACACACAANGGGCGCGTACGATTTCCACAAATGTTGATATTCTCGCCTTCGCCAGCCCCCCAGCTCCCAAGTGCCAGACTCCAAACAAAGCCAACAGAAACCCCTCCAGGAGCGGGAGCAGCCAGCCGCGTCGATGACATGCCGAAGATGAGGACAGGCAGCTCTCGGAGCGCATACAACACTGTGCACGACGTTCCACCAACCTCTCCGTCCCTGTTTGCTCATTTCCATCGGGCACTTCCCACATCTACGGACGACGGTCTCCAGCTCTCTCCGCGTTCTGCAGGTACCAGTCCCGCCCATGTTCATTTTTCTCTTGGTTACCTGCGGGCTCTCAGCACTCCTGACCCATCTGCACTGTTTCTCCCGTCGCTAAACACATCCTCCTCGCACCCCGTAACGGTCCGTTAGCGCTCAGTGCTCCCGGCCCTTCTGCTGAGCCCACCCTCACGCTCTGTTCTCGCTTTTCTGGGTTTCTTTCCCCATTTTACGAGCACATCTCATTTTGAGGTGATCAGCATCATTACAAAAGCACCTTCTTGAATCCTCGGTGGTTTTCCCTCGGTGGGAGTGCGAGAACCGCGCTCTCGTGCATTACTGCCTGTTTTACAGACTTCCAGCAAATTTATTTCAAGGAAAGCAAGGAACAGACACACAACAGACAGCAGCAGAGCTGCACTTAAGGTTTTTTTACCACTTTGCTTCTTGTAAGCACGAGGAATAAATGCTTAGAAGCTGGTAACCCTTTAGAGAAAACCAGAACATCCCCGTTCTAACCGGCTCCCGCTGTAATTCCACCCAGAGGCAGCTTCCCCCCAAGGCTGACCCACTGCCACCCACCCGCCTTCGCCTCCTCCAGCCTCTCGTCCCCAAGCCTTGCTCCGAGCCCAGCGCTTGTGCTCCGTGCCACCGGTCTCGGCGCTTTTATCCCCCCGAGCACCCCACAGACACCCAGCTGGACAGAAAACCTTTGTGACACAACCGCTTTAGGGACACGGCTCCAGTCTGATTTTTTGAAGCGTGTTTCTGAGCAGAGTTCTGGAAGCGTAGGTCCGCCGGATCTCTCCCGGAGCAACAGAAGCTCTCTCCAGGTTGTCACCACCTCGTTCTCCTTCGTCCTTCGCCACCCTTGCCTCACCATCTGCTTTCAATACCAGCCGCCTGCCGGCTCTGTCACTCCACTCCAGTCATCAAACCAGAACATCTTGTCTCCTGCAAAGCACCTTTCCTTCCGTCCAACATTTCGAAAAGAAACTTTGAAGAGGCAGATTCAAGAAAATCTTTTATATACAGACACATATACCGTTCCTCCACCTCCCGGCTCTCCCAGCCCACGGGACAGAAATAAATCAAGATATCCTCTCCTTGGTTAGACACGAGCACAAATACCATCCTCTGGAATGTTTGCACTTCAGTGTATTTTCCTTTTCCAAAGCAAGCAACAATAACCATTACCAAGCCGCAGGGAAGCGACACTGTGGACGGCAGCCTTTCCCACGGCGCTTCCCTGACGATTGTTTTATTGACCTGGGACAGGGAATCGCTCCAGTTCCGCTCCCTCTCTTGTACAATTTCCCCAGTTTCATCCAGAGCTGG
This sequence comes from Syrrhaptes paradoxus, assembly GCA_013400615.1. Classification (NCBI taxonomy): domain Eukaryota; kingdom Metazoa; phylum Chordata; class Aves; order Pterocliformes; family Pteroclidae; genus Syrrhaptes; species Syrrhaptes paradoxus. Next base: position 4,392 of record VZTO01007631.1, read on the forward strand.
TCCTCAGTCTTTCTTCTCCATGAACGCGGTGTGTTGGCCCTGGAGATAGCTCACTATCTTCTCCTCTATTTCCATTCCTTGCGCTATTTCCTCCTCGGAAAGAGATAACGGAGTCTGAGAGTCTTTGGTTACGATAATTACAGAGGTTCTGCGCGACTCCAGGATGTTTGCTACCACCACCTGGTGACGGTATTTCTCCAGAGCCTGCCGCGATTTATCGATTAGGATCAAGGGATCGGTTTCCAGTTTAAAGGAAATAACAAACGCCTCTGGGGCCCATTCTTTGACGAGAGGAGACAGCATTTTTGGCACCATCTTCATTGTGATCTATATCGGGGGAAAAAGAGCAGAGAAAAGTTTTAGTAAAAACATTTGGATGCATTTTAATAAGAGACGGGGGAAATTCCAGCTTTGCTTCACATTATATTTACAGTGGGAAGTTCTCCGAGGCAGTGTTTGGCCAGATCTCACCAAACAAGGTTAACGCGCTGAAAAATTAAATTAAATTATCGGTCTGGTACTAACAATGAGCAGGGTGTTCTTCAGCGATGAGGCAAACCCACAGTAACTGCGTAAACATTTTGTTATTTAAGAGCTAAAACCCACTCGGGGAATATAAACATAAGCAGCAGAAGATAAAAAAAAAAAAAAAGAATTACAACTGCAGAAGTTTTCAGCTCTCCAAAATCCAGGCGGCTTATCAAATCCTGACCCTGCTTTCCAGCAACTCTAAAGCATAAACACGCCAAAGCACTGGGGGGAAAAAAAAGCAGGAGTCTGTTCTCCAGCTTCCTGACCTCTGGGTCTGTCACTGGGAATCAGGCTGGGTCTCATCTTTCCTACACTAGCGATAAAGAATTAAGCCCAGCAACTTGTTAGAAATTAATTAAACAAATTTGGTATTTCATAATATACAGAGCTCTAGATCCACCTGCTCCCATAGCTGAAAGAGGTCTGGACACGAGACAGGAGCTATGCTTTTGGGCTGTTGTCAGTGTTAAGTGACACAAATTCTCCAGCAGCAACTATTTTCCAGCTGTCCTGAGACCCACCATCGGCTTGTCTCCGTGTTCTAAGCACGTGCAGCTTTAAACGGGTATTTCCAGGGGATTCTGCCCCCGTGGAAACACACCCCCCCATTCCCAGGGAAAACACCCGCGGTTTCGGCCAGCGAGCCGCTGCTCTGCAGCCTTCCCCAGGTCTGTTCACAGCCCTGACCCCAGCAGGACGTGGGAACAGCGGGGACAGCCGGGGTGCTGGAGGGGAGGGGGCAGCGGCGGGGGGCCATGCCCAGGGGTGTCTCACCTGCAGCGGCCCCTCCGAGGACTGGATCTTGTGCTCGGGCATCTCCGAGGCGGGGATGTAGAAATCCGAGACGGCGGCTGCCAGGTAAAACATGACACTGGAGCCTGTGAGAAGCACAGCCGCAGTCAGCCACCGCCGCTGGGCCACCCGAGCGGCCCGGCCCTGTCACCCCAGGGACCCCCGGGGTGACCACAGCCAGCTGGGCCCCCCTCTCAGCAACCTGGGGAGCCCAGAGCCCCCCTCAGAGACCCCCCATCACTGACCAGCACTGCCCTGAGGGCAGCGCTGACCCTACACACTGGGGTCTGACACTGTCACCCACCAGGCCACCTTGTCCCCTCAGACCAAGCCCCCACAGCCCCCAGGGATGACCCAGACCCTCATACTGGGGTGCTGGAGCCCCCACGGGCCACCCTGTCCCCCTCACACCCTGAGACCCTCAACCGGGGGTCACCCCATCCAGGGATCTCCCTGTCCCCAAAGCTGCCTCGNGCGCCATACAGTCCCTGGGGCCACCTTGTCCCCTCAGACCTTGGCCCTGGGACCACCCTGTCCCCCTCACACCCAGGACCCCCCTGAGCTGCCTCATCCCTTCACCTTGACCCCCACAGTGCCCCCACCCACCTCATGCCCAGGACCTCCCCCAGGGCCACCTTGTCCCCTCACACCAAGCCCCCAGGGACGACCCAGACCCTCATACGGGTGTGCTGGAGCCCCCATGGGCCACCCCATCCCCTCACGCCCAAGATCACCCCCCACCCCAGGACCACCCTGTCCTCCTCACACCCTGAGACCCTCAACTGGGGGTCACCCCATCCAGGGATCACCCTGTCCCCTCCCTGTCCCCAAAGCTGCCTCGTTCCCTCGCCTTGGCCCCCCACAGCAGCCTCCCCCCTCACACCCGGTACCCTTACATCAGGGTCGCCTTGTCCCCTCAAGCCCAGGTCCCCCCCCTCCCCGGGACCCCCCCAGGGCCACCTGATTCCCCTGGCAACTGGGGACCCCCAGCCAGTGGTCACCCCACCCCCTCACACACCGAGACCCCCCCAGGGCTGCCTTGTCCCCTTGGCTTGGCCCCCATGGTGGCCCCATCCCCTCACGCTCAGAACCTCCTGGGGGCCACCCTGTCCCCTCAGGCCCAGGATCACCCTGGGACCCCCCCATCCCCCTCACTCCCCGGGATCCCCCTGGGATGGCATCATCTCCTCACACCCCGGGACCCCCCCCCAGGGATCGGCCCCATCCCCTCACACCCTGGGACCCCCCCCGGGGCACCCCCATCCCATCACACCCGGAACCCCCCCCCGGGACCCCCCCAGGGATCGGCCCCATCCCCTCACACCCTGGGACCCCCCCCGGGCCACCCCTATCCCATCACACCCGAAACCCCCTCCAGGGACCACCCTGTCCCCTCACAGCCCAGGACGCCAGCCCTGTCCCCTCCCCCCCCCGGCCCCCCCCCCGGGCCCCCCCCCCCCCCGCCCCCCCCCCCCCCCCCCCCCGGCCCCCCCCCCGGGCCCCCCCCCCCCCCGCCCCCCCCCCCCCCCCCCCCCGGCCCCCCCCCCGGGCCCCCCCCCCCCCCGCCCCCCCCCCCCCCCCCCCCCGGCCCCCCCCCCGGGCCCCCCCCCCCCCCGCCCCCCCCCCCCCCCCCCCCCGGCCCCCCCCCCGGGCCCCCCCCCCCCCCGCCCCCCCCCCCCCCCCCCCCCGGCCCCCCCCCCGGGCCCCCCCCCCCCCCGCCCCCCCCCCCCCCCCCCCCCGGCCCCCCCCCCGGGCCCCCCCCCCCCCCGCCCCCCCCCCCCCCCCCCCCCGGCCCCCCCCCCGGGCCCCCCCCCCCCCCGCCCCCCCCCCCCCCCCCCCCCGGCCCCCCCCCCGGGCCCCCCCCCCCCCCGCCCCCCCCCCCCCCCCCCCCCGGCCCCCCCCCCGGGCCCCCCCCCCCCCCGCCCCCCCCCCCCCCCCCCCCCGGCCCCCCCCCCGGGCCCCCCCCCCCCCCGCCCCCCCCCCCCCCCCCCCCCGGCCCCCCCCCCGGGCCCCCCCCCCCCCCGCCCCCCCCCCCCCCCCCCCCCGGCCCCCCCCCCGGGCCCCCCCCCCCCCCGCCCCCCCCCCCCCCCCCCCCCGGCCCCCCCCCCGGGCCCCCCCCCCCCCCGCCCCCCCCCCCCCCCCCCCCCGGCCCCCCCCCCGGGCCCCCCCCCCCCCCGCCCCCCCCCCCCCCCCCCCCCGGCCCCCCCCCCGGGCCCCCCCCCCCCCCGCCCCCCCCCCCCCCCCCCCCCGGCCCCCCCCCCGGGCCCCCCCCATCCCCTCACACCCGGGACCCCCCCCGGGATCGCCCCCGTCCCCTCACACCCGGGCCCCCCCCTCGCCCCAGCCCCTCCCGGTACCGAAGGGCGCCAGGGCGCGGGCGGCGGCGCGCAGCAGCGCCAGGTACTCGGTGAGGCCGGTGAACTCGATGGCCAGCAGCGCCCCCGCCTCGGTCGCCCGCCGGTACTCGCGGAGGGCGGGCAGCAGCGCGGGCAGCGCGGCGGGATCGGCGGAGACGGCGGGGGGCGGCCCGGGGCTGANGCGCCTCCGCCGCCGCCTCATCCGCGCCGCCCGCCGCCATGCCCGGACACGCCCACTTCCGCCGGAAGTCAGCTGTACGCGCACGCACACACACCCGGAAGTGTCGCCTTGGCAACGGTGGCGGCGTGGGGAGGAGCGCTGCAGGGGTCCCGGCGCTGCGAGCTGTGCGGGGCGGGGCGGGCGCGGGTCCGCTGCCACCGGTGCCGCCTCACCTTCTACTGGTGAGAGCCCCGGTGCTGGGGGGGACCGGGGAGAGGCCTGCGGTGGGGTCCGGGAGACAGCAGCGGGCCTGGGGCGCGGGGACGGGGACGGAGGCGGGGACCGGCCCCGGGACAGGGCTCGGGGCACACGGAGGAGGCCCAGGATGGGGCCCAGGTGACAGGAACAGGCCTGGGACGGGGACAGAGGCAGGGACCAGCCTGAGGAAGAGGCTCAGGGCACACGGAGGAGGCCCAGGATGGGGCCCAGGAGGCAGGAACTGGCCTGGGACAAGGCTCAAGGTGCAGGGCTCCTGCTCAGGACAATGCCCGGGAGCTTGTGCCACGTCTGGGACCCAGGGACAGAGCCTGGGATGTGGCCTGGGCTGCAGGGACAGGCCAAGAGGCCGCGACCAGCCCCGGGACGAGGCTCAGGACACATGGAGGAGGCCCAGGACGAGGCCCAGGTGACAGGAACAGACCTGGGACAGGGCAAGAGGCAGGGACCAGCCCCAGGACAAGGCTCAGGACACACGGAAGAGGCCCAGGATAAGTCCCAGGTGACAGGAACGAGGCCAGGACAAGGCTCAAGGCGCAGGGCTGTGGCTCAGGACAATGCCCTGGTGGCAGTGACAGGTCTGGGACATAGGGACAGGCCCAGGAAAAGGGCCGAGAGACAGGGACAAAGCCTTGGGCGCAGGAACAGGGCAAGAGGCAGGGACTAGCCCCGGGATGAGGCTCAGGACAAGGTTTAGGACACGGGGACAAGACCTAAAGTGACGCCAGGGTGGCTGGGACGTGACCCAGGATGGAGCCGGGGAGAAGGACGAGCTCGGCAGGCAGGGCAGCGGGACCGGCCCCCTCAGCCATCACAGTGCCCACATCAAACAGAGCAGTGCGGCGAGCTTTGGGGTGTTCCCACAAATATCTTCGCTGAGACGGGGTCCTCAGTGAAGTCCTGCGTTAATTACAGAGTTCCTCGATTTCCCAGGTTGGACTCGGGGTCTGTTTGGCTTTGGGGTTGGTTGGGTTTTTTTTTTCTGTGTGTACTGCAGTGTTGAAATCCCGGCGTTTGCTCAAACCCAACCGTGCCAGGAGTTTAGTGAGGGGTTGAAATAAGGTTTTAACGAATCGTGGTGGGCTGGCAGGACAGCGCTGTGCTCCCGTCGGGGATGGATGAGGTGCTCTGTGAGCAGACCGGGGGCTGGCAGCTGTTGCGGGTAATTCCCCCGAAAATCCAGAAAACACCACCGGCGATAACCTTTCCTTACATCATTTCCAAGCAAACAAAAAATATTATTCTTCCCTTATTTTGTTAGCGATGTAGATCATCAAAAAGCTGACTGGGTTAGCATCCACCAGCAGATATGCCAGCTGCTGATTCCAATCCGTACGTCCCTCCCTCCTCCCCTTACTGAAAAAGAAAGAAAACACGGCGCGGAGCAGCTGGCGAAGAGGCAGGTACGTACAAGAAAAACGAATTCCACTTCAAAGTGCTGCCGGTGAAATTCTGTTGGATCTCTTCTTCCTATGCTTTGATGTCCGCGGTGGTGGGAGGGCACCTCGGTTGATCGGTTGCGGAGCTTGAATTTTTTTTTTTTAAGCAAAAACTCAAATAAGGGGAGTGGGAGCATCCTCCCTCTGACTCTACGAGCCTCCTCCCGTTTTTCACGCTCCTTACTCAAGGTCCTGAGGTTCCTCAGTGGCACTGGGTCTCCCCCAGTTAATCTGGGATCCAGCTGAGTGTTGCCTCGTGTCCCCATCCTTTGCTGACGTTCCCCTTTCTCAAAGCAGGGGGACAAAGAAGCAAAGTCCCCTCCCTGTGTTTACCTGGCCAATTTTAAACGCCCTTTCCCACTACCTACGGGGCTTTTATCTCTGCTTTTTGGCCTCGTGGGTGGTGCAGATGTGCGGCTCCCTTCCAGCCCCGGTGGTTTTCAACTCTTTGGGGTTTTTTGTTTTGTTTTTTTTTTTTTTTAATTTGTTTATGGGGTTCCAGGATCTGCTTTTCCACAATGTTGATAAAACAAAATAACCCACCCAAATACATCTGAGCTTGCCCCGTCAAAAATAAATTATCCTTTCATTGCATAACTCCTAATCGCAGAATAATGGGACAACAGAACAGCTGAAAGTGAGCTGCTAACAATGCCACCGAGAACAACCTCGTTAATCTGCTGGATTTGACGGCAGGTATTGTTTCCAAGGTTGTTTTTGGGCCAGGTGCTGGTGGTGGCTCGTTTGCTGCTCGTTTTTTTTTTTTTTTCTTGTTAGCATCCAGAAAGAGAAAGCCTGGAAGGGTGGAACCTGCGTAAACAAAAGCCTTGGTGGGGGAAAGGTTGTGAGAGGCTTTAGGCGGCAGTTTCCTTGGTAGGAATCGGACACTGACAGCCCAGTTGGATTTTTTCAAATCCCATCTGTCTGACAATCACAGGCAACACTGCTGCTGACCCACGGCCGAAGGAGGTCTGTTGGGACATCCCAGAAGCATCAGGGAAAATGCAAAAATTCCTTTGTTCCAGATTACATTTCAATTGATCTTTTAGGAATTCTGCAAAGAAAAAAAAAAAGTTAAAATTGAGCTTCCCAAGGCTGGTGGCAGGGTTTTTTCCATCTTTAACTGCTTAAAGCTTTTCCAAGAAGCTTCACCTCCACGTCGAGCGCTGACATTGTTGCATCCTTGGTTTTACAGCAGCTCACGACCCGGCAGACCAAGGAAGCCCTCCTTGGTGAGCTGGCAGCTGATGGTTTGTTTTTATCGGGTTCCTGGGGGGAAGGCAGCAGGAAGACGGGGCTGGTGGAGAAGGGAGGGCGCACACCCGGGTTAGCAGAGGGCAAACCTTCACCTCGAGCCTCGCCTCGCCGTGACTCCTTGGGAAAGTTCACCAGGAGCAGACTCTGATTGTTGTTTTTTTTTTCAGTAGAGATTTTTATAGGATTTTTAACAACCCCGTTACATTTGTTCTTTGCCCTTTGTCTCCAGACTATTTAAATAAAATACATTCTGGGAACGGTGTGTGCAGGGACACTTTGTCTTCCTTCTTTCCTAAGAAAGGAGTGAAGGAGCAGAAGCACCTGGGCTCTGCTTCGCCTGCAGCTGCTCGCCCAGAAATGAAGCCAGCCTTTACCTACAGCAAGGTATAGGGGCGACGACGTTCGGCCAAAAACTGGCTGACGAGCATTAGAAGAGCAGCGTGGAGAGGATTTACTGCCCTGGCTCGGTGGCTTCATCACATTGCTATGCACAGAGCCAACAAAAATGCTTTGGAGCTGAAGGAAAAGTCTCGTGGTGATCAGAGAAAAAAAAAAATTGTTCTGCTCCGAGCCTGCCTGTGGGTTTATTATTTTTTTGGACATTTCTGCTGGACTTTGCCAGCTCCTGCATCTTGTTTGTTTAGAAAACACCCAGCTGGAGCCTCAGGAAAGCTGGTGCGCATCAGAGTGCCCCGTGGCCTCGGGGAAGGTGCGCGAAGGTGAGAACCGGGAGGTGATGAGTCTCATACCATGTCTGGAGCCCAAAGCTTTGTTGATAGAAATCTGCTTTTGTCAACACAGCCGGGGGGCTGCCTGCAGACGGTACCTCTGAACTGACAAAGCTCCAAGTTTCTGTTTGGAGAATAGCCTCACCTGCCCGCCTGATGTCAGCTCGCCGCAGCCCCTGGCTACGGGAAAAGATCCACGCCTCGGCCGGCTACCGCGGTCCTCCGGCACCGGTGCGAGCCTCACCGGCTCCAGCTTTTGACTCAAACGCGATGGAAACCTTCCTTTTATAAATCATCGTTTTTTCAAGCATGTCATCATTTTTGGTGCCTGCGAGCGAGCGAATGGATGTGGAACCGAATCCCAACCCCCTGCTCCCACCTGGAGCAGAGCTGGGGTCCTCACAGCCTCCTCGAACCCCAGCTGGGGGAAAACTGCGTGGGGGCATCTTCAGAGAAACCTCTAATTGCAACACACATGAAAAGAGCCCAAAGTGTGCAGGTCCGGGGGCGTGGGGATGAAAAACAGAGCGGGGGGGCCAAAGCCACCGATCCCCCCAAGGCTTGTAAATGCGCGGTCTTAAATATTCAGCGCTGCAGGGGTTCTGTTCTCTCCTGCCCTTTCCCCTCCTCCTGGGAGCCGTGCAAGGATCCAGCCCTTAGCTTGTCCTTGCTGCAGATGTTTTAGATGGTTTACATCACGGGAAGCAGCGATGATCCTATTGACAAGGAGTGAAAAAAGAAGGATGCTGACCTCCAGCACCTCCCCAGGTGACAATCTGCTTGGTACCCGCGCACCAAAGCTGGTGCCGCTTGTGACGGAGGATGAGTGGCATGGACAGAAAAAGCAGCCTGAGAAATAACAGCTTTTATTCTAAATAAATAACAGCTTCGATTGCTCCTTGCCCTGAGCACGTGCTGACGTTCTCCTGGGCACCACGTGGGTTGGGTCCGTGCCTTTGGCACTCTGCTGGTGGCTCAGGGGCTGGAGAAGGACCCAGCGCTGTGTTCTCTGCCTCTTGGCTCTCCTTGCCGTAGCCCGGCGCTGTCACTCTCCGGTCTGTTCTTCGACGCTCTCGTTTCTCCAGAAAGGATGTCCCAGGATTTCCAGGAAACACTCGCAGGAGCTCCTGTCCCGGAGCCATTCCTTCACCCCCATGGCTCTGCCTCTCCCTAAGCACCTAAAACCCAGCAAAGTGCCAAAGCCTGACCTCCAGAAGCGCTGAGATTTGCTTTTCTGCCCTCTGCTCAGCACACAGCTGTAAAACAGAAAGCAACGACACAGTAAAACGCTCTTTTCCGCCGGCGCTCGCTGCACAGACCTGCCCGTGCCTCCTGGCAGTGCCAGCGCCGGGTGGCTCGCCGCCGCAGCACCAGCAGCGAGATTTCTCCGCAGGCAGCTTTCCCGCTGCGCCACTTGCGTGAAGAGCCGACGCAGAAGTTGGCAAAAAAAGCAAAGAGAAATAGATAAATACGCATCCTGGCTCTTTTTCGCTGCTGTTCCCCGGCGCATCGCCCGGGCACAACATTTACGGTCGCTGCAGCACTGTCGGCAGCACACGGGCGCTCCGACGGTGTTTGGGGCTGGTGGGGACATCGGGTGCTGCGAAGGGTGGAAAGACCGAATAGAGTCGCTGGAAACAGCAAAAGGCAGGGAGCAGCTGCACCCACGGGAAACTTTCTGAAACAGAAACCCTGCAGCAGCAGCTTGACAGCCAAACCCCGCCGGGGCGGTGGGTACGCCGGAGCGTTACGCCGTGCGTGGTTCTGATTTTGAGCAGCTTTCCGGGCTCCACACCCCAAATGTCAGGCCCGGGACTGGCCGGGGTGAGGAGCTCTGTCCCGCAGCTGGAGCTGTGCCATGCTGGCACCAGCCTGGCCACCCAGCCGCCGGCTCTGAGTCACCGCTGTCACCGTCACAGAGCCCCGCCACGGCCCCTTTGTCTAATCCTTTCTGCGCTCTTGTGATGATCGTTTTCTGTGCTTCGCAGCTTTTATTGCTGCAGCCTTATTAGTCCTTTTTCCTAGGCTTCGGGAATTCTTCGTCTCGTAAGACACCGCGTGACCTGAGAGGATGTCCGAAGCGGTTCCAGGATGTCCTGGCAGCTTTCGTTTCCAGCCGTTAATTACAGACACAACGTTACAGCCCCTGCTTTGCAGTTTGCAAACCGGAATGTGGAACGAGACCGTTGTTTCTCCTGATTTCCCCTGTCCCGTTCCCCTGTTTCCCTGCAGAAATACATCATCGAGCTCACGTACCGCACGGCCCAGGAGTTTGTTTGGGCTGGAAAGCCCGGAGAAGCCATCCCCGCAGCTCTGCACGCCGTGCGTTTCGCTACCGAACTGTACGGCTCGAATTCCGTGCAACTGGTGCCTGCTTATCTCCTCTTGGCCGAGGCCGCGGCGGGTAAGTATTGTCCAAACAGTCCCGTTGGCAAGGGCAAGACCTCCCTTGGGTCAGGTTTCTGGTTTCCTTTTACCATTTATCGGGGAAGGACCGGCTCTGCGTTTCGTGCCTCTGCCCTGCCTCAAGGGCGTTTCAGAGAGATCGGAGGAGTCGCACGCACGCCCACGGCCCTTTTCTGTGCCGGGCTGGGGAACAGAATGGCTCCTCCGTGGTGAGAGATCAATGGAAGCAGATGAAATGTTTTCTCCAGCTCTACCGATTCCCGCGAGAGAAGCCCTATAAAAATCTATTCGGTCCCTCTGTGGCTTCCTACGACTCTAAAGCATTAAATTCCCGCGGGTGGGTGGCTGCGCCCTTATCTCTGGGAACCAGCGGGCGCCGGAGTGCCTCCGTTCATTCACCCTGCCCGAAGGTTTTTCTCGTTGACCGTACGCTGGATAAAAAACTGCCAAATGGGGGCTGTGTGCGTGGAGAGCTGCTCTCCTCCGCTGCAGGCGTAAGGGGCTGAGAAATCGCCGTAAATTGTTGCCGTTACAGGACTGCACGCAATGCTCCGCTGGCAGAGTTGAGCCATCTCGAGGGTTGGCGTAAATGGCGAGAGAAGGGAAAAAAAATCCCATGAGTAATTCTGATGTGATGATACCAGAGCTGTTAGTCGGTGCCTGTTTTCAACACGTGTTCCAGGGCTATTGAAGGGGACACACGGCTTCTCTTGTCGCCCTCAGCATGTCTGTAAATGAGGTTTTGAGCCCTAAGGAGCACCCGGGAGAGAAGTGGGGGATCCACAAACTCCGTCTCCACATCAAACTACTGCAGAGGGACATTCTCGAAATTTCTAAATTACAAAATGCTGGTTATCCTGCTTATTCCCGCGTGTCATTTCAGGTGCTGGGCATCTTCCGGAGGCATCCAAGTACCTCTCGCAAGCGCAGTGGATTGTCCTCAGCGCTCCGGAGTGCAGCAATGCCCTTCGGCACCAGTTACATCGCAGCCTGGGGCTCTTCTGTGCCGCCGAAGGAAACTTTGAACAGGCTTTGTATCACCTGGCGAATGATGTAAGCCAACTCAAATACAGACACGCTTCTGTTTCTCTTCCTTCTCTGACACTCCCCAATCGGTATGAGAACCCCAGGAGCCAGATTGTGATCCTGGTGTGAGGTACCGAGAGGGTGCGGGTTAGAGACACCCGAACCCTTGGGATCTGAGACACCCGCGTGTCCGTGTGCTGGCCAAAGGTCTGGCTGAACAGTTATCCTCATTCCCTTGGTGTGACACAGAAACATGGGATCATGAAGGTTGGAACAGACCTCAAGGATCATCCAGTCCAACCGTCACCCCAACCCCACCCACCCCACTGACCCATGTCCCCAAGCCCCACATCCACACGGTTCCTGACCCCCTCCAGGGACGGTGACTCCCCACGGCCCTGGGCAGCCTGTTCCAACCCCTCATCACTCTTTCCCTGAAGAAATTGTTTCTCCTCTCCAGCCTAAACCTCCCCTGGCGCAACTTGAGGCCGTTTCCTCTTGTCCCATCCCTTGTTCCTTCAGAGCAGAGCCCAGCCCCCCCTCCTGCCCCCTCCTTTCAGCAGCTGTAGAGAGTGATGGGCTCTCCCCTCAGCCTCCTCTTCTCCAGCCTGAACCCCCCCAGCTCCCTCGGCCGCTCCTCCTCAGCCCTGTGCTCCAGCCCCTTCCCCAGCTCCGTCGCCCTTCTCTGGCCCTGCTCCAGCCCCTCAACGTCCTTCTGGTGGGGAGGGGCCCAGAACTGACCCCAGGATTCGAGCTGTGGCCTCCCCAGGGGCACAATCCTGCCCTGCTCCTGCTGCCCACACTATGGCTGGTCCTGGCCAGAACGCCGTTGACACACCTTGTCTTCGCTGCATCTGCTTCTAAATTTATTGATCAGCTTTGTTACGCTCCCGAGATGGACGGACATTCCCACCCCAAACTTTTTCCCCACGAGAGCAGTTTGCCAGCTCTGGAGCCGTGTCCGTGAGGATGCTTTCCCTGTCATTCGATCCCCCAAAGGCAGATGAACTCCGTGACATCCTATTTCTGTCCCCCGTAAACTATATTTATCCCGTGCAGAGTGATGTATCCCCGCCACTGTTGAACTTGATAGGACCTTTGTGTGGGCAGAGGTGATGACAAACGGCCGCGGAGAATGAAATCCTTTCTGTTAGCACACCTACAACCCTGTCCTTGCTTCGTCTCTAAACTTTTGGGGGAAATTCCCCGCCGGGCCATGGGTTTGCCACCTGAAAGGGGTGTCAGGTAATAGATTTTTTTTTTTTCACTCTTAGCGAGTCGCTGGTCGACGTCAGAGCAGCCCGAGACCTGCCTGAACCTTGGCTGCGTGTCTGGGATCTGCTGAGAGTCACACGCCGGCTCAGAATAGCTGGAATGTGCCAACCGCTGCCTGCCCGCTGCCCGGCGCCGGCGGGGGCTGCGGGGGGGACCGGGCGCCCCGCGGGGCCGGGAGCCGGGCGGCAGCGGGTCGGGTGTGCGGGGACCGGAGACATACAGGGAGGAGGAGGAGATGGGGGGACCTGCCCCGTGCTTCAGCGGGGTAACACGCTGCCGTGAGGCCAGCTGGGGATTTGGGGCGCTGCGTTCCTTTGGAAAAACCCCAAATGTGGATTTTTTACTGCCACGTTTCACACTCATCATCAGCTAACACCACTTACACAGAAAAAAAGGGAATGCTTCAATATTATTGTTCCCTAAAGAAAAATTTCCTGGGTTTGATATGAACATTAAAATTCTTTTTTTTTTTTTTAATATTAATTTCAGGTTTACCTTGCTAGTTCTACGTTTGGAGTAAAATCTATTGAGACCTCTGGAGGGTATTTCCACATGGCAAATATTTTTTTGCGCCAGAACAAAATGGATGTAGCGAACTCACTCTATGCTAAGGTTGGTAAAACCAAAGGCCGTCCCCTATATATTTCTCTGTTTTTTTTCTGTGCTCTTTCCAGTGTTTTTCCAGTTTCTGATTCCCTTTGATACGATGACACCACATCCAGTGTCCGCGTTGCTTTAGGATCAACCCCAGAAACCCTTCTCACGCTCTCTGAGTTAAAACCCGGAGGCGTTAACCCTGTACTGGGTTAAAAATCGTTATTCAAGTCGTCTGCAACCTGGGCAGCCAAACCTGGTTAAAAACCAGCTTTGTCACCAAATACCCCGCGACGGAGGTGAAGGAACCCCCCAGGAGAAGGTCACCGAGGAGTTTCCGTGGCCGGGGCAGAGCTGCTGGGCAGCAGCGGGACACGGGCGAGAATCAGTGAAAATCACGCGGATGAAAGATTGTCAGAACAGACTGATCGAGGAAGGGAAGGAACAATTATCTAGTTGCTCTAATAACTGGGGAAAAAAAAGAAATTTCATTTCTCAAGCTTGATTTTCCGCGGAAATGGGGCTCGTGTGTGACCTGCCACCATTCCCCTCGCACGCTGCAGCCCGGTTTGCTTTGGGTTAATGATTTGGTTCGATTTGTTTGATGCAAATGAATCATCTGAGCTTCCAGCTACCGGGAGAAGAGCTGTCGCACCTCCCTGTGAAACACCCAACACCCGGCACCCGGTTGTTGCGGCAGCGACACGCGCTGCAGGACACATTGTTCATGGGCCGGCTGAATAGCAGGTATTCATGGGCGTGAAATAATTCATCTGCTTCCTGACAGGTAGCCGGCAGCTGGCATGCCTTTCTGCTGGAGTCACTTCACACTCGGGAGCGGATCCTCGAGTCACGACCAGAAACGTCTCCGTCCACCGAGGACGAGGAAGTCGGCGAAGATGGTCTGAGTAAGCCCGGCTGTTGCGCAGAACCGTTCGGAAGATGAAATTCTAAACAATCGGCACATCCTACCGTTCGGATTGACGGCATTGGGTTTTGTGTGGCATTGCCATCGACCGATTTAGCGGGAACCGCGGGTGTTTGTGATGGTGCTCAGCGGATGGCACTGGATGGAGGCTGCTGTAGGAATGAGGATGTTTGCGTGGGAACAGCTCTGCCCCGGGTGTTCCCGTGCTCCTTGGTACCAACGCAGGGTTTTGCTTTTCAGGATTCGATTCCACTCCAACGTTCTCATTTCTCTGCAGCTCCTTTGTCTCTAGAAATGACATTTCATCTCGCTTAGGCGGGTGCACAGTTCCATCTTCTGAAGCCGAACAGAATAGCGTGTTGGTAACGGGGCACATTGACCTGGGGAATCTCTCCCCGGGACATCGAGGTGCACAAAGCTTTAGGAAACACACAGCGTGCGCGGTGCTGCCCCGCGCTCCCCTGAACTCAGCCTAGACCCTGGTCCTTGTCATCCCTCTTCCATCTGCGCTGGTGGGGTCAGAGCAGAGAAACCTTTTGGTAAATCCCGTTCCCTGGCATCGCCCCCGTCCCGGCAGAACCACACCAGGGCTGCGCGATACCATCTCCAGTTCTGGCAGGAGGGGGAAAGTTTTCCTTTTCACGCGGCTGTTATGCCTCCGCATCCTCACTAAAGGCTCGTCAACACAATTACTGACGGGATGAAAAGATAGCTGCGGAGGGGGATGGAATTTGCATGGAGCTGGGATACCGCATGGATGCTTGCAGGAGAAACGCTTTGATGTCTAGAGGAGATAATTGGGCAGTTCTGAATGCATTATCTTGCACGCAGACATCCAACGAGGTTCTTTCCTTCTTGCTGCAGCTGACGCCCAGCGAGCAGAAGCCATCCAGGTGCTGAAGGCGGTGTTAGACGTCAGAGAACAGGAACCGAAGCAGCAACCCGGGGAAACCGCCCGCGTTCTGCACGCTCTCGCCATGCTTTACTACCTGCTCGGGGATTTACCCAAGGTGAGGTTTGAGGGGTCCCGGAGTGTTGCCAGCTCTGGTTCAGCGCTCACCCCATCCCATGCCCCCGTCCTGAATCCGCCGCAGCCGCAGAGCGCGGGGTGACCAAGGACAGAGCCACCGCCGCAGCTCTGCGTGGAGCCGCCCCACGTTGGGCGCTCTGATTGATCCCGCTGGGTCTGGCGTGGTGGCTGAGGACCATCCGCACGGATCCTGCAGCTATCCCCGTTTTCTGGCTTGGTCCTTTCTCTGGGCTGTCCCGGCGGTGCGGCTGCCCGCCTCGCTCGTGCCTCTCCTGGAGCCGGGCTCCCGGTAGTTACCCCTTTGTTAACGCAGGTTCGCTCTGTGGGACCCTGTAATTCTGGTCTGAATCTGCAACCTGGTGGTTTTATGGCTCAAAATCTCAGATGCGACTGCTAACTTCAGAGTTCTGCCTCCAAATAACTGATTCTGGGGAAGTGCTGAGCAGTGACCATCTGGAAATCAGGCCGAGCGCTGGGGAGTTTCTTCTGGCTGTGCTTGGAAGGGTGAAAATACAGATGGCTGATAGTCCCTTCATCCCATGGGAGAAAGCCGTCATGGTGTGAGTCAGTGTTTGGAAGACACAAAGAAACAAATACAAATGAGAAATGCAGCAAAGCTCTGTAGGTGTGGGGATGTCTAATGCCTGGAAGAGCCACCAAGGGAAAGGGGTTTTGTTCAGAGTTTTTTTACCTGGTTTGGTTTTTTTCCTGAAATAGCTTTGGGAATGGTAGAATCCCAGAAGGGTTTGGGTTGGAAGGGACCTTACAGCCCACCCAGTGCCACCCCCTGCCATGGGCAGGGACACCTCCCACTAGCCCAGGTTGCCCAAAGCCTCATCCAGCCTGGCCTTGAACCCCTCCAGGGATGGGGCATCCACAGCTGCTCTGGGCACCCTGGGCCAGTCCCTCCCAGTAAAAAAATTTCTTCCCAATCTCTCATCTCTATCTCCCCTCTTCCAGCTTCAAATTGTTCCCCCTGGTCCTGTCCCTGCACCCCCTGACCCAGAGCCCCCCCAGCTCTCCTGTAGCCCCCTGTCAGCACTGGAAGGTGCTGGAAGGTCTCCCCGGAGCCTTCTCTTCTCCAGGCTGCACACCCCCAACTCTCTCAGCCTGTCCTCGCACGGGAGGTTGGGACGAGCTGCTGGATGGACGGGAGGTGACAGTCCCCCGCGCGGGGGGCTGGGGACAGTAATCTCTCCTGTCTGCGCCGCTGGAGCCCGTCTCTGATCTCTGTCGGCGGCTTTTCTCTCTCCTGCAAAGCAGCTTGTGCAGGTCACCCTCGGGAAGGGGCGGCTGGAGCCCGGAGCTGTTCCCGTGCAGCTCCTCCGAGGAGCCCCTGGGGGGTTTGACAGCCCCTGGTTACCCGGGATTTTCTGTTTGGTTCCAGGCTGAGGAGATGGGGAGGAGAGCCTTCGACCTGCTGAAACAACTGCCCCAGCAAGAGCCTCTGGAAGCCGTGGGTCGTTTGTTAACGTTGATTAACCCTGAGCCTTCCTGCGCAGAATAAAGAATTCTCTCCACCCGCCCCAGGTGCTGGCCTCTGGTCTGTTTGAGCAGCCGCTGAACACCAAACGCGTCCCGCGCCCACGTAGGTCCTGCTGCCGCTGTCGTCTTCCCGGTGTGTCCCTTTCCATCTCAACGCGTTTGAAAATGAAACATTTTGGTGTCAGTTCATTTTCACGCGCTGCTCAGCCTCTGGAGCGGGTTCCGGGACACGCGTAAGGGTGGGAAACAACCACCCGGTGCACAAATCCCTCCGGATGATTTACGGCTCAGCAAACAGCCGCTTACGTCCTCGCATTGTCTGTGCGGGAGCGGAGACCTGCCGAGATGTCGTTACCCGTTTCCTCAGTTTCGGTTTGACGAGGGAGGGACACGGGGAAGGTCCTCGCTGTGACCCCTGCCTGGGCTCTATGGTCCCACCCCTCCCGGTGCCCCCGGCCCCAAGTCCACGTCCTCTCTGCAGGGCTCCGGAGGCTCGTAGCTCTGGGCACCCAGGGACTCACGTCTTCCAGGGGGTGACAGGACGGGGGGGACCCCAGGGGGTGACGGGACGGGGACAGTGAAGAGGGGACCTCGGGGTGTGATGGGATGGGGACAGCGGAGAGGGGACCCCAGGGGGTGACGGGACAGGGACAGTGGAGAGGGGCAAGGGGGGACCCCAGGGGGTGACGGGACGCGGACAGTGGAGAGGGGAACTCAGGGGGTGACGGGACAGGGACAGCGGAGAGGGGCGAGAGGGGACCCCAGCGTGTGACAGGACGGGGACAGCCGAGAGGGGCGAGGGGGGACCCCAGGGCAGCGAGAGGGGACCCGGCCGGTGCGATGAGCCCCGTTCAGCCCCCGGAGCACGTGACGGCCTCGCGCAGGCAGGGAGAGGTGCGGGGAAGCTGGCGCTGGGCGAAGGGCTGGGTTCAGCCCGGCTCTAAGCCCGTGATTAAGGCTCATTTACCGGGGGAGGATTTACGAGCGCGTTAATTGCCCGCCTGGGTTGGGATGGAGTCAAGTTCACTTTTCGTTAAACGCTTCGTCAAGCTGGGACCTGAGCAATGAGACGGGGCTGATGGTGCCGGCGAAGGGAAGCCGCTGCCCCAGCCCTGGTTCCGTCACGGGGGGGGGACAGCGCTGGTTGGGGGACACGAGGGACCCACGGCGACAGGCTTTGGGGGGGTGGGAGACCCCCGAACACTCCCATGGGAGACGCTGGTGGGTGCGTCCCCCCCCCAGCAGGTCTCCCCAGGCTGGAACGACCGTCCCCACGGGATGGGGGACACCGGGGATGCCCCCCCAGCACGGTGCCGGGGGGCGCGGAGGATTGGGGTCACGGTGGCCGGGGATTTGGAGCTGCGATGGTGGCGGTAATCCCCGGGGACAGCGCAGCCGGGCTGAGGCTGCCCAGGGTGCGGGGCAGCGGCTCCGTGGCACCGCTCGGGGCTGTTCAACGCCGCGGAAGATGCTGCGATGGAAATTAATTAACTTTGCGCCGAGCCGAGCATCTCCAGGAGCGGCGACGGGCAAGGGCTGGGAGGGGAAATGTTCGTGCGGGCGATGATGAGAAGGCCCCTGGGCAAGTAAAGAACATTTTTGGGAGCTTTGAAAGATTTTTTTACGAGAGTTATTTCCTCCGACACGCTGCAACAGCCATTGCCAGTGCGTGCGCTTCAGGGCAAAGAGCCGTTGGAATAAATACCGAACAGCCTGAAGTGACCAAGATCAGCATTTCTTTGCCCGAAAGTGTTCAGGCTTGCAGCTCCTGGCACCTTCGCTGTTCGAGGGGCAACAATGAAAAAAAAAATCTGCCAGGAACCAGCTGCCTCCCTCCTTCCCTCCCCCCCTACCTCCCTCGCTCAGGTGCTGGCAGCAAGAGGGCAGAGCTCCAGCCCGGAGCAGAGGATCCCCAAAAACCCATGGGCAGGGGCTGGGGGCAAGTTGTGGGGACAGGGGGACAAGTTTGGG
>VZTO01007632.1:0-112745 GCA_013400615.1 Syrrhaptes paradoxus
CAGTTATACCATGTGCAGTCCCTATAACATTACCATGCATACTGGAACCCTATTAAAGCACAGTACAATGTCATTTTTATCATCCATACATACCAGAGGTGTATGACCTTTACTAAAAACTTGATGCGATCTGTTTTTCACGACTCATTTCATGGACGGTGTAATGAAGAGGCTTATCTCTCCCCACCTTCAGTTCTCACATATAATTTATTTGGAAGATAATTCAACTTCAGTAGAGATGCTGGATCTTATGCATAAAGATCCAACTTTAATCACTAAAATATTTGTATTATAAATTAGATTTCAAAAAAGGGCCAGATTTATTGGAACAAATGCAAACAGAACCAATAGCTTTCTTAGTAAGCCAAACGCTATTGAAATGAAAAAAAGATCAAAAGCAAATCAACAAAATTTTATTGTTGGATTATCAAGTAGTTGTTTTCTTAACTAATTAGTTCTAGCTGTCTGTTTAACCGTCAGATGTTAATGAGAAGGTATACAAAACCTAGCTAATAATTCATAATAAGTAGTAACATTTGGCAGAAGCACCAACACCTGCCATAAAGGATACTTACTTTAAGTAGTTGTAAACGTTTCTTCATCTTTTCTATATCATTAGTATTCACTATGAAGTCATTCCCAATTTCACTGTTTTCTGTGATCCAGTCTGAAAATCTCTGCAGTTTGCTTAAAAGTTGCTGGTGTAACACTGCAAGCTTAGACTAGAAAGGGAAGGTGTATATTTATTTATGCCCCTGGAGCCTAGTCACATTTTCTATCATGTTAAATAGAACCGTACATGTATTTTTATATTAAGATAAAACAAAATAAAGCAAAAACAAATCCCTTCTTTTTAGCCGAATTACCTTTAAGAAAACCAAGATAAAAACATAATCCTATAAAAACATACCATTTCTGNATTATATTTGAAATCTCTCTTTAATCTATGGGCTTTTCCTAGCAACCACCACTCAAGTACAAGCATAAAGAACACTCTACTTACCTCTAGTTGTTCCAGTACATCTTTTAGTTTTTCCAGGTTGTTAGTAATAGGCTGCTGGTTTTCTAAGTGCCTTTTCATATCTTGAAGCACTGCCAAATGTTCTTGCATTTTCTCTGTTAACTTTAAACATTGCTGTACTCCGTCAATCTGAAAATGAGTTTTAACAATAAGAAAAGGTTTTCCCAACTGACAGACTTGAAAATAAGCAATAAAAAACTGGTTTTAATTATAATTTATTTTAAATTAATATTTTGATTTTTAAACTATTTATCCAGTTTAATTATTCTCTCCAGGCCTTAGAAGGATTCATACAATTCCTTTAACACAGGACATATAGCACATACCAGCTGTTCTTACTTACCCTGCTAGTGGGGGTGTCTTCCAAGACTGCTTCTTTTGTTTTGAAAATAGGCTCAGTAAAGCCTTTGGACAGGCTGCCTGTCTTCCCATGCTTCTGGTCATGTTTCCAAACATCTGCCAATGTTTTCTCTTCAGTAATTTCTGATCCAAACTCTGATTGTTCTGTTGAGAAAAGAGTACAACGCCCATCTACTTTGCCTTTACCTTCATGTTCTGTTGTGATACCAGCAACCTGTGAGCTCATAAGCAAACCATTTATCAGCTCTTCTAACTTGCTTGTACTTCCATCTCCAGCTGAGATTTGAAAAATCTCCAGAAGTTCAGAAGTAGTAAGTTTTGGAAGAGGAGCTTTCACACCTGTTTCACTCTTCCTTTCATCTGGATCATCCATTTTTTGCTTGCAGGATTCCTGCTTCAGAATATCACGAAGAAGATCGGGACTTCTGCAATCAGGCCAAAGCAGTGAAAGAGCATCACTGTCCTTTGGCTCTGCACATGGTGTCGTAACCGTTAATGCAGTTCTAACATCATTGCTTATTTGCCTGAGATGTGACCCACTAGATGTGTCACTCCCAAGCTGGGTGCTTCTAACCATTGTAAGTAAATTTTGCATTAAAATTTTGGTATCAGAGTAACTTAGGGGTTCACCCTCCTGCTTGCAGTAAACATGTGCCATTTTCAATTTCCTTTGTAATATATTCTTTAAGTCTTCTATTAGCATGTCAGACATTTCTGGCGATTGTGAAATACCTTGCTTTACTTGAAAATCTTTGCAGGGTGCCATCTCCTTTTGCAATGACTCCATGAACATTTGTTTTTTGAAACCATTTCCAAGTGAAGAAGGCTCATTGGCCATGAAAGCTTCTCCCTTACCGTTTCTTACCGGCTCGTGTTCTTTCCGGGCACCATAATTTAAGTCAACCCCTATGCTACTCAGAATTGCAGAAGGAACATCAGTGGTACGGGTATGACTCCCAGAAGGTAGCACTTCATTTCCATCCCCTGATTCTTTGGCATCCTCGATACTTCCCAAAGCATCTGCTTTTACTGGGGAAAATTCACTATCATTGCTGCTCTTGTTTTCTGAAAAGTCTTTAGGAACACTGTCGGTATTCTGGTAGATATTTTCTTTAGTTATGCTAAATTCCTTTGGTTTCACTGGATCACTTGGGGGAAAAGGATGTGTGTTAAATTCCCTTGAATGCATTTGTTCCATATTTAGCAGAAAATCCTTTCCATTCTTTATACCCTTTTCCCCTCTTTCCCTGTTCTCAAAGCAACAGGATTCGGTTTTATCCAATTCTGAATGGCCACCTTCTTTTATGTCTGTTGTATATTGTTTTAAAGAAGTGGAAATGTTAAAAACTCTCTGAAATTCATCTGATTTCATACCATCTCCAATGTCAAGCAAACCCTGATCAACATTTACCTGTCCTTTACTTGAAACAGGAGTTTCTCTATCAGCTTTAATTACTGACGCATCAAATATTTCCCCAAGGCTTTCCATTTGAATGGGACTTTTATTTATCCCCATGACACCACATTCCTCCATAATATTTACTCTATTTTTATTTTCTGTAAGAATTTCCAAACCTCTTCCTAATTGATCATGCTTCCTATTGGTGACCGGATGTACTTGGTCACTAAGTGAACTATCACCATCCCTAACATAAGGCGCATCCACAAGGAATTTATTGGCCATTTGGGATGAACTTTCCTTGAGTTGTTCCCTACTAGCCATATCATTTGATACTTTTTCCTCTGCACATACTGTTTCTCTCTGTCTTTGCCCATGATTTGAATTTAACATTTGCTGTGTTTTATTATTTTCTTCATTCTTACAGGATGTCCACTTAGTGTCAATGGTATTTTCAGACTGAACAGGCTCAGTAATATTTTGTGACATGTGTTTACTTTTGACACAGGTCCCATATTCATCTTCTGTTTCCCACTGTCTGTCTTCTGCACTCATGCATGTAAGACTAACACGTCTTTCCTCAGAAACATCTGATGCAGATTCACATTCTCCTGAGCACGTTTTTCCATTTTCATGGTTAGGCTGGAATTGCGAAGTATACCCTCTCTTGTGGTCTGAAGAATAGCAACAGTCATCAATATTCTGATCACTTTCATTGCTATTTTCTATGTCTCCTAAGGAAATTAGCAGCTGGTCACCCTTGTTTATACATTGATGGTGTGAGCAAAAAATATCCATTTCTTCATCACTGTCAGAATCAGTGTCAGAGTCATCATAACTATCATAGTCCTCCTCAGAATCTTCTTCCTCCTGTGTTCCCTCAGATTCATCCTCATAGGAGTCACTTTCCACTTTCATTTCATCTTCCTCATCTCTGTCTTGTACTTCTGCTTCATACATCTTCCACAATTTTTGTTCCTTCTCTCCAAAGCTCCCTGTTCTTTCTCTTTCCTCTTCAGGGATTCTTTCCATAGTTTTGGCACTTGCAGAATCTATATTTACGCTCTCAGGTAGACCTGTCAGATTTACATGGACACTCTCTCCAGCGTGACTTGCAAGTTCTTGAAAAGAGCTGGTTTCTTCTCTCAGCGTTATTAGACCACCTCTCTCCATTGGAAAACCTAATGGAACTGATGTTCCAGACAATTCTGGCTCTGGTACATCATCATCCCCCAACTGCAAGGTTTCAAAACCATCATCACCTTGAGGAGTGTCATAGAAATCATCATCATCATCAATTTGTGGAGTATCATAGACATCACTGTCATCATCATCAACCTGAGGTGTTGCATAGGCATCATCATCATCTTGAGAGCTGTGATCTTCAGAGGCTACCTCACCACATTCGTTACTTTCAAACTGTGAGATGCCATCGCTCCCTTCTACTGATGAGTCAGAACTACTGTCACACAGCAGTAACTTGTCAAATGTAAGGTTGCTTTCTTCTACTGTTAGCCTTTGTGCTGTGCTGTTTCTGTTGCCCACAAGTCCATCATGTATAACAGCATCACCATCCAATGAAGGCCTCCCGTGCATGTCTCCACTATCTTCTAGACACAGCTTACTCTGCAAATCAGTACAGTCCTCCAAGGATGGCCTGCCATGTATATGAAGATAGTCCTCTAGGGATGGCCTGTTACGTACATCAGTGTAGTCCTGTAGAGGTTGCTCACTATATCCCTTATCTTCCAACTGTAGTGTGTCACCATAGTAACTAACCAATTCTTCTGGAAGTCTATATTCAGTATCTCCACTGATGGATGAACAAAGACTTCTCTGAAAATCATCTTTTTTGCTGTTATCCAGCACCATTCTACTATTGTCAGCTTGGAATATGTGAGGCCCATACTTTGTGCACCTTTCTAGCTCTCTCCAGGTATCATTATCTGACAAATCATTCACACTCAAGGCATTTTGTAAGGTTTTATCATTCCTGTTTTCATTACCCAGACTGTCTGCCATATAAGTCTCTTCTTTGTCTGTTTCTGAAACAAGATTTGGATTTGAGTCATTTGGAAGATATCCTTCAATGTTCCCAGAATTTGCCTGCTGATTGTTACGCTTACACAGCTCTGCCCACTGAGAAACCTCCAGAAGACCTTTGAGTGCATTTCTGTTCCTGGAATTTTGAGCGCTACTTACTACATTACTAAGTTCTGTAAGGTTAGTTAACAACGCTTCCTCTGCATATTCTGATTGCTCAGTACCAACACCATTGCACACATCTGGTCTATACACATGGAAATCTTCTCCCTGTGAAGATGTATAATTCCCAAAATCTTCAAACTGATTTAATTTCCTGTTATTAGAAGTATTCTCAGCACCTGAAAGATCATGCTGAACACTGTCTGTGACATTATTAAAGTGGACACTGCTGGCTGACTCTAGGTTAATTCCTTTCAGGCTTATGCATTTTTTATTAAACTCCATTTCTGACACACCAGCATTGCATGGAGCACCATCACCTTCAACCAACATATTGATGGCTTCTTGCAGTTGTCCATCATATAGCAGAAGTCTTCTGCCAGTGTTTGCATCCATGTAACTATTTACCATCAGATAAGATATGAATAACTTCTTAGTTTGATCTAAGTTAAGACACACAGAGTCTTCTGCGCCAGAATTTTCATGTTCCTCCTCACCATCATGAAATACAGATGGCACAAATTCATACGTCGATAACCATTTTGCAGTATTTTTACAAAAGGACTGTAACCCTTCTACATTGGGCATTTTATCTGG
This sequence comes from Syrrhaptes paradoxus, assembly GCA_013400615.1. Lineage (NCBI taxonomy): Eukaryota > Metazoa > Chordata > Aves > Pterocliformes > Pteroclidae > Syrrhaptes > Syrrhaptes paradoxus. The sequence goes on from VZTO01007632.1 coordinate 5,583, forward strand.
TAAAGTCACATTGGTCAAAACAGATAGGGTATGGATGTCTATCATCCCTGCCTGTGCAGCCTTATCTAGACTGACTACTTCACAAGTTTCTGGAATGTAAAGCGCCGCTATTTTCTGTCTATCATTTAGTATTTTGGATGCCAGCTCATTTGTTATCATCTCTTGGTGCAAAGAAGTTGATATGGGGAATATTTCACCAGTGTGAGGCCAAATTAAGCCTACAAAGCCTCTCTGTGCTTCTAATACCAGCAGTGCACTGGTAGATGATATTAAGTTGCATTGCACAGCTTCATCAACAGTCAAGCGTTGTGCTGAATTTGGACAAAGGATTCCACCAGTCTGAACCTGGTGTGTGAGGATCGCACAAGCAGTGTCCTGATCTATCATTCCTTGTCTCATGGCCTCTTCCACAGTCACTCGCTTCCCTGAGTCAGGGTCAATTATACCTCCAGCCATTAACTGAGCACCAAGCAGCCTGAACATTGTTTCCCGATTGATGAGTCCTTCATGGGCTGCCCTCAGAATAGTTATATTCCTTCCACATTTGAACATGATTCTGCCTTTTTCTTGTGGTTTCACAGGTAGGAGTCTTAACCCCGTTTTTTCATGTATTATGCTTCTATGAACCATCTGCTCAAGGGAAATCTTCTCAGCACAGTTGGGGTCTATGAGATCTTTACATGTGTCTTGTCTTTCCAGCAGCTTTGCATATAACGTTGGAGAAATCAGGTTTCTCTGGAAAGCATCCTGCAAACTTAAGTTTTCTCCAGTAGATGGCAAAATTAAGTGTCCACTTGAAAGCTGATTTTCAAGAATTTTAATAGCCAAAGGTTCTGAAATTAGACCTTGTTCTAAAGCTGAAACGACTGGAAGATTTGATAATGATGACTCTGAAATAAGCTTCTTTGCATTACTTAATTCCTGCAACTGCAACAGAGTCTGCTCATCAATTAAGGCATGACTTTTAGCTTCTTCCAAATCATAACATACTCCTAATTCTGGTGAAATTATTCCAGAAAGGATCAGCTGATTTTCGAGCAATCTAAATCCAGTCTCATAGTCAATAAAACCTTTTAAAATAGACTGAAAGACTGAAAGGACTTCTCCAGTTGTTTGGTCAATGACACCAGCAATGACTTTATTCACCTAAAAAGGAATATAAAAGAAAAACTATCACTACTTTCAGACTGTATATTTTAAATTTTCTTTTGATTTTGAATGCATGATAAGCATAAAAACATGTACTTACCAGGCTTGGAGGAATGCTGTGAATGTTAGCAGCTCAAATGCGCAAGTGATCTATGTCATTCAACAGCACACGATGTGATAAAAAATTTTAAATCAACATGCATCTGTGAATTGAAAACCTATGCTTTGCATACATAAATAGGGTTAGTGAAAGACAATAGAAGAAATGATTGCAGAGTGAGCAAATAGAAAACACACCTGAAAGGCAAATTTTCATGCTCTAAATGTCTGTGAAAGGTTAGAATACTCAGAAACAGTATGGGATTCAAAACAACCATGCTATTCATGTTTACAGCATACAGCACTTCTGTATATACACTCAGCAATATGGAATCAGATACTCTAGCACCAAATATTGCATTTAGTTTGCATGAAAAGCATTAATTCAGTTTGGCAACACAATTTGAACCAATTACACAGACACTGCCTCTATGTGTATATGAGAATACTTGTTTGCAAAATAAGTTTTGAGAATTCCATATTTAAGATCCATTAACAAATGTATTTGTAGTGTCCCAAATCTAATCATATTATGTGCTCCCATTTTCATATCCAGATAAACTTTAAGAAAAACTGAAAGTAGATCTCTTCTAGGACACTTCTGAGTGATACATGGAAAAGATTAACATGTTATTTTATGGTGTCATTTTTGCAGCAGAAACACAGACTTATCTAGCAGTCAAAGAATGGCTTTTAAGAGAAGAGTTAAGAGATGAATGGTTTATCTTTCTTCATGCAAGGCACACATTATTAAGACTCTTCACAAAAAAAAAAATAAATCTGAAGACCAGAATGTTCATATGCACAGGTAAGGTCACACACAGTATTCCACAGCAAATACACAAAACCTTCAGTCAATTAAATCTCAAGTTTCTTTACACACCGTTAATTGCAACTTCTTCTTTTTCTGATCATGTCTGGTTCCAAAACCATGCAGTCAATGTCAAAAGAGACTGAAATGTAAGCTTCAAACTTGTTACCTTTTCTTCCATCTTTCCATCACCCAGATACTGTGTTTCCTGCAGCTGCTTCAAAGCTTCGTTGGATAACAAGCTGTAGCTTTCCTGGAGGGATCTGACTTGCTTTTCCATTTCATTTCTCTCTTCATCTGTCATTCTATCAAGAAAAAAAGAGAAATGGAAGGAGATCTCTCTGAGTAATTTGTAACCTGCAGGGAGTGATCTGCTTACCTTTACCTAAAAAAGGAGGGGAAACTGGTAAAGCAGTCTGAAAAAATATAGCCTAATTACAAGGATATTCAAGAAAGCTACAATTTGTTTGTAGTTATTCATGAAAAGAAGCTGTGTTAATCTCGATTTCATGTTGAATTATCACTAAAACATTTAACATTCACATGTGCCTTTGTCTACTGGCTACCAGTCAAGACAGGTAACATAGATAGCGTGGAGTCATGAAGTATCTCAGTAGTATAATATCTTAAACAGTCTGATTTCAGAAACAGATAAAACAAACTTGTGACATATAGTTCAAGCACTAATTTGCTACTAATTTGTAAATTATTTTGACTTCAAATGAAAATTACTATCTTGTGTTTTTTAAGTTGACCAGAGGTATATAAACCTAGCCAAACTCTTGAAATAAACAAAACTGCATCAAGTTTCACCAAATGGGAACACAAAATTATAAAACTAAGGAAAAATACTGGTATATTTGTATATGAGATGTAATGGGAAGTATAAGATAAGGATATGACTTCTTTGTAGGCAAACACTATGTACTGATTCAATTAATTTCCATTTTTTGAAAAATAAAAAATGGCATACTTGTCACTGTGTTTAGCTAAAAATGACTGAGTAGTCTGCAGAGCTTCAGCTATTTGTTCTTTCTTGGTTGACATTTCATCCAGGGAAATCTGAAAAATAAACAACCTGTGTTCAAGACTTAACTGTGCAAGTATACAAAAAGAAAAACAAACAAATAGCATAGGATTTCTATCTGGGACTAAACCCAATCATATATGAACTTGATTTTTTTTTTTTAATACCAGCTATTCTTAGAGCTATATTCTTTATTATGCAATTTCATAATTTATATATGCATAAGTCATTGTCTTATGCGTTTTGGTTCAACTGTTTGCATTAGAAAACTATTGAGTGAAACTAATAGAATTTATCTTAAAATATTATTTATTTGAAAACTAAGCAATCATTTAAAACCACTTATCACAGTTGGCACAGTTTAAAGCAGCTTTACAAAGATATGTGAACAATGGTCATGTTTGAGAAGCTGCTCACCAAAATGAGAGACAACTTCTTAAAAAAACATACCAGAGGGCCACAAGCCTTCACGAAATTCAATGACAGGGACAAACACATTATCAGACACTTAGAAAATAATGAATTCTTTATTAATATTCTCCCTGCTGCAATTTCTGTATCATCCCCACTAAAGCACTTTTACTGACAGAACTTGCAAGAATTTAATCTTCTAACTTTTCTGGGAAACTGTCTGCAGCATCTTCAAACAAAAGCACTCATTTTGGATAAACAGAGGCAAAGTATCAAAGGGGAGACTACAACTTCATTAGTAAGCCCAAGATACATTCAACGTCAGTGCTAAGGGAACTCTAGCGAAGTGCTTGGGCCCTGCATTCGCCTGGGTCTGGACACAACCAATTCCGTGCCTGCGTGCATTGCGTCAAAGGGTCTGAATGCGTTCTTGAACAGAGCCTTCCGTTGCATTCACCACCAGCGAGCCACAATCCCACCACTTGTGCTGCTTGCACAGAAACGAGAGAGCAAGCACTGTACGCACTACACAAGAAGACTGCGTGAGCCGGCTGAGACAGTGGGTACGGCCATGAGCTCCACTTTGCTCGGGGAACTGGTATCGCTGCGGCTGGTCTGTGCGCCCTCTCAGTACTGGCACCAGCTTCTCCACTTGGTCCATGGCTACACTGACAGCAACCACACACCTCTGTGTGAAATGTACTTCAGATAACACTAGCTATCAAATCACTAGCCTCTATTTTTCTACAGAACTTGTCAAGGCATCCGTGCTAGTAGAGACACAAAACCAGGGGCCTCTGGAAGGTGCCACTACCTCATCAAGCCATTTCACGAGGCATGAAAACATGCTCAGCAAAAGCCCATCTCTGGCAGGTGGGAGGAAGCTGAGGCAGCTAACTCACAGGTTACTCACTGAGGGCTCAGGCTGGACAGGGAAGATGCCACCCACGGTTGCTGTGGTAAGCCGAGATGTGCTAAGGAGTTGAGCACTGGCCCAATACTAACAAAGGTTTGTACCGTTGTCATTAACAAGGGCAGAAAAAGACCAGCGTTGAACGTTTTTGCAAATCCTGATCCTACTACTGATTTACCAATCAACACACTCAAATCATTACAAGCTTACTTCCTTCTATAAATATAGGGACGAACTCAGCAACAGAACTAGAACTGGTCCTCTATGAACAAGCAGCGTGCTGGAACTGGTGGCCGTCAGGACTGCCAACCTGTCTGATGGCAAGCTTGATTTATCCATGTGCTGCACCAGTGGCTCTGACCAGCACCAGCGTGCATGACCAAAACAAAAATGCAAAAACAGGCTGTCAGGAGGCTCAAAATCGTATTTGCATGACCACACATCCAGCCCTGTACTGAGGGCTGTGGAAAAGACACTGCTCCATCTCTCTGCTGCTCGGTGTGCAGGTAGACCTTCACCTACTGACATCTTTTAACGTGTCATTAAGCTATTTTGTGGGACAAGTCTAGCAGGCGAGTGGTTAGAAATTATAGAAAACTTCACAGGTGGAAACTTACGGTCAGAGTTACAACTGTACACAACTATGTACCTGTTAAATACAAAGGCAGCAAGATGGGCCACTCCAGCTGCCTGGGAAGTTGTGTGATAATAAAGAGGGTTCAGTCAGTACCTGCTGTGTTCCCTAAGACAGCTATTTTAACTGTTCCATAAGAGAACCCCTCAGAATAACTTTTTAAAAGCAAATAAAGAGAAAACTGGCCCCCAGGTCCCTCCTGCCATTCTTCTCCTTCCTGGTGGCAGGGTAGAAGTTAGGAGGCTTATTCATTGAACTATTTCAGGACAAGGGGGCAGAGCTACAAAGTGTCATCTTGCCAGGATTGATGTCCCTCTACAAAGGCTGAGTTATAGTCTGCAGGGTCTAGTTTCTCTAAACTGACACTTGGCAGTGTCAGAACACATCACGTGCCCAGCCTGTAAAAAGCAGCTTGCACTTCTTCTTGAGTAACATGTTTGTGCCCCTAACCCAACCCTCCACTCACAACCAAATGTGAAATTACTTGTTTAGCAAAATGTGGATGGTGATTTGGAGGGGAAAAAAGTATTTCTAGAATACTTTGTGACTTTAATCAACACAAAAAGCTAAAAAGAGGAAGTGGTATTTTACCAGAAGACAACTGTGTACCTGCTGCTTAGGCAAATCTGTCTTTTCAGCCTTTTCTCCTTCTTCTTTGCTGAGTGTCTTGCTAAGGTTTGACACCCATTTCAGCAAATCCCCAGCTTTCTCAACATGTTCCTTCTTTTCTTCTTCCATTGACTTCTGATGAGCACCACGAATTGTAAAAAACATGTAAATGTAAATTGTTGGGATATTTAACGTTAATGGTCATAGAATCACAATTCTACTACAACTGCAGTATTATCACATAAACGTAAAGTGATTTCTTTTTATTTATCACCACATGCATTACTACGACACTCATGTAGGAACAATAATTCCACATAATTACAGACATTAACAAAATAATTCCTCAAATGTTTTATAATTATGATTACAGTGCTTATTCATACACATGTACATTCATTATAAAATGCCTGATATTAAGAAAAAGCACAGCTTCCGAGCCATTATTCAGCAGATGAAATCTCAACAACATTTGCATATAAAGTATGTTTGAATTGCTGCCTTTGCATTACCCTCAGGCGTGGATATGTACAGCCAGCATAAGATATCAGTGTTTTGCAATCTATGCACATGGATTACTAAATTAAAATTAGGAAGAGTACATTGCTTTTATGTCTGCAGAAACAAGAACAATAAAAGTAAAATACTGAGACATCTCATCTTTTTCTACACAGGAAAATATAGTACTTTTTATACTAGCATGACCTGTTAGTAGTTTGAAATTTATCAGTACTTAGAAAACATGCTTAAGCCCTTCCGTGGATCAAAAGTAAAAATGAATACATTTATTTCAAATGAATTGTTTTTAACCTGATATGTAATTGTAATTCACTTGCCTATTAGAGCAGGAACACAATTATAAAACAAACAAACAAAAAGTCACCTGAAGTGAGAGGAAAAAAACAGGATACGTAACTTGATGATGCAAGTAGTGCATTAAAACTAATAAAATAGCAGTGTGAGGAAAATTACTTATGTACACATGTTTACTGGACTGCTGATTTAACCCTCGTATACCTCACTACCACTTCTGTAAAATAAATGGTATCTGCAAACTGATTTCTGATATTAAAATAAGCATCAGGTCACATGAAATACTGCATTGTCTTCACTCATAAAATGGGCAACCCCTTTCCATTTTTAATATAAGAATCTCATTCTTGCCTCACATCTACACATTTTGTAATAATGTTAAATTCACCAGCATCAGCGTAACTTCTAATTTACACTACCTACATGTAGATAATGTCAGACAGAGCCTTCAGGTAAAGACTGAACACAGTCTGCACTTTGAAATTATGAATCTGCCTAAATTTAACCTATAAATTTAAACTTTATAACAAGTAAGATGTAATTCCAGTTTTAGTGGGTTATACTAATTAGTGATTTGTATTAATTAGTTTTACAGCAACTCAAAGTTTTGTTAGGAAATACCATAAAGGCCACCACAGATCTTTTCCTTGACTCAAATGGGTCTTAAAGCAGGCCCCAAAATTAGTACCAATATCTTTGTCACACTATGAATTATAGTAAAGACTGCAAATTCCTGTTTTCATGGGCTGAGCTGCTTCTAACACTCGCAGCCCAGTGTGGCAGTCAAAAACAGCTCTCTCTAAAGCTTCTTTGTAGGTTAACTTCTTCTTCGTTTTGGGGCACGTTATAACTTTAACATACAATTTTTCATCTTTGATCTTTGTAGCTGTGACAGCATCAATAATACCATTCTTAATCGCATCTTCCATTGTTAATCTGGAATGAGAGTTTGGATCTATTAACCCACCGGTTACGTACTGATACTCCAGGCAGCGCATGCCCATTTCTTTGTCTATGGCATTTAAATGCATTGCTTCAACAGCTGACATAATTGTGCTCCTGACAGGGTGAATGATCCCAGTAAAGATCAGTTCACACTGCTGGATTTGCTTGGCACAACCATCATCGATTAATTCCCTTTGCAAAGCTTCTGAAACACTGTATTTTTTCCCAGTAAATGGATCAATTATGCCTCCTGTACTAACTTGAGCTTCGAGACATCGGAGGGCAGTACCTCTGTCCACCAAGTTTTTGCGTGAGGCTTTTAAGACTGGAATTCTTTCATTGGTTTCAGAAAGCCAGAACCCTGCAATAGGACTGTTTAAATCTTTATTTGGTTGTGAACTGCTAACTAAAATATCGCCAAACTCATTAGCTGTGATTAAATCCTCCTTGTATTTATTGACTAATGCTCTGTCAATCCCACCCTGATTTATGGTCTCCTCGATATTAAACTGTACACCAGTTTTAAGATCTGTAAGCAAAAGAAAAGAATTCCCATCAGAGTCAAAACATGTAGACTCCTTCCAGTCAAATTCCTGCTTTGAAAGCTCGAGATATGTAGCTTTATCAACACAATTTTTTTTATAAGCCTCATATGAAGTCATTTCAGCCCCTGTTTCAACATCTACTACAGAAATTTTATGGCTTTTCTCTGCTGATGGGCTGCTTATTTTCCTTTCACCAACTGGAAGCAGAAAGCATTTACTGCTTACACTGAAAATACACATTTTCAGCAAATCAGAGTAGTACATGGCTTTCTTGTTATTTGGATTGTGAAAACATTTTGCATTACTTGAAGGTTCATGCAAAAATTTTAAAATTGTGTTATTAAGCAAGCCAAGCTGCACAGCTGTTTCTGGAGGCACACGAACACTTCTTACAGGATCAATGACCCCCCCACTTGCAATCTGAGCCTCAAGGATATTTTTACCTTTTTGTCTTTCTAAAAGTCGAGCTTCCATAGCCTGATACACAGAGATGACTTTCCCAGAATAGCAATAACCCAAAACAGCTTTCTCTGCCTCAAGCAGTCTGCTCTTGAATTCATTATCTACAAGCCCTCTAATGACTGACTCATCAACAGAGAATTTCTGACCTGTTGTGGGATCAATGATGAAACCAGTAGCTGCTTGGGCCTCTAAAAATGCTAATGCCAATGGTTTTCCTATGATTTTTCTCTTTGCTGCTAAAGCAAAAGGGAGTATTTCTTTGCTGGATTCAAGGTACAGCCCAGCTATAGATGTGGGTTTAGTTAAAAATTTGTCAAGATTTTTCTGAACCTCATCAATAGTTTTCTGCCCTGAATGGAGCTCCTCAACAGTGAGCCTGTCTAACAGTTTGACTTCAGTCAACTGTCTGGCAGTTACATCATGTCGGAGACCTTGAAATTTAATATCATCGTATTGCTCTGTAAAATATTCCAACTGAGAAGCATCATCAACAGCTTTCAAAATCTCTCCCCCTAAGAAAGAGCTCATCTTTGCAAAGTCTTCTCTCCTAAACCCTTCGGATGTTTTGCATCCCTCAAACATTCTCTCTTCATTACCAAAAGTCTTGTAATTTTCTTGGTTTAACGTTGTGACTTCAACATGCATGTCATACTGCTTGTTCTTCGCTATCTGTAAATAGGAATTTTTTTGACACAGTGAGAAATACATCTGCAGAACTATGCTGTATATAATTCACTCCTAAATCCACCACCAGAGAAACAAAAGGTAGAACTTGAATGTAAGTCAGAAAGGAGAGCTGCTACTACCATTGGAGACCAGAGAAATACAGATAACTAGAGTTCTAAAGTGCATTTGCCATGTCAAATATTTATTCAATAACAGGCATATGACTAGACTAAGCAACCATAACTGTTGTTTGTTACTCTATGAACTTAGTGCTGTTAATCAAAGCTTATTTGACCAATAACAATACAATGGTGTATGGGAATTCCCATTTCCAATAAGAACATTTTAAATTATGTATTTCTTAGAGAACAACAAACCTGCTACAAAGGTCTAATGAAAAGCTTTTTGTGTCACGTAAGTATGAAAGGGCTCCCTTCACCAAGGTAAGAATATAAGAAACATTAGAGAAAATACAGAATAGTGATAGAGCATAACTAAAACTATCCAAGCAAACAAAAAAATAGAATAGTAAAAACCAGCACTAGGAAGGCAAACCCTGACAAAACGTAGTGTGTACCTCCAAGGGATGCAGTTTTACCACTCCTAAATCATGTTTCATATCTTCTCCATGTCTAATCGTTTGTCTGGAGCTGTGTAGATTCCTGTTTTTCAATTTGTCCCTTTCAGATATTCCAGAGATTTGGCTTGCTTTATCGAAAGTTATCTGGAACTGCGTACTCATTTGAGAAACAAACTCTGTAAAAGACTGGGGGTTTGCATCTTCTTCTAGTGACTGGTTTATTCTTGACATCTGGAACTGCACCTCTCTCGGTACTGTATCATCAGCACTCACGTACAATGTATTTTCTTCTACTTGATCAGATTTCAAACCTGATCTCTCCTGTTTCTGCCTTAATAAAGGTGAGATAGGTTTTGCACGTGGAGGAAGCTGTTCAAATTCTCTAGCTGTGGTATCACTCCGGTAATTGAAATCATTCCCTCTTCTCTCACAGCTCAATTTAAATCCAGAATCCTGGAGTTTATTATTTTGCTGAACTTCATTCTGAAACAAAAGAAACCTGTGTTCACTCTCTTTGACCTGCTGGTCCATTTTCTGTTTCAAGCTCTCAACCGTGTGCTTCTGCACTTCCAATTCTTCCTCAAGTTTCCTGCACTTCTGGTGATAGTCCATTTCAGCCTGCTTCCCTTGCTGCAGTTGTTCATGACATTTTCTAAGCCTTTCTTGCAGATCTTCCATTTGTATCTTGTACAACATAATGTTTTCCTCAGCCATATGCTTCTCCTGCTGAAGAGCAACGCATTCTAGTTTAATGCCAGAAATGTCCTTTTCTGTGATGCTATGGGATTCCAGTAATTTTTCAACTTTTTTTCTAAATTCCTCTGCAGAGTGTTTAAACTTAATGGATTCTTCCTGAAACAGAATCATCTTCTTGCGTGCCATTTGTTCATCCAAAGTTTTCTGATGGAGCTCATCCTGTAATTTTTTTAATTTACTACTTAGCTCTTGTATATGAGCTTGTTGTAATTGTATCTTCTGCTCATTCACTCTCTTTTCCATAGTTAGAGCATTCATTTGGGCATTTAAATTTTTAATTTCCCGGTCAATGGTTAGGGTGGAAGCACTTTGTTTATCACATTTTCGTTTATATTCACTAGCTAAGTCTTTTGTTTTTGATAGATCGACTTCTAGGGTTTTGATTTTACATATGTATTCTTGCTCAATTATTGTTTGCTTGTGCAATTGTTCATTTGTTGTACAGAGCTGCTCTTTGAAACCATCTGCTAGGGCTTTTAATGCATCATTTTTCCTCTGAATACTTTGTTTTTCCAAAGTCATCTTCTCTGATTCAGACTGAATTTGCTTCATCAGCAGTTTTGTTTCAGTATTCCATTTATTAAGGTCCTCTATCTTTTGTTTCAATGTTTCTGACACCTGATGACTTTTGGCTAATTCATTCTTCAGCTTCTGAATTTCCTGCTGGTTTTCTTTCTCTACTTTTGTTTTCTGAAGCAACTGGTCTTGAATTTTCTTATATTGCTCTTGAAGATTATTTGCTTCTCCTTTGCATGACTGTGTTCTGTGTTCAGCTGCCAGCTTTTCTTTTAGAAGAGAACTGATTTGTGAATTTAAATGTTTGATAGTCGTTTCATTTTTTGTCTGCAATCTAGTTAATTCCTCTACCTCTCTTTTTAGCTGTGTCTTTTCTTGCTGAACAGATTTCAGCTCCTCCTGATAGTTCATCTTAATTTTCTTAAGATCTGTAGCTTCTTGCATCACCTCTTCAGCTTTACCTGTGGTTCTCTGTAGCTGCTTGTCCAGTTCTTTCAACTGTTGCAAATATCGCTGCTCTACTTGGTCTTTTTCCTCCAACTTAATTTTTAGGCATTTAAGTTCACTATTTACTTTATCTAGTTTTTCTTTTAATAATCGAGACTTTTCTTCTGTTGATGATTTCTTAAGTTCAATTTCATTCAGTTCATATTTCAGGTCCTTAATAGTTTTATCAGCTTTTTTATTAGTGAGGGTTAGCTCATGTATCTTCTGTTTAAGCTCTTCTACTTTTTTGGCTTCTTGTTTCTTATGGAAACTTGTGATTTCAGAATCAGTCCTACAATGGCTGCCTTGCCCAGCCATGAAAGTTGGCAGGGAAATTTCTCTAGTTACAGAGTACCTGCCTTCAACAATCTTCCTTTTGGCTTTTTCTTGCAGTTTTATTTCTGATATATTCCCTTTAAATTCAAGATCTTGTTCCATTTGCTTTATCAGTTTCATAAGTTTCTCCTCTCCTTCTGTTTTTTTCTTCAGCTCCTGCATTAAGTTTTTTTTTTGTTGCTCTAAATCATGAACATTAGTATCCTTTCTTCTTAGAAGCTCTTCAAGGTTTCTTCTGCTAGAGGTGCTTTCTTCTATTTGATTTCGAAAAGTGAGGAGGTTTTCTTCCAGCATACTTCTTTGAGTCTCTGCTTGAAAAATGAGCTGCCTTACACACTCTAATTCCTGCTCTGCATCTGCTTTCTCTTTCTCGATGCTCTCTAAATCTATACGACACTGCTTTGCCTCTTGCTCAGCCTTGGTCTTCTGAAGACAGATCTCTTCCATGTCCTTTTGCTGCTTCTTCCACTGTTTTTCTGCGGCTTCCCTCACTTTAGGGAGCTCCTGTTCCACTTGAAATTTTTGTTTCTTCATATCCTCCAACATCTCCTCAAGTGTTTTTACCTTTTCCATGAGTTTTCTGTTCTCATCAATTGTGTTATTTTGCTGTGCCATTAGATCTGAATATGCCTCACGCACTGATGCTTCCTTATTCTTTAAAATCTGTAAAAAAATGAGATAAGTTGAAATGTACTTTTGTAATACAACATATGAAATACGTTAGGCTCTTTGAAAAGCAGAATGGAAAATACTTACTCATATATATGGTACATCCAGAAAGCAGGACAAGCAGTTCCCACCACCATCACCTTCTCTTGATACAGTAAGCTTCAGGAAGTTACCATTAGCCAAATACGAAACCCTTCATAAAGACACCCACAAAGTGAAGAAGTCCTGAAGCCTCTCACTTCGGTCAGATGACTCTTAGCAGTAAGCAGCGTCACAGCTTGCATATGCTTTTTCTCCAAATGAACAGGTAAAGCAAATAGTGAGTCAAGCGCTGTGTGCAAGAATTCCCAAGGAGAAGGTGGCCTACCATTCCTGGATCAGTTCAGTAGGAACTGGAGGAAGGCTTTTATGCTCGCAAGCAAAAATAACAGCAGAGAAGCTTGGAAATTCCCTCCAAGAAAAGAAGCAGTATCTAGAGCTAGAGCAAAGATGCTCTAGAAAGAGAAGTATCTAAACCCCAATACATCTACGCTCCACAGTGTGCTCCACAGTCCCAATGCCTCCCTTGGCTCACCTGGGGGACCAGCAACGCACAGCTGCTCTGCAGCATAGACACAGAAGTATAAACATGGTAATTAGGAAAATCCTAGTGAAAACCAGTCAGCTAGTACTCTTTGTATGCTGGCAGATCAAGGGAAACTCTTATAAACAAGATGTGTATTCACAGTAATAATACGGTTGAAACCATACATACCTTGTCTTCATTAGCACTATTATGGTGCTAGTTACCCAACGTGAGCTAACAAGAGGTAAGAACACATCTATATTCCTATGATCATACAAACATGGCATGTAGGGTAATTAGAGCAACATTTTCAAATAAACAAAATGTTGGTTTAGTTCAAATTTACCAGATTTACTTGATTTTTCACATGACCTATGAAACTCATTTCCTAAAAGGCTAATGCAAAGGCAGCTTCTTCAGTATAATTCTCTGTATTTCCCCATGTCACAATTTTGAACAGACCCCAAGGGATACAAAACATTTAATCTGGTTTCTTATCAGATGTCCTTTTTTGCTCCCAGAGACACAAAATCTAATGTATTATGTTTGAAAAAGAAGAACTAAAAATACAGATACAGTCACAAACTATATCTTGTTGGCTTTCATTATTTCTAATCGACATGGTTGGCCATCAGCTGGGTGGAGAAAAGGATGGTAATTAAATGGTAATACAAAATAAATATAAAAATAAATTTATAAGAACTTTAAAAATTCAAGCATCTCAAATGCACAGTAATTAATGTATCACAAGCATATTCATTGCTTATATCATGTTCAGTCAACTTTAAATCACTTGACATTGTCATACTTTGAGATTCAAATGTTGATTTGGATGGGTTTAGAATCATTCTTAGATTAACTGTTTCATTTGCATTGCATAAAGCTCTGGTACCTTAATAACAGTTGAGCTTCTTTTCTCTTCATTATCATCTCTTCTCTTTTTATTTTCTTTTTTTTCAAGTAAGGCTTTTTCCCCTGTTTTTTCACAGAATGTTTTCTGAAGTTCAAAGTTTTTTCCAGGTACCTCTGTGCGATGGCCCTTCTCTCTACTGTCCATTTCTGCCCCTAGCAATAAGTGTTTACATTTCTGACCCTGTTCTAATTTGTCTTCTCCACTCTGCTTCTTCCCATTTATATTGATGTTGTCCAAACCATAAATTTTACCCTGTGATATTTTCTGCTCACTTACTTTGTCATCATGACTCAAAAGCTTTTTTGCTAATCCATGTTCTGACAATGGAACATAAACCTCTCCTCCAGAAATAATTTCTAAGAGGGCTATATTTGCATTTAATTCAGCAGCATTTCCTAACAATTCTGTACCTAAGCTTGGATCATTTTGCACTGGTGACACTTCAAAATCTAATGGATAGAATTCAGAGACTTTTTCTGCATACTGATTCTCTGAAATATTCCCTGAAGAAACAGCCAGAATTTCTTGCATTGTACTGTTGGCTTCATTTGGATTAAAATTAGATTTTTCTAGGATTTTGTTTTCTGCTATAAAGTAACTTTTATCCAGAGATGCTCTGTGCAGTCTGTTTGCACCCCTTTCAACACTGTCAGAAGTGCCTGGGTTGCTCACAGATTGCAAATTTAACTTTGTTTTTTCACTTCCATTGTGTGCTGCCAGCTCCTTCCCTAAAGGTGTGTCATCCCTCACACCTGAAAGAGAGTCGCCTTTTTCACCACACACTTGAAACTCTCTGTCTTCAGAGTTTAAAGTATTATGGGTATTATTTTTTGTAAAGCAATGCTCTTCATGCTGACATTCAAAATGAGTGCTTGAAAAATGTTGCTGCTTGTAAGGGCTGATATCCAGGGTGTGCTTTCCAGTTTTTGGAGTAACTTCATCTTTCTTCACTGTTAGCTCAAAATTAGTTTCTGATTGCATATGACATTCTTCCTTTGCTGGAACAACACTCCCTGCCTTTCTTGAACAATTTTTTCCTGTGGTTTTGTATATCATCTCCACTTCAGGCAACTTCTTTGATACTCCCTCTGTTTTCTGTCTCTCTCCATTAACAATGTGCTCATTTAACATTTCACCAGAATTGTTATCCACACTTACACAGATCTCAGTGGAAAAACCCCACTCTTTTCTAGCATTTTCTTCTTCTTTACTTTGATTACCAAAACCCATTAAATTCTCTTGCTCTGTATGTAACTTATTTTCTCTGTTGCCACTAATGCTACTTTCTTGCCCACTGAAATTTAAAAATTGCTTTAATGTTCTGTCAGTTTCAATTTTACCATATCTGTCTATATCTAATTTTCTTCTGCAAATTTCCAATTTATTTTCTGTGTGTTTAGGTTTACTGGAAGAGTTATCTTTTTGCAGATAGCCCACATCCATCATGCTTTCATTAGGTGTGCTTTCTTCTCTGAATTCAACAGCTTCATTACATCCCAAATGCTGAAGGACTTCAGCCGACTTCACAGGTTGCTGGAGTTCACTCTCCTCTGGTAAACTCTAAGCATGACAGCACATGCATTAAACTGAGATATCATAAAAAGGATCTTATTTTTTCCTTATTCTGTGCATTCTTAACACCTTTCCTGAGAGTTAGGAAGAAGACTGGCATAGAAGAAAAATCTCAGAACAATCACAGACTTCAGAGGTCTGATCCCAGAAGCAAAAAAAAGTCATTCCTCCTTTGAAAAGGATTATTCATTTTCTGATTTGCTTCCCTGATTGCAAAGAAAAAACCCATCAAATAATTTTGAGACTGGCAACCTACATAGGTTTATCTTCAGATAAGCTATTAAAGATTTAAAAGATTTAGAAGGCTGCCAGAAGTTGAAGGAGGATGGAAGATGGGGGATGTCTGATTACCAAAAAAGAAGTCCTAGAGATTCAGAGTGGACTGAAACTCAAAAGAGTTCAAAAGATTCCAATTGCTCTTGAAAGACATGAAGCCTATGGGCATTCAAATGTTTCTTGATCCTTGTTTCAATTCTTGTTCTCTGTTTCATTTTTTATCCTTGACACCATTAGCATTATTAGTCATCCTAAATCCTCAGTTATAATGGCTACTTATCACCAAACATTATCTACTTCCATCCGAATGCTCCACCACTTCATGTCGCACAAAGATACTGTGCTGTTAGTGTACAGTTTGTCCAGAGGTATTCGATAGCAAGAAAAGCCACCAAAGACAAAGCCAACACCAGAATTACATAACATAGGTTTAAGAACTCTGGGGTTTTTTCTGCAATTTTAACTTTAAAATCTATCACCATATTAGAATGTTCTCCAATTTTATGTAATTTATATAGGACTACATTATTATGGGCATAATTAATTACTGGACTACATTTCATACAGATATTATTTTAGAGATATGGACTGTATAGATGATATTAAAACACTGTAGTCCTTAAAGACTCTCTTTCAGAGAGAAACTTTTACACAGAAAGTGAAGATTTAAGAAGTATTTTTTCTCAATTATTTGGAAGGTTGATTCTGCAGCAAGCAGGTAGTATGTAAGCAATTTTAGTCTTTCATATCTGCTGCTAACTTTGTGAAGAGTTCCAGCAGGTATACTGCTCTCTGTTTGGCTAGCTGATCTTTTTGCTTGATTGGCTGCAAAGACAAGACCTACCTCTTCCTCTTCCAGTCTTTTCAGAGAGTCACCTGCAAACTTAATGTATTGAGTCATCAAGGTCACTAAGGCAGTGTAACGAGTCCGTAAATCCATGAACTGTAGAGAAACAAGGTAGGGAGGTGGGGTGGCAAGGAGAGCAGAGAAAGAGGGAAAATTCCATTAAAGAAATTATGAACACTGCTCTAGAACCTATCCCAATTTTGATTCCAAAGTCCTGATTCTGGAATCCAAAGTCCTAACTTTGATTCCAAAGTTGAATGTCATCAGCAGGGTGCACTTGCACAAATAAATCCTAAGGATCTATGAGGAGATCCATAAGAAGAAACAGAAGATACACTTTGACTTCACAGTCATCTGATTCTTGCCCCCTGTAAGAACAGGTTGCAAGAGGGACAAGCAGTGCTGGCCACTATTCCTCTCTCTAACAGATTTCTCTTTCCCATCCAAATGAGGCTGATTTGCCTTGGAATCCGTCAAAATCACCAGACCCTGTAAGTCTTACCATAGCAAAGATGAAAGCTCCCCCTGTTTACTGTGATCAAGAACCAGCCCAGAGGTAGTTCTAAACAGTTTACTGAGGTACTTTTCTCATGTAGTTTTTTATAAATTGGGGAACTTTTGTTCATCAACAGCAATATACTGTCTTGTTACCTAAAAAACGCATAATGACCAATAGGATATTTATCACATCATAAATCTATAGAGGAAAAAAAATTCTCTATAGAGAAAAAAAAAAATCTTTCTTGGGTTACCCTATTTCATCATTAATAAATCCTAAATCCCATTCTTGCATTTACTCTCTTTTAAGCAAAGACTCAAAAAAACCACATTTTCCTGTCATGAGAAATCCATTTACCTCTTGAATAATGAAGTCTGATGAGCTTTGCATTCTTTGGCGTTTCACTGGAGATTTTTGTTGGGAGTCAACCATAGCTCTGTAGGTCATAGTCTGCAACTCATAGTCCTGTAAAAAGAGAAAATACACAAAACGGTTGGCATTCCACATGATACAGACACTACCAAAAAAAAAGCATTCCAAGTATAATATTATTTACTACCTTCACAGCAGCTGAGTATTGTTCTGAATACTTCTGGCATTCATCTATTTTGCTTTGTTTCATTTCAATCTCAGAAACCAGCATCTGTAAAATATGAATCGACATGTTCATCTTAAAAACTTATTTTTATTACTATTACCATTTCTACTTTACTACTATTTCTACTCTAACATAATGAAATTTACATAATGTGCTTATTTCCATGTGTGTACAAGTAATTATGTGCTCAAGCCTATGTCCTGGGCTTTGTCAGGCTTACAGCACAGAATCAGTGAGAAAACCCTGTCGGGTTTAATAGCTGGTGAGTGAACTTAAAAGAAAATCAGGTATACACTATTTTGTGCATATAGTTTGTCATTCTGTCTCTTATTTAAGTTGCATTTCCCTCTTGCAGAAGACAGCTGGTGACTTTACCTCTGCTTCCATGAAAGTATTTCTACATCCATAAATACCTAAAGCAGTACTGAATAAAAAACAATCTAATATCTCAGGAGAGTCCAGAATTTTAGGCACTCCCTGAAATTTTGTTGTTTTTGCACATTTGAGAACCAAAGCAATCTGGTCTATAAAATGGTAATAATGAGTGATATTATTCATTATGTTAGTTGCATTACAAACACAGAACCATAAAAGCTGGTGATACCTTGGAATTTTACAGTAAGTGCTGAGGGATATAAGCACTTCATATCAAGAAATAAGACTGACATCACTGGGTTAAACTGGTATTTTAATTCTTCGATCATTACGGCAGTGATTTCGTACATAAAGATCCCTTTCATACCTTATGTTGGTTCAGCTGTTTAGCCAATGCTTTGCTATTTTCAGGATGGATTTCTTGAATCTTTCGCTGAGTATCTTCCACTTGTTGAATCCAAGCGTCCAAAGAATTATAAGTATCTTTGTAATACTTCAGAGATTTATTAATACCTTCTAAGTCACGCAACCTGATTTTATTTTAGAAGATAAGCCAAAGGGTAAGAAGAACAGCAAAGATAAAAGTACGACACTAAGCCAAATACAGCTTAAAAGGTTTTGGATGCTTTAGCTCTGCTATAGCTCACACTACAACCACACTAAAATAACACTATCTAAACAGTAAATTGACTTCTCAAATGCCAAGACTCGCAGCTTGCTGAAGCCTTTTGTCACAAATGACACGTAGGAGAGATCCTACTACAGAAGAAACTCTGCATATATCCCTCATTAGTGAGCTAAACTGCTTGAAACTCCATCAGCACAGGAAACCCCAAGCAAGAGGGAGGGCTCTGCAACAGCAATTAATTCTGTTGTAAGAAGTGAGAGCATTTGAAATGTGACCTAGCTGAAACAAGGAGGAGTGTGCTGTGCTGGAGTTAAGTAGTGGTTCACCATACTCTCTGTACCTCCCACAAAACACACCCCTGAGAATGCTGTGTATTTCTTGAAAATGGTTTCCACACTGATAAGAATATTGATAGCTTTTCTTTCATGATGCTTATACCATTACTTCAAAGATTATATAAATATGACTACTCCAAAACAGTGCAGGATGAACATATTTACTAAATGACTTTTATAGTTTGACTTGGAATTAAGACACTGAATTCCTCTAGTGTTTTTCTCAAGATGTCAAAAGGAGACTGAAAAAGACCATGCAAAGGAAACTGTATGGCTCAGGGCTTCATACTTAAGCATTTCTTAAAGCTAAGAACTATTAAAAAGAGAAAGGGTAATGATAATTGCAGCCAATATTTGTACATACTTATTGTATAATGATCATCAGGGTCAAGCTGTTAGGAAGCAGCAGAGTGAACATTTGCAGAAAGCAGCTTGTTTACAGCTCCATGCTGCAACTACCACAATCTGTCCCACACTAGAATCCACTAGATATTAACAGTCATTTTTCACATATTTCTGCCCCTCTACTCTGCTGTGGTGAGACCCCACCTGGAGTATTGCGTCCAGCTCTGGAGACCTCAACACAGGAAAGACATGGAGCTGTTAGCAGGAGTCCAGAGGAGGGACATGAAGATGGTCAGAGGGCTGGAGCACCTCCCATATGAGGACAGGCTGAGAAAACTGGGGTTGTTCAGCCTGGAGAAGAGAAGGCTCCAGGGGGACCTTATAGCAGCCTTCCAGTACCTGAAGGGGGCTACAGGAGAAATGGGGAGGCACTCTTTACAAGGGCATCTAGCGACAGGACGAGGGGTAATGGATCTAAACTGGAAGAGGGCAGATTTAGACTAGACATTAGGAAGAAATTTTTTCACTGTGAGGGCAGTGAGACCCTGGAACAGGTTGCCCAGGGAAGCTGTGGATGCCCCATCCCTGGAGGGGTTCAAGGCCAGGCTGGATGAGGCTTTGAGCAACCTGGGCTGGTGGGAGGTGTCCCTGCCCATGGCAGGGGGGTTGGAACTTGATGATCTTTAAGGTCGCTTCCAACCCAAACCATTCTGTGATTCTATGATGCTATATTCTATTCAAGATACACTCCTGTGAGGAAAGCATGTGGTTCATGTTTGCCCTCTGAGGAAATAAGGTCATTTAAATACCTCATAAAAATATTGTTTTATCATTTAAATTATGTCATGCTATCAAATGATGAAAAATCTGGTGAATTAAAGCTAGCCATTCTGCAGTCAGCTTTAAATGAGTCACCTTTTCCCATCTTCCTTTTAATTTCCAGCAATGTTAAATAGAGACAACTACATTAGTTAAATACAAGTGACTAACTTCAGTACTGCACCTGAATGGATATTCACCCTTTAAAAAATGAGGACAACAATGTGAAACATGTGAACTTTTACATCAACAGTACTACTTTTGATGCTCTTGTTCAGGTTATCTATAACGCCAAACTAAAGTAGATTTTTAAGGAAATAAATTTAGGCCATATAGTACAGACTTCCTTAGCTTGTCCATACTTTTTCCTTCAGTCTATGAGTCTGTTTCCTTTACATGAAGGAAAAAGTATTTCCAGGAATGCAGGAACATCTCCTTCAGAATTGCAGGTCGGTGCATTTTGCTCTATCTGCACATTTGTGTAGGTATGTGCATTTGAGTAACATTCTCCAATGTAATCATGACAGTAATCCTGAAGGGCTGAATTTAGAGCAACATCCCAACTGGATATTGAGGCTGCACAAAAAAAGCTGCATAGCAAAAGAAAATATTAGCACTTCACCAAAAGTTATTGTGGCAAAGTTATCACAGAAGTCAATAGAAGCTAAGGACTTCCAGGCTTAGCATGTGAGTAATTAAAAGCAAGTTAACATGAATCCCATCATAACTGATGAATCAACTCATCAGCTCAGCCTGTCAGAACTAATTATGTGGAGAAACAGATGGTATTTCCATAGGACAGCAAGCCATTTCTACGGGCTTTTTTTGGAAAGAAAAAGGAATATTTATCTCTATTATGTGTCAGTAAGTTTTAACTACAGTTTTTATATCTTGTTAATGTTTTGGTGCTCAACAGTCACAGACATTTCCTGTAGAAAAGTAAGACAACAATGTCAACAGCACAGAAAAGGTGAAAATCCTTAATCTTAGTACATGTCACAGAGTTCAGAAAACTATTCTGACCTATTTTAACATTGATTTTTGTTTATTTATCTTTAGAAACAAAGAACAGCACAAACTACGAAGAGATTATAATAAGAAGTTATACAAACCTATTTTCAATTTGAGAACGAACGTTTTGCCACCTCTCAGCTACCTGATCAACTTTTTCTTTACGCCAGTCCAATTCAAGATCACGTTCCTTGTGCATTTTAAACATCTGATCACTGATCATCTTTGCCTTCTGCAGGTCATCCTCTAAGCCATGGAATGTCCCTCTTTTCTCATCTACTTCAGATCTCCATTGCTAATATGGGATAAATGATCAATTGTAAATAACTCCTAAATTATGTCACTATTTTATAAATGAATATTTTGCTTGAGTAAAATGTATAAATTAATCAATGAAAAGTATTTAAATGAATATTTTACTTCTGGTTGTTCAAACACTGGAATGGCACCAGTTCGGGTCTTAAGCAACTAATTAGCTATGAAGTGCAAAACAAGTAACAGCATCCACCACAACACATACATCAAAACACAAACAGCAAATTAACATGTCTATCTCATAAACTACAGCTTTCAAAGAAAATCATTAGGCAGATGCCAATCATCCTATCTACCCAAAAAGTATTACTCAATCATTTGCAATATTAAAATGAGGTACATACAGCACACAAAAAAAGCTGAACTTCAATCTTCCTTTTTCTCAATGATATCTGTTGAACCCCCTGGGAAACCCTTATTAGTATACCACAGCAGTAGCAGGAATGTTACTGTGGCCACATTTACATAACAACAGCATAACCAAAGCAGGTGTTGTAAGACAGATCATTCTCTTATTTTTTGATTTGCCCATGAAAAGGTACCAGCCAGCTCCTACCTTTAATGTACCCATCAGATTTTCTATACTGCTTTTGTCAGCTGTTCCTGCCTCTTCTTTACACAACTTGGTTTCATACTCTCTTACTAACGATTCTGCTGCTTGAGTGTTCTTCAGTACCAAATCCACAGCTTTTACTCTGAAAAACAATAATCTCTTGTTAACTGAACCATCAACAACAACACTCAACACACCTGTGTTTTTCATCCTTTTCATACCACAGGGTACCTCTTTATACAATGTTAAAATTATATTAACTCCCTTTTCCTTGATTAGTATCATTCAGAATAATATTTTTTTATTTAGTTTATTTTGAAGAAAAAACTGTAAACTAAAACGTGTGATGGGAGACAGCCTATTACATACTTATCTAGGTACATGGAAGACATAGAATAAACTTGGTTCATGTTCTGAATAACAACATTGAGTTCAGAGCGCAGAGTAGGGATTGAAAGTGAGCCAGCAGCTTGAATGAAAAACTCTTCGCATTTATCTGTGATGACTCCCAAGTCCTGCTTCAGTCGATCCAGTTCCTTCTGCAGCTTCTGTAAAGTAAAAGATGTTGACAGTGCTTTTATCCTACAACAACTTCATGTATACTCTACATACCATTACCAGCACAGGTCTGCTCTCCTTTGCTTGTTTCATGTGGATACCATTAATTTTTTTTTAAAAGGACCATATGCATAAGAGGGAAACTAACAGCATCACCATTTATTGGCATATTTTTCTCACAAATACAGGCTTAATCTTTGACTCCTGTCTTTCAAGGTGTACTGCAAACTTTCCTGGCTACACTCATAATGTCTGGATATACTTGTTTTAAAACAAAACTCTTTTCCAACATAAAACAGCCTTTCTCAAAGGCTCACCTCATGATCCATAATCCTTACTTTACTTTCTTTTATATCATCCCTCTCCATTGGGGTTCGGATCTGCTGTATTAATTGCTCCTCACAACTCTCAAGTTGAAGTCTGATATTTCTGACTTCAGAGATGTACAGATTGTAAATAGATTCTTCCTGCTCCTCTGTTGAAAGAAACAAAGGCACATGTTAGCAAACAAGGCCATCACATCATTTCCACCATGTCTTCTTATGAAACACTTTATAAAGTCACTATTCTGCAGGTCTTTTCACGACTGGCTGAAATCCTGTCAGTTTCCATCAGAATTTTGGCTTTAAGGCAAATTTTAGGAACCTTTAAATTTTAGCTATTACTAAGATCATCTCCTCACATGTGAAAAATTAGCATACATCTTTGATCATTCATCCCAGGTACAGGCATCACCCCTTACACAGAAACTGCTAAACTCAGTGACTGATGTATCAGGCACAATATTACTATAAATTTCCAGGGCTTTTTTTAAATCCTCTCCTTCAGACACACAGCACAACACATTTTTCTTTAAGTATAGTGAACCATACTAATCCAGTAATCGGCTTTGCACTACTATATTTCTTTAAGTCATTAACAACTTGATAGTAAATCAAAGCAGGTATTTTAAACTTTCTGTTCTTATTGTATTTAAAAACAGAGTTAATAGAGCAGTAACTACAGGCATTCTGTAGAGTTCGGAAAATATCTAGGACATGTTTCTTGTCTTAACAGTATGAAAAGCATTCTAATTCTGCTATAATTCAAAGTATTCAAGTTGCATTTCCAACATTCAAAAACAAGGAAAGCATGACTAAAGAGCAAGCTGTAGTGCACAGAATACATTCTTGGGTGTAAAATTTTTGTAGCACTCTGTATATTAAGTAACACATAATATGTTTACATAGCTTAACATATACAAAGTTAAAAAAACTTAGAGCTTCTGTGCAATGTAATTGTGCACATTGTTAAAAGGATGACCCTCTACCTATTCAGAAGAACTGGGGCATTAAAAATATAAATATGATAAAGTGGGTAATTCACTAGAGTTGTACTCATAGAAGTTTTCTCAAGAACTACAATCTCTTTCTACTTTTCTCAGCAAAGTGTTACCTCTTTCTGCAGATTTCAGAAGCTCTTGGTAGTATTGCTTGCAAACGTTAACTTCCCTTTCTAGCTGTGCGGTATCAGAGCTTGTGAAGATTTTGGACTCCTGGCTATCTTCCACAAAATCATCAAAGCGGGACTGCAAGTTGCTTAGAACCTGCTGATGTTCACCTGGCAGCATTGTCTTTATCTGCAACAGATTATAAATTCAAGGCATGGTCAGCAATGATGGACAGCTCACACAGTTCCCTGTAACAGCTTTTATCAAAAAGCAATATTGACTTGTTAACTAAGATGCCAAAGATGCTTAAGTCAAAGCACTGAAGTTCTGAAGGTCTGCTGTTTCTGGGCTGGAGTCCTCTTGACAGGTATCGGCATTAACAGCTAATTCTTTAAACTCACTATAAAATCCTTTTCCACCTTTAATGACAGTAACAGGCTGTGTTAAGACAATCTTACATCACACACCGTTTCTCCATCTAATGCCATGTAGCAACAAACAGGAAGCCAACAGAGTCACAGAAGTAGGGATGCTCCAAGAATTATCTCAGATCCCTTCTTTTCAACAGCAACAGTGGGAAATTAGGAGTGAAACTGTCGTTTTGCATGTTGCAAATATTATTGCAGTTTGTAGACAAATATGCACCAAAGTTGTATAATAAACTACTATATTAAATATAGTTACAATATACATTAATATTGTGTATTTCAGTGATCTCACACAGTTTTAGCCAGACAGAATAGTATTTTGATCACAATTTCATTTCTGACAAATTGATTCTAATTATCTATTTAACATTTCAAGTTACAGAAATGTGTAACAATAAAACAAATGCATTATGGAAGACTGAGTCTTCAGCTGTCTTCAGCTTGAAAGACTAAATGTTGCTTCATAGTTGTTCCATTGTTAGTAAGAAGTTGCAGCCGTAAGTAAATAACAGGGGAGTTAATGAATATTAACCTTAGCCTAATGAAGCAAATCTCCCCAAGATATCCTCAACATAAATGCAGACAGGTAGACTCTTCCAGGATAAAATTCAGTTCAATTACTTTTGCGATACCCTGTCCTTCTGTCAACAGAAGCACATTAGAGAGATGAGCACAATAAGGCTACGGGTAGTTTTCATAACAGGACATCTCTGCTCCTTCCCCAAGTGCACCTGTGTAAAGGCTACTCAGATCAAGGCAGAATGTTGCACAGTAGTAACCAGAGTGGCCACTGCCAGCTACTCCCCCAAGGGAGACGAGGATTGCCGCAATTTTTTGATAATACAGTATTTCTGGGAATTGCAGTCTAAGACTTGCCAGCAAATGGCTAAGAGGCCCTTACTAGGCACAGCACATACCGAGGCAACATTGCCAGCTCGAACAGCTTCAATTTCATTTGTCAGGTAATGCCAGGACACCACACTCTTCATGTTTACATGTGACTCGTGCCAAAGGGCTAGAACATTCTGAAATTGCTGTTCAATCCTGAAACATAAAAAGACTCCAACTTTAGAGCAAATTAACAAATGAAAAGGGAAAAAAACTTAGACATTAACAGAAGTTTCATATAAATGAATTTTAAAAGACAATGGGTGGTTTTGTCTTGTCCCTACCTGTTGGCTGTATCTATTGCTTCTTTGTTTGCTGGAGGAACTGTAAAGCACACAGATGGAACCATGGCCTCATTACCACTCGGACTAATCACTTTCCATTTAGCGCGATGGGAGTTGTTTGCTAATACACACTCATCATCTTTGTAAATAGTTATCTAGTATTAACAGAAAAGCAGAATAATTTAATGAGCTAAGCATTACATTACAAAATACTTTTACAAAGCACTTCTGCAAATGGTGTCAACAAATAAGCAACAGAACAACAAAAACAATGTTCAACATAAGGATTTGCTCTTGTTTACTAGGGTGGAAGAAATTTAGAGCCTAGTGTTCTCCAGGAACATGGTAATTAATGAAACTTTAGCCAAATTCTCACATCTGTAATTTATTCGAGGAAATTCAAGTTTCTAACCTCAATTTGTCTATAGTCACAGATGGCTTTAATTGGGATGGATGTTTTGAGTACACAGTCAGGGTTCCTTGGCTTCAGCTGAATTATTGCCTTTGCTCTCCCCACAAGGCCTGCTACTGTGCTCTTATACTGCAAGAGTTGTTCTTTTTCTTCCTAAAACAGTTAAGAAAAGAACACGTCACAAGAGATGGCCAGAATACAATGCTGCTCTTTTGATCCTGTTAAGCTTTTCTTTTCCTGACTTACTTTACTGTGCTCCTTAAAAGTAACACATTTTACGAGAACAAAGTATCTTTCTGAAGTCACTGGTTTCCCATAATATCTGGTATTGTAAAGATAAAGAATAACTAAAACTATATTTTAAGGGTATGAAAAACAGTCATTACACAGGGACAGATACAATTACTTAATTACAAGTTCTAAAAAACAAATCTCTTTGTATTCCTTCACTTCAAAGGAATAATTTTAACACACATATTTTATATCCAACTATAATCTACATATTTCTTGTTTAATTGTAACTCACATTAATAGGATCTGTGAATTCTTACCATAGACTCCTGGACAAGGTCTTCCAGCCTATGAAGGCTGCTTGATCTATCACAACTGTATTTTCGGTATATGGTATCTTTCAAATTCTTTAAATATTCCATGGCTTCTTTGGCATCACTGAAAAACTAGGATGAGATATCTGGGTTATTTTTAAACAACCTAAAAAGTATGCAAACAGCAACACTATGAAGTTTTCTTTAAGGTTTCTTTAAGAGCCCAAATCACTCAACTTTGTCTTCTCCCCTGTCCATTTCCTACCTTTCAGCTCTCATCATTTTCAGTCCAAAGGCATCTCATGCCAGCATCACTGCCCTTCCTCTTCAACCACCAAACCTGAGACACTAAGGACTAATCTTTATAATTTAAATATTTTAAAGTATATTTAAAAAGAAAAAAAAAACAAAAAACCCCTCTTAAATCTTTGATCCTTTTGTATATAACTGAGAAATCCTTACATCTCTGATCCTTGTCCGTGTAACTGAGTACTGCATCACTTGCTGAGTATGTAGATGAGTGACAATCAGAACAGTGTTTGTTTGGACATGTCAGCTGTCAGAGTGTTCTCTGCTCTGTTTAGTATTAATGCTGTACACTGTACATTCCATTTCTATTTGGGTAGCCTTGGAAAAACACCTAGAATATGTTCTCCCTTGGCCATCATTAACTACCGTTCACTCCACATCACCCACAAAAGCTGTGTTGATGGCAGTTGTGTATGACAGGGAGAGAACACAGCTCCGTTCTCAGAGTCCCTATGTGCAGCTGCAGAACTCTGAAAAAAAATCAGACCAGATTTTCATCTGCTGTGAATTGACATAACTGTAGTGAAGACAATGCAAGTGTGCTAACACCGTGGGAGCACAGCTCACCATCTAATGATTGCACATGACAAATGTCAACTCTGTGACAACTGTGAGAGAGCAACTAGCACTTTCAGTGGGGCTTTTTTTACTATGGTCTTAACTTAAACATTGCACATTCTTACCTCAAAATATGCAGCATTTTCTCTCAAATGTTGTTCAACACATTGACAGAGCTGAAGAATCCAGCTCCACTGTGTCTGCATTGCAGCTCTATAGGCCTTAAAAGGAGACAGAGATTTTACAGAAGGAAATGAAAATATGCATATATTTCCAGTATTTAAGAAAAATAAAAGTAACATAGCAAACACAAGCATCTAAACCTGACCTCCTCATCCAGGAAAAGCAAGCTGCAGCAAGGAAAATTCCAATTAGACACGAAAAAAAAAATTCTGTTGCTACAGTGTAGTCAAATATCAGAAAACTCACCTAAAGAAGCTGTGAAATCGTCACGTTCTCAGGCGTGTTCAGAATTCAGCCAAACAAAGCCTGCTTTAAGCAGGGGCTGGACTACATCTCCTGAGCTTCCCCCAGTCTAAGTTAAGTCTCTGATTCTGTGGCTCTATTTACTCATTCAAAATAGCTAGATTCTTCCTTGGATACAAATCAGATACTAAAGTAATGCTGAATGCACAATAGAAATAATTAATCAGGACTCCCTGCAATGTACAGTTTTGTGTAACAGTTGCACAGGAATTTAAAGAACATAACCCCACGCCTCCTCCTGGATGCACGGTGCTGCCAGCAGAGAGGCACTGCAGGAGTGCTCACCAGCAGAGGGTACTCTTGACTTTGTGAAATCAGCCACAAGTCTCAATCTTTCCATCTGTAAGATTCTCCGTGAATTCAAGAGAGTTTTTTCATGGGCTTCAATGAATTTCAAACTGATGCATTAATGCATAGATTTTTCTGTAGAAAAGGCATACAGTTGTTGTTTTGGGTTTTTTTAAATGTCCCAATATAGCATTATTGCAGGCATCATAACCTGTATTGTTATCTTCACTGTTATGGCCTGGTTTCATGATATGTAACTTTAATATATTCATATCTTAATTATATTACACTGACAAGAACCCATTAGAACAGCACATACTTTTAAAGAAGAGAAATCCCCACATTATATAAAAAGTCATTTATTATTCAAAGTAAATGTCATGAGAAGGAAGGAAGGAAAGGACAAGTTTTCTTCATGTATTCAGTTCCTGCCGATATAAACTCACTGAGATGAAGAACCATAAAAATCCATCCTGACTGTTTTTCCATTCTTACATAATAAAACACCTTTTCATTGCTTCCGTTTTTACCACCCACTGTCTGTATTTGCTCTATCCTTGCAGAGCTACAGGGAAAAGTGTTTTATGTTCTCCTTTGGAAACTTGTTATGACTGTACAACAGCTACAATAAACTTTCTGTAAACCATTTACCTGTAATCTAGAGCTTGATTCAAGCCTGAAATAAATCACATCACCTTGTTGGATTTTTTACTTACAAGCACGTTTCATAATTCACTGACAAGTAAGTTACAAAACAAACCCTAAACCGTAATAGGAACCTGTACATACAGTAACTAGAAAAGCTCTGCTGAGACTTCTTTCAATCCTACAGGAGAGAAACCACCTAAGCACTGTTCTCTGCCCTCAGTTTTCCAATGCAATTTGTATCAGCAACTCTAGAAGCTATACACATGACCAGAAATGTCTGTACAGACCAACTCTGGAAATTTTAATTTCAGACTCTAGGGGGATTTTACTGAAGCAAACCAAGACATAACTTTAATTTACAGAAGTGCGTTTACTTTTTGGAAACTGGANAAAGAAAGAAATGTTTTAGAAATCTCTTGAAGTTGTAAAGATGATTTAATTATTCCCTTTGGATTATACTAGCAATACATACTGCATGGTATTCCTTTTTTCTTGTTATATTGGGATTTCTTTCACTCCAGTCATATGCAACCTCTTCCTCTTCCTTTTCATTCAGCCATATCAGCTCTCTAGTAGCACGAGACACAAAATTGTGAAG
This sequence comes from Syrrhaptes paradoxus, assembly GCA_013400615.1. Lineage (NCBI taxonomy): Eukaryota > Metazoa > Chordata > Aves > Pterocliformes > Pteroclidae > Syrrhaptes > Syrrhaptes paradoxus. The sequence goes on from VZTO01007632.1 coordinate 35,092, forward strand.
AGTATCTAGATGCCTTTCCTGATTTCTCGATGTGTTCTTTATTAAAAAGAAGAAAGAAGACATATAAAAATCAGAATTTAAAGCTCATCCCTTATCAAAGATGATGTACACTGAAAAGCTGAACATCAAAGAGGTATGGCAAACTTACCAAGAGTTTTGAATACTGACTCTCCAGTTTGTGCAATTTTTCTGCATAACTGAGTTTAAGAGGGGCGGTCATTTGGATCTGTATTTGGTACATGAAGTCAAAAGACAACAAAAAGGTTAGAGAAGTTAAACCATTAGATCTCCTGATTTCATTATATGTCATCTAGAGACCAGTACTAAAAGCAAAATGCAAACACAGTTCTAGAACATTAGTCTATGGGTCACCCAGTAAGAAAGTAACCAAAGAAATAAAGAATATGGTGCTGTACCTCACTGATTTTAGCTTCTTTAAGGCTGGATTCAAATTCCTCAATAGCTTTGTGGACATTTTTGTGATTTTCTAAATGGCTTTCAACACTTGGTAAATCTGAACCCCATTCTGCTCGATCAAGTTGCACCTTACAAACAAGAAGGAAAAATTAGCCATGATCTACAAGGAGTAAGTGTAAAAATTAGAAGCAGACTGCTTCTGTAAAGATTGCTACCTGCATTTCTTCCACCCAGCTTAATAGGTCCTGGACAAACTTCATGTTCACCTCTTCTTCTGTTAAATTCTGATCTGCAAAAGCTGATTTCATAAGAGGTTTTCTGATTGGCATCAGTTTCAGTGTTTGCAGAGTCCCACTGTCTACTCCTGTCACATAGCTTTGAATTAACCGTGGTGGAATGCCTGGTGTGTAAGCGGGAGTGATGGCTGGTGTCAGTCTGGAAGTAAGACCTGATGAAAGGCCAGATGTCAAGCTTGAAGAAGTCAAAGTAGGTGTTAAACCTTGGGTCATTGCAGCATTTAATTCAGGGTTTGCTGTAAATCCTGAGTTTAAGCTTTCAGTTATTCCCGATATCATCAGCTTTGTCTGCTCTGCTGTCAGTGCACGCCCCTTGGTGTACACAGAAGAACATTCGGTTCGTATAGCTATCAGCTCATCACGAAGTTTTGCAACCCTATTAAAATAAAAGAAAATAAACAAATACATAAATAAATAAAATCATTTCAATTAATGTTTACAATTAACGTTTAGAATGCTGAACTGAATAGCAATATTAATTCATATGATTTCTTACACTTTAGTTGTACTCAAATATTTACAAATAAGCATTTATATCAGGAAGTCTAGGGTACGTCAGCTTACACTTATATAAATACAGATAATAGATGCAGAAATCAGGCAATGACCAGAAAATCAGCACGGTATGAGGCACTAGCATGCACCACACACACAATTCCAAGGAAGAATCAGCAAAGCAGCAATCTTTCGAGATACTACATGTTGCAGCAGATCAAACACTTGCAATTCACTGCCAAAGAGCTGCTATGTGCTTGATCTCACTCAGCCCAGGATGAATCCTGAAAAACTCTGGAGCCACTTCTTCATAAATTGAATTATGCTGTTTAAATGCATCTTTCTGCCAAGACTGTACACACTGTCACATATAAGCTAACATTACCCCACTCACCACCTACAGCTATTACTAGAAATCGTGCCTCCATTTTCAAAATCAAAGTTAGTAAATTCTATAAGCATTTTAGGTGCAATAAAACAAGCTAACATCTTTACACTCAGATGTCCAGTAAATACTAAACATTTAAGTCTGTTCTGGCAAATTACTTAATTTTCAGAAATGAGTATAAACAGCTCCTCTGGTCTTCAGTAACGTTTGTGGGCAATGGACCCACCAGAATACCCGATAATCTCTACTTGGGTGCCCAATGACAGACTAAGAAGTTTAACCGTAGACATAAAGATTTGAAAATGTTGTCCATAATAGGTGTCCATACTTGGGACATTTATTTATTCATATAAATACACCGTAAAGTACCTTTGCACAAGCTGGTCTGCCTGGTAGTATTTTCCATCAATAAGAATTTGGGCATCAATCACTTGCTGGCGGAGAAGGTTCTCAGATTCAAGAAGATAGCCAGCTATCTCTGCTTCATGTTGCAACTGGAGCCCTGACTCTAATCGTCTGGTGTCCTGAATAAATATGAGAAAGCCATTAAGCCCTGCAGCTAAACCAAAGAGAAATGAGCTGTAAGAAATCCTAACTTTTTTGTAAAAACTTCGTCTGATCTTGAAACAATTGTGAAGCATTTTATCTAACTACCAACGACAACAACAACAACAACTACAAAATCTAACAGACCTCACTCTAGGCTATTTTTGGTATTTTCTTGAATAAATGCTAAATTAAAAATAACAGTACAATTAAAAAAAAAGTAGCAGCTATTAAGTATATGTTCCAATATCCTAAAGATTTTATTTTTCTAGTAGCCATTCCATGGCAGTAAGTTCATGAACACAGACAAGGAAAATCACCAACTGACTCACAGACTGCAGAGCATTCCGGGCAAGTATTAGTTTGTCCTCACAGCTCCGGCTGTCCCGCTGAATTCTGTTTGCAATTTGCTGCAGCATTTCCAACCTAGGGGATGCCAGAGCATTTCAGAAAAATAAATAGATATTAATCTTATTTATATTTACTAGACATGTTGCATGACTTTAAAAACAAACAAACAAGCAAACACCATCTAACACAAAGCACAAATACATATGCCAAGTTACCTGTTTCCTTCTAAGGTGCCATTACCAAAGCTTATACAAGATTTAATCAGTGTGGGACCACAATTAACAGAAAGGAAATTTTCGTTAGAGTCAACACTGGTTCGAGCACTAGTACTGCTGCTAAACAGTGAATCACTGCTATGATAGCTGTAACTGCTGCTATTCATTTTTACATCCAGAGCACGGTCCTTCTGGCTGTTTACATTTGCTGAGAAATGAAAAGCTAAAACTCCTACAAAATGTGCAGCTTCTAGGGATGAAATTTCACTACTGGCTTTTCAAACAGCTAGCACTCCTCCTTTAAATAGGCTTCAGCACGCATAGTCAAAACCCAGCAATTAATATTCTGCCAGCTCTTCAAAGGATTTTACCTGGGGCTATGTATGCTACCTTGCTTTTGGCTTCCTTACCTTGCATTAAAGCTTTACAAGTACAGACTAGGCAGCAACATTAGGGCGTCTCTAGGAAACAGACACGCCAAATATTTTATTTAAGTGTCACTGCATGTCTATAAGCCAAGTAAGAACCTAAAAAAGCCTTCACAGTGTTTCTCAGACTCTTCTAATGAAAAGTTTCCAAAAGGAGTGAGTAAGAACTCCGCGCTCCACAGTACGGTATGAAACACCTCTAGGTTGGGCTAACCCCTTTTGCTTCAAATGGAACTGCATGATAAAACTAGGGGAATATCATGGTTAATCAGCTCATAACAATTTAATGTGAGACACCTGTACACCATCCAACCTACCATCATTACTCCACTGTCCATACATGCTTGCTAACTGCCCTTTCCCACTAATCTGTCCTGCAAATTTCCCTTCATCTTCTTCCTCATTCAGAGCTAATTGCTTCTTGCTGTTTTGACCACAAAACAAGTTAAGAAAAATCTAATCACTGCCCTTAAATTTACTTTCTAACTCAGAATTTGGGCTAGAGGGGATTTTTTCAGTATTTCACGCCCTGCTTTTAGGGTCTCCTGAAAACCACACCCACACCACAAAATGACTGTTTACACAGAAGAGCACAGCAAAGGCATAGGCACACCCCTGCAATAATGCCAAACTCTTACTAGTTTTGAAACTAGAGCTTGGTTTGGCACTCTACTCACTGACATCATATTAATTTTGATCCCATAGACCAATCTGGCCACATGCTATCTGTGTTGATACTTTCAGATGTATTCATGAGACTTGGAGGCAAAGTTTTAGTACCAGCCAAACTTCAGTACTAGCTGAGGTCACATTTTTGCCACAACCAAATCAGACCTCAGGAGCTGTGTCAACACTGCATGTTAGTGAGATGCACTAGTAACCAATACAACAAATGTGGGTCTAGTTCTCGTGTCCAGATCAACAATTCTAACTTGATCACAAAGACAGAATCACTTAACCAATTTTACTCTCTCATTTTTCAGTGATCACCACACATACTGAACATCACCACACGATCTGTCACTTTAAGTGTGTTTACCAATCCTGAAATATAGGACAGAGTTTATTTGTCTTTACCTGTGCTCTGTCCATCTCAATAAAAAAAGAAATACACTATGTCATTTATACATATTTTCAAAAATGATAATCCACCTTTCTGCAAGTATTCCTTTCAGTGAAGGCAGGCACCAACTTTGCCTTTGGCAGGTCAGGACAGATTAACCTACAAGATCTAGCAGGCTGTATTTTTTCCACTGCTTTCCAGTGTTCTGCTCTGCATGGTGAGGACAACTTTTCTCAACTCTATATGAATTCCCTTTGCAGCAGGAAGCTGTGAATCAGCATGTCCCATTGAATCTGCCATTTCAGTCATGCTCTTGCTTTTGTAAACATGACACATATTTAATCAACTCTGACTGTCTTTGGTATCCTCTCTCGCTAAAATCTGTCTTTCTGAGGACCTCCTAGACAACAGTCTGGATTCTTCACAATTTTAGGTACCTAAACCAGAATGATCACCCTATGGTCACTAGGAAGTCCGTGCCACAACTTTCTAGAAAGTGATTCAGATCTTTGGTGTCTCCTGCGGATGCTTCAAGTTAAGCAGAATGAATCCAGACCCAGGTGTCTATACACAGCCATGGGTAGAAGACCAAGGAAACATTTAACTTAAAAGTTAAGAAAAAGTTCTTTTTGAATTAATGAACGGGTAGCATCTGTGTCTGCCACAGAACTGAAAAGAAGTACCATTAAAAAGCAGAAATGCTCAAAGACCACATCAAGAATTTAAACACTCTCTGTATGTTATTAGTGATGTACGAAACAGTGTCACATGTTCTACTCCCATGGCAGACTACTATGCACTTCGCATGTCTAAACATTTTGTGTGCTCTTGAGTACAAACAACCTCAGAATAGGATGTTAGACCACAATGCTGTGCACCAAGTGAAATACACATCTCACGTAAAGGATGAGGATGTGAAATAGAGTCCAAGCGGGACAGCACAGGGCTATGAACCTGGCTCTGACCAATTTGTACAAAGGTGGTTGTGTTTAAGTGCTCTGATGATCTGAAGCACCCATACTATTCATTATGACCTTCTGAGACTATTCCATCTGGACCTGCTTCTAGAAAGCAGGTAAAGACTTCAGGCCTGAACAAAGGAAGAATCATTGTATCTAGAAAAATAATGATAGTATCACGAAGGAAGACATTTACAAATTTTCAATATGGGTTAAAACAACAGAAAATATATTAACCAAGACTGTCAAGTGTTCACTAGCATACCTCTCCACTTCGGGCCGAAGGGTCTTCTCTCTTTCCAGCATGGCAATAATAAGTTTTCCCCATTCTTTTTCTATATCATTTGGATGGCACCCTTGAGGAAGCTTGATGCGTCCAAATTCTATCCAGACCTTAAAAATTCATACATATTTGTTATTTTAAGCCACAGAAAGGGAACTTCTATACATTTCAATGCATGTTAAAACTTACCTCTAGCAGTTTATATAGACGCTTAATTTTTGATTTATCTGTCTCCTTTGGTGGAATTTCTGTTTCTTTAAACTGTAAATATTGATTATAAAGTGCCTACAGAAAAACAAGAACCTTCATTAACTTTTACTTACAATGAATATAATCTTACCCTCCAAACCCTCTTCCAATATTCTTCATAAGCTTATGTTCTTACATTGTTCAATTCTACGAAAAACAACCAGTGACAAGCTAAAGATTTGGTTTTGATTGTTCATATGTTGGAAATGTATTTATCATACTTTGAAAAGCTTAAGGAGTTGTATTGTTCTACAGATGATTTGACTGTGCAAATCAACAAGCACTTCATTTGTTCAAGTGTGCTTTGAGTTAGTAAGACAGAGTGTCATTCCAACAAGGCAGTTTAAGATGCCACACCTCACCTTCAATTCCACAGGATTGTTGGGAAATGTTCTGTCAGACATTATCGTGACATGGTGTCTGATCCACTGCATGAGGTAGTTAACCATATTCTGATATTCAATCCATTTGACTTCAACATCCTATCAAAGCACAACCCAGATTACAGATCAGAAGAGAATCATCTGAGAGCTCATTTTTGCTTTACCTTTGAGGTCTGTCTTCACACACATAGAAAAGAGATTTCTAAACCCTGCAATTCTGAAACAATATTTACGAGCTCACTACAGCTCACTTAAAGGTTCCAAATATATGATTTGTTCTTTTCAGTTTTGGTCCCAAATAATTCCACTGAAAAAACAAAATTTTCTAGTTTAATAAACATCAAATTGGTAAGAATCAGAGAGGCACAATTTATAGGTCCATGATTGAAAAGTAGGACTTTTTGACTCTGTCCTTCTCCAGCTTCAGGTATATTGGTTCTAGTTAAGCTCTTTGCACAAGTATTTTCATGTCCAAAAAACTGAAATAGCTGCTAAGCCTCTAAAATCTCAACCTAAAAAATAATGTCAAAGATAAGTGTGACAGCAGTCCTACAGAAGATCCAGCTAAGATTCTGGAGCTGAAATAAAAAAAATCAAATTAATGAAGCCCACACACCGCACAAGTATTTTCCTCCTACTTACATTTGCACTGATCCCTTCACCACCTTCTGGTACTTTGGGAAATGCATCATAAAGTGATGACACATAAGTTATTACTGATTTCTCATCAGGTGAGGAAACATCAACATCTAAAAGAGCAAGACAGAACAGTGCTTTATCACGTAGTTGTAAGAATGCCCACAAATATGTTACCACTTGCAGGCAGTTTGGATTTTATTTTAATGTTAGGGTTTTTGCAACAAAGCCCTTTGCAGCTGTCTTACCTTCAGGATCCAGAAGTCTGGCAACACCAAGTTTTTCTGCTACAAAAAAAGCATGTTCTAAATTTGCAAGGTTGCTTTGAACAGCAATGGTATTCATGTCTATCAGGTCCGGCCTGTGAATAGAAACAGTAACACTTGATTACAACTCTTTACCAGTTTTAATCACTGCTGTATTAGTAAATCAAACCAGGAGCATGGATGGATATACCAGAGATTTCATTAAAAAAAGGATTTCATTAAAATCACGTGAACAAGCTGAGGTCAGTGCTAAGAGATAAACACAAGCAGAAGGCAACTACAACACTGTCAGTTGTTCTTCATCTACAAGCTAAAGTTTCTAGGCATCCCTTATAGATCTACATAGAAGCTTTCCTGTGCATATTTATTCATATGCGTTGACATTGTATTATCACACCTTGTCCTTTCTACTGCCCTCGAGGAGGTTAAACTCGCTTTTCTCTTAGGACTCATTTCAATAAAGAAGTTCTTTTCTACTGCCTTTACAAGCTTTTAGTCATTCTGCATCAAAGTCTTCAGTGCATACAGAAACAAGTTCAGTCACAAACCCATCACTTTAACCTGGAAGACAAGTATTCTTACTGGGCATTAAAGAAGTCTTGTTCCAACTGCCTCAAAGCTCTGCTTTCCTGCCAGTTCTCTTGCAGACAACCGTCAGCCCCATGCACTTACGACTTCACACTTTCATCCTGCTAAACTCCATTGCCAGCCACAACACTTGTTTTTATTGGAACACTCTTCTTACGTCAATCTTATCTATAAACTTTTTTAAGGTCCATAAATATTATCCTGTAGCAACATAATTACTTTAATGTTTTAAATTAATGTTAAACTTCAAAATTAGTATTGTACTTGAGGTTTCCTATGGGGTGCCTGGTTCTTAGATCTTCCAATTTTCAGGGCAGACAGTGTTACTGTCTGCCTCTTACACTACTGGGCATCCTCTTAGCCATAACAACTAAAAGGAAGAAAGGATTTTCAAAGATGCTGAGCAAAAACTCATCCCACTGAAGCCAACTAGAGTCACAAGGGTCTGAAACCGTTGCTGCTGAAATCCTATGCTACTGAAAACCAGACACATGCTGAAAAAAAACTAAACCAAAACCCCAGAAGAAAATATGTGACACATAAACTCTAGTGAACAATTCAGTCCTTCAATTTTCTAATTTTTGTTTCTAGAGAAACTATTTTCTTAGTTTTACCTAGCAGAAGCTTTAAATAATTGCAACAGAGAAAAATAAAACTGTTAAATATCATGTTGTTCAAAACAAATGGTAACATTTCATTTGGCAACACCCCAAATTCCCTGAATCACAAAATGGTATTAACTTTGGGAAACTCAATACAAGCTAGTCTTTGAATGAACTACAAGGGCACTGTACATAATATTTATTTTCAGACATTTAGAATCACCGATTTCCTTGTGGTCTTTAGAAGACAAGTCTACAAGACAGATAATAAAACTGCACCTATTATTCCTTGAAAGAACATTTGATTAATAATAAAACTAAAGCAGTGTAAAAATAAAAATAATCCTCCTAAACCAGTGGGGCTTTCCACTTCCAATATGCCTACTGGGAGCACAATCAAGTTCACACCATTCTTTGAATTTCAGTGCAATGAAAACAATACAACGGAACCAATATCATCCGTTGCTCTTAGCAGCACAGAAAATCCATGAAAAACAAAAGACAACACTAGAAAAGGAAACAGAGCACTCCAGTCTCATATTTCAGCCACAATAATGGAGATGGTATGAATAATAAAGATTGCTTTCACAGCACAGTTTTGATGAGAGAAAACCGTTTCTGTAAATGTACACTGTTGATTTGGTTATTTTTTTTCACCTGCCTTCTTTACATTTGTCTCACACTTGATAAAAAGGACTCAAGAATGACTTACACTGCCTGTTCAACTGCCAACTCTCAGAACAAGAAAGAACAAGTAGTTGTAAAATCTTTGACTATATCCAGAAAAAAAAGTTGCAAGCTGCAGAGCCCCCAACATCATAATCTCCTTTGAACAAAGCTTTCATTTAGATGAAGAAGCGGTGAGGTTTCTCTTAAACTGCTGTTTAAGATGTGACTGCTGCTGCAAGACCCTGCAAATGGGTCGAGGCAATCCCAAGCACAAATACAGGCTGTGCAGAGAATGGCCTGAGAGCAGCTCTGAGGAGAGGGACTTGGGAGTGTCGGTAAATGAAAAAGTGAACATAGGCCAGCCAGCACTGTGCACTCAGGGCCCAGAAGGCCAACTGGATCCTGGGCTGCATCAAGAGAAGTGTGACCAGCAGGTTGAGGGAGGTGATTCTCCCCCTCTGCTCTGCTCTGGTGAGACCACACCTGGAGTACTGCATCCAGCTCTGGAGTCCTCAGCACAGGAAAGACATGGACCTGTTGGAGTGAGTTCAGAGGAGAGCCACGAAGATGGTCAGAGGGCTGGAGCACCTCCCATATGAGGACAGGCTGAGAGAGTTGGGGTTGTTCAGCCTGGAGAAGAGAAGGCTCTGAGGACACCCTATAGCAGCCTTCCAGTACCTGAAGGGGGCTACAGGAGAGATGNTTTACATCCCTGCTGTGGCCTTTACCCCCCAGCCGAAAAAGAGCCCACTCTGTGAGATGCCTCCCCCTTTTTAAACACACTTTCTCATTCCAGGAACTCCCACAAGCATAGTGTTATTCCGGTTCCCCTTCCCTTTAAGAACAAGGGAAATTTGCAGTGAATACTGCTGTTTTCAGTTAATTATACATCTAACACACAGCATACCACCCTAGATTAACTGGTCTATATTTATCTAAAGTCTTGATCTACCAGAAAATACTACAGAAGGCAGCATTTGTCTCTATCTTGACAGTGCCATTCCCAAACAGGAGAGGGATACGTTGCAAAGTCACAGAAAAAGGAGCTCAGTAAGACTTTTTTAACCCCAGAAAAATGCATCTAGAAAACGTGGTTCAGGAAATTACTAATTGCCACATTGCTCCTTTTGGTTAAGAGTGTTTTCTCCTTATTTTAAATAAAAACAAAATTAATTTTTACCTTCTGTAAGCTCACAGTGATACCTGCCCACTAAGTGGGTACACCGGAGTTTGCATTTTGAGCATGCACACATGGATTTCAGTACTGTGATCAGCCATCACCATTCTTCTCTGAAGAACCAAGGGAATTCGTGTTACTGAGCAGATTGTGAAAAGTGTGTGCCATGGGGCTGTATTATAAAGGCTCATTTAGTTTCTCCTTTGAATTCCGGAATACTACTAACTGCTTAAATTGCACTTGTGATGAGTATCCTTCTAACACATATTCACTTAATTGTCTTAATTTAAGCAAACACTAGATTCAAAAGCATCATCCATCACAGCAAACATTTTGACTTTCAATGCTAAACAGAAAATATGCAAGTTTTGTAGACAAACTGCTATTTGTCATTTATTATAAATACATTTTATATCAATTTGCATAGCACTATTAAGTGGTTTTATACACAGTCAAGAACAAATTAAATTAAATACATTTTAAGTAAAAGACAATGACTCTACCTTCTGTCATAATATTGTGAGTCATTTTATGGCAGATTTTTCAGTGGGCTGGGCCCTTGCCATCAAAACGCGCACATAAACATCCCAAACACCGGCCGAGTGGGAACATTCCATGCAAAGGAGATGCTTCTGCTGCAGCCACACCTAACTCAAAGGGTTTGGCTTCTGCATTGTGAGTCATTAATCATTTTTTTTGTAAAAAGATTGGTGCCTGCCATTCCAGATCTTAGTGTAGGTGTTAGAAATTAGACACAATTTGTATCAGAAGTGAGGAAAAAAAAAGGTGATTAATACTACTTAAATTAGGAAGCTGACAAAACTATGACCAATTCAAGAAAACAAATGCCTAGCACCACAAAGAGAAGCAAGTGGACAGCACAAAGTGAAGGGGCTTATAATGCAGGTTACATGGATCAAATGCAAGCTTTCTACGCTGCACAGACTCCTTAAAATCAAACAGTTGTGCATAATAAACGAAGTTAGGCATATGTAGATTTTCCCATTGCCAGAACCTAATACCTAGTAAAACAGTTCAAGATCATAACTATCAGCTACAATATTTGCCCATTAAAACAAAAGGTTAGATTTGAAGGGAATTTGGTATTTCAAAGTGGGAAAAGATATTTAACTGAACCTTTATTTTCCCAATGATCAAGAAACCACATTTTCACTGTTCGCAGATGACAGCTGCCCAAGTTACAACAATGTTTAACTTTATTAAAAGTTTATACACCAGAGTAATACTCCACATGAAAACACCGTTAATGAGTTCAGGAGGCTAACTGACAAGCCTGGAGTTATTTACACGAACCAACTAAGCTGCTTTAATCTGCACAGCTCTGTTTCAGTCAAAACTCCAGACACTGCCTGAGTAATACCAGATACTAAAAGGATATTTCTTTTTTGGCTCATATTGAGCAGAAATATTAATACAGTGAGTTTCAAGCAGAACTCTTGGAGAAAACATGACTGAAGATGCAGAGTGAAGTGTACACATCCCTACAGTCCAGTTAGCTTTTCCACTGCTGTAATTAGAAAATGACTATAAAAGTTAAACAAATTATTTGCATCACTGTTCACAGACAAATGAAAAGGACAGGTGCCAGAAAGATCCATGCATTTTTCAGGGATGGAAGAACTACTGAAACAAATCAAAGACCATGCCAGGATACATAGTTGTAAAACACATTTAAAAATAATAATAATGGAGAGACTTCTCAAACAGATAGGATTCAACACATATTTCAAAAGGGAGCACCAGAAATATATTATCATATCCTCTAAAGGTTTCGGTTAATAGCAGAAAGACTGCAAAAAAAGAGACCAGAAGATAGGAAAGTCCATGTAAAACAGAAATTTCATCTCTATCTCTTCTAACATGTATCTCCTGTTACAGGAACTCCAGAAATTAGAGGATGAAGCAAAATTTATTTATTATTTAACCTAATATATAGTAATGCCTACCATTTGACCTCTCTCTAAAAAGAGTTTCAAAAGCACTGAAAAATATTTACACCGGTTTATATGCAGAGTCAATGTTTGAGAACTCAAAAATGGCAAGCCAGTATGACTTTGTGGCATTAAGGAGGAACAGATCTCCTCCATCATCAGAACCAGGGACTACAACACGGACACACAGCACAAGACTCTGTAGCAGGCTGCCGGTGTAAAAAACCCCACGCTGAGGAGAGGAGGTACAACGTTGACTCCTCACTGTATGCTACCTTCCACTATGCCCTAGGGACAACAACCCCAGTCCCCCCGCCCCATTCCGCCGCTGCCTCCTTTCAGAAGCTCTTCCTTACAAAAATTGTGGATTTGTCTCACAAGAATCTATGGACACCCACCATGAAAATGAGTAGTTTTCTAGGTTCACTGAGTTTCTTGCGCTATGTTGGGAAAGAACCCTTCAGTCCCAGACCTCAGTACAGAAATGCAATCCATGCCAGAAATTTCCATGCCAACATCTGTAACGGGCAAAAGTAAGTTTTCAACCAGGTGTCCAAACCAGGTGACCTCTTTTGCCTGAAGCTCCTTGGCCCTGGTCCTTGAGCTCACAGTCTGCTGGATGGACAGTTTTGCACACTACTCACAACCACTTGAGTAGAAAAGCTAGAAAATTAAACAGGAAAGACACATCATGGACATGAGTGTGACGGAGCATCTAAATGAACAACTGGCCGCAGCTGTCCTTCAGAGGAAATAGTCAAAGAACAGGCAAGACTTTTACCCTTCAAAAAGGCTACCAAAATTTGACTACTGCAATTAAGAAGATGCATGGTATGCCATGCCTGGCAGCTCATCATTCAGCACTTGACTGGAAGTTTAAAGCTGAAAGCAGGTGAAAAGTAGTCCATGAAATCCTTCTGTCTTGGCCAACTGATACAGATTATTTGAAGCAAGTTACATAAATATTTGACTACTTCTCAGAAATATCTTTGGTGGGGAGCAGGAGATATGGAAAATATTTCATGTAATTTCAAATGTGATACTAAAATGACTGTTCAACCATAGACTTTACAATAACATCTTCACCTGACACATGACATGGTGTCACAATCACCTCAATGCAACAGACCGCTGGGTAAAGCCGAGCAGTGTCATCACTGAAGTTAGACAACACTTCAGAATTTAGGGAAAATGCAAACAATTTTCTAATTTAAACCTGACATTACAGAAAAATTCCATCCTTACAACTGTGATAAACCAAAAAAGCATGCTGCTGAATACAGCTCTGCATATTGTTTGTTCGAGTACATGTCAAAATTCTTTTCTGAAGCTCCACAGGTTCCCAGCCTCAATGACACACTGTGCTAATGTATTTCACATGATCATTATGACTTGTATACTCTTTTTGGTTCTGTTTTCTTTGTGTTGGTATGACAAGAATGCCTGTACTATTCATTATTTTATATGCCTCTACAGATTTCATTCATTGTCTCTCTAAAGATGAACAATCATGCCTTTTTATTCCCTCAAGAGCTAAAAAATTCTTGTGTGATTTGGACTCTTCAGCCCTTCCTTGCATACCTTCTTCATAGTTTTTCATACAAATTTTCAGATACAATGAATAATTCTGAAAAAATATTGCAAGCCACATGTGAGCTGCAAATACTGTAACAAGGGCACATTATTCACAGTTATATTTCTTGTCTATTCTTCAGACACCCCAACATGTTGTATCAAGATTTCCAATAGAAAAAGAATGTTTCAGCTGCACTAAAAATAAGGACACCTGAGGGCTTTTTTTTCCTAACTTATTAATTTAGCCCCTAAGAATATATACAGATAATTCAGATAATTCCTTCTTTCATGCATGTCCTTGATTTGGCAAGCACCAAGTTTAATAAAGCAACTGAAGCCTCCTGTCCCACCTTTGTTAGCACAGCAAAACTTTACCTGTAACTTCTCATACCAATTGATTTAGATAAAGACACAATTGAGGAATTGTAACATCAAAGACCTGTTAGTTAAACATGGAGTTCAGCTTTAGCCATCCCTAACAAACCATAATCACATCTTGGCAGTAAGTTTGTAATTTAGATTTCGAGCTCTCTATACACATGAATGGAACTAGAAAGGATCTCAGTCAGTCCTTTCACCAGCTTCAAAACCAGATTTTACTTTCTCTTCATAATTCAAGATGTTTTTGTCATTACAAAAACAGCAATAGTATCGTAACTTTGCCAATCTTTTGCCTATGATAAAATTTAAATAGGAGAAAGGCTCGCAACTGTTAACATCAAGCCACATTGTGCAGTCTACAGAAATAGCCATAAATAATGGTTCCTTGGAGCATCTGAATATGAAAGAGACAATGAAGAAACCCAACATAATGATTTTTCTGCTCTGTTCCTTCAAAAAACTCTTTCCAGACCCCAGCAGCGACTGCCTGACACAGTAGCTTTCCAGTAGGTTACCAAAAGGGTGACGTACCACGACAAGTTCAAAACCAAGATTTCTCCTTGTGCCACCCTGCCTTGGAGGCAACATTTCTCAGTGTCACAAATTTGCCAAAGCACTGCCAGAAGACCAAGAACTCTCCCTGTCCAAAATATCATAGGCACATATGCCACCACTGCTAAGACACCATACCGTTTTGAATAAAGGCTTCTGACACCCATAAGTGTCCTGGTCTTTACTAATGAAAGAATACACGACAAGAGAAACCTGAACAAAAAAATGGCCTGTCAAAACAAAACTATTTTTTCAGTTTATTCCCATTTGGCTAGAACAAGAGAAAGCTTTGATTTTGTCCCAATTATTTTTTTTTCTTCTCAGTTACTGCAAAAAGAAAACTGTTATCTTTCATTCAGCTGCTACTTAGCAGTAGGATCCAGCACAACATACACAGGGATCATTTTAAGTCCGGATCTGAAATTAATCAACGCAACTGCCTGGAAGTCTTCCACCTAATATCCACTAAGGCTAACCACCACCACAACACAAGATGTTAAAATAGCAGGCCCGCTTCCAGTACTATTTTAAAATAGCCATTACCAATAGCTATCAGTATTTTTCTGAGTGCAATCAATTAAACTGTACTTGAGGTTACTTGCCATTTCTAAATCCATTAGCTATATGTATATGCACACTCAGGCAAGTAAACACAGAAAGCGTCTGCTTGACAATATTTTTAATCATCCTAAATGCTGTTTATCTCTTCCCAGATTGACAATTCTTAATGCCAAGTTTGTTTCTTCTACATAACAAAAACTATTGAAATCAGTAACAACCAGCTTGTGAACAATTAGGTGGGTGGGAAGGGAGCAAGGGAGCAATGCAACCAAACTCACATTTTCTTTTTGTTACAGCTGAGTAACAATAAATTACGAGTTGCAAAACGGCAAGCCAAAACCAGCAGACTCAACTAATCTCTTTATTTAAAACATATCCCCTAGCATTTTAAGGCTTGACACTGTGTAATATTTAGGTTTTTTCTCATTCATTTCCCAAGGGTGTTCAACGTGTTACTGCAAATTGAGGCATCACTCTCCCTCCCCTTAAGGAATGTATTCATGTCAGTACCTGATCAGCTGAAACGTGTTTTAACATCAGAGGGATGCCACGTGCACTGCCAGCCAGGAGCTTAGTGCTCAACTAACTATACATAAACAGCCAATTGTCCTGGGTAAGGTTGAAACAGCTTGTTCTAAACCAAAGCAGTTAGCAGACAGGAATCTCGCTTGCTGCCTGTTATACCACACTCCGAAAAACATCCACTTAATAATTGTGAGAGCATTTGGTGTTATTATAGTAATATTTCAAAAGAAAAGTGCTGTGCCACTGGCAAATTTGTCTCTCTCTCACTTTGTCTGGCAGTTATGGAGCTGTCACACTGCTCCCTCCTTTGGGGACACTCTTGATGGTCTACCTACACTTTCTGTGCTGCATTCACCGTTAGCCTCTGTTCCTCTTCCATTTGGGGATAACAGCCATTTTCTCCTTGCTCTCTCTCTGAACTATATACAACTTAAATATATAGGCATCATTAAGGTCTTGCACGAAGTTTACCAGTGCCAAAGGCTCTTTTGGATCACATCCTCCCATTTCATTAACACAGTAAAAAACATTTTTTCTTCTAACTTGTACTCAAAATGCACCCTTTTGAACTCTATCATGACTTTCCTTCTCTGCAACATTTCTAACACTTATCACTCTTGTTAGGTAGGGCCAAAGCTTGTAGACAACTGTCTGCACGTGGCCTCAGCAAGTGTTTGTAAAGCATTACACAAAATAACCTCACTTGTTTTCTTGTCTCCAACCCTTCATGGGTGTACTACAGTCCTGCTTCCTTGTCAGACTGCTGCCTGACCTAAACACAGTTTATCCTTTTTTTTTTTTTAACCAGTGTCTATTTTGTATGGTTGCTGAAATTCACCTGAAAGTCCAGGCATAACGGGACATGTCTATGCTGAATGTGTACAGAAGCCCAGATCAAGGGCCCATCACTCTTTAATTGCTAGTCCTTCCCGTAGCATGACCATGGCCACTGTGACTCACACCCTCCCAGGCAATACCTGCACCAGTTCAAGGGACAGCTCTAACCCAGGGCTGCTCTCAAGAGGCTGCAGCCTGTCTCGGGGACAGGCATAAGCCCTGCTGCACTGCTCACACGCAGGGCCAGAGAGCAGGGGCTGGACCCGCTTCGTTTATGAGAACAGACCTAACACCTGAGACTAGAACTTAAAAAATATGGCTTTATTTGTCAACTGAGCTTGCAGTGCTTCCTGAATGAATGTTATTTTTCACCATACAGGCAGGCACCACTGGGGCTACTCATTAAATGCTATTATCTAGTTACACAAGAACATACTGCTCTTGATGGAATTTCTTTTGTAAATGTTAAAAGCAAAATTACCTCTTTATTATAAAGAAACTAGGAACACAAAAACAAAATGTAGAAAGGAGTGCACACACTTTTACAAAAAGCATGCACGTCTGACATTAATCTTCTTTTCCCATCCTTGATACTTTTTTCTTTAGAAAGTAAGATGAGCTGGTCTAACATGTCTGTTTTCTGAGTATCAGCAGCCCCTGCCCTTAACAAAGTGTCTACAGGTGCAATTTAACTGTAAATCTTACAGCTATTATTTGTTGTTTCTTAAATTCCATTTTCAGACATTTTTAAACTGAAATTGCCTGTAGTGCTCACGTACCAAAGGCTCAGGGCAGTCTGAGGTCAAAAAAAGTAGTTTGTTTCTTAGGTGTAACTTTTTATTTGGATTTGGTTCGCTTTAAAATAAATGTATCTGCAAAGCGTAACATACATCTAGAATTTAGATTATTAGTTCCAATCTGGCATGCAACTCCTAAAGAAAGAAGAGCAGCCTTCATCCTCTACAGACAGCAACTCTTTCTGTTCTATTTTAACAATGGGATACCATTCTAAAAAATGAATATTTCTTCTTTCTGGGCAAAAGGCATGTACATAAGAAAATGAAAACACAAATCAAGAGCATTCACCTAAAACACAGTCTACAAATACTCTAGTGACTACAAATACATGACGGATGATACATGATCACAAGATGAAGACCCCAGTATCTTGAGGAAAATCTGGGCATTATATGCTGATTAAAGTCAGCCTCCAACTTTGAAGTCTGGCTTACAGATTTTGGCTGCATATGATACGATGGTATGAAAAAACATCACATACTTTTTAAACTGCCTGAAGTTAGATTTCTTTCAATACAACACAATGAAGCAAATAACACACATCTTCCCTGAAAAAGCTATAAAACGCTAATTACATAACAGATGAGACATGCAGAATATTCTCAAATCTCCTGGGCATATCTGTAGCTTTCACTAATGGACTCTATCACGCATCTAGAGAAAGGTGGGGAGGTTCAAAAAAAGAGGCTGAAAGATTATGTATTTAAATAAAATCATAAAATTAACAAACCTGGTAACGTTCAGTATTAAAACTGACTTTTTAATTTTATAATTTGATTTGGTTTTCTATGAAAGAACAAATATTCATATAGAACAACAACATGAAAAGCAAAATCTAGTGCCTGCAATGGAGCCCCTGTGGTAGTTCTTGAGGCTGGTGTAGAACCCTGCCCATTTCCCAGTGATTTAACCATGTCCAGGATGTTTTAAAATTGAAGCTTTATATACTCTTCAGAAGTTCAGTTGAATAATCTTCACTCTTACGCTATAAACACAGACTGCTGGGAACTGCTGAAAACATAAGCAACCTTCTCATGCAAAAATAAATTACATTTTCTTAAAATTTGGAGGAAAAAATCAATTTGTATACAGAGTCAAGTACCTCAAATTTTTTCCTCTCATTTCTGTCATTCATAAAATTACTTTCCTTTGACTTAAAGAACACCACAAAATCTCTGGAAACTCATTCATTCTCTTAACAGAAGAAAGAAAGTGACTGAAGGCCCTTATGAAAAGCTTTGACAACCTAACCCTGCTTTCTTGAGAGGAAAGAAAACAAATATCCTGTATTTGCTCAGGAGAGCAGGTGACTTGACTGCATGTGATCCAGTGTCTACACACTGCCCATGTCCCCAGGCTCAGAGCTGGAAGCACAGTGCTGCCAGCACAGCTGTGGGTGCACGCAGAGCAGGGAGATGGTGAGGAACCTGGCTCGCCCAGCTCCTACACACGAGCCTGCTGATCTCCGCCGAGATGCTGCAGCGGCTACTACAGTTAGTCATGCCAGGGAAATGTCAGCCTTATCCTGCTTCTCCCACCCACCTTGTAGGGAGCAGGGAGCCATGGCAAATTCATGCACTGTTCCTGCATTATAAATATTAGCTGCCTTGCACCAGAAAGTGCTGGGACCCTCTCCTGGGATAGAAAAAAAAAATTGAGACAGCTACCAACAGCCCAGACAAAACAATTCTCACCTGCTATTAAGAGCAGGCAGGCTGTCAGCCCTGCCGAGGGGAGAGGCTCCCTGCCTGCTGGCAACTGATTCACAGCCCAGCTCCTCATCCAGCCCTCCACAGCTTCACCAATTGTCTCAAGTCTTGAAGCTGGTGCATACTTGCGATTTTTAAAATTGCTTATGCCTGGGAAGGAGGTAATTAAAACCTGCCACTCCAGTCCCATCACCTAGAACTGGACAGTGACACCTCCCTGTCTCACAGATGACCAACTGTAGGGATTATGCTGGACCCAAAGGGCTCGTGTTCTCAACAGCACATCCAGAAAAAGCCGCTCAGCCATAGTGTCAGGGCTGTGAGCACAGGGTTTGGCTGGCTGTGCTCAGGTTCTGCTCAGAGACAGTATGGCTCCTGTCCTCTAGGAGCTGCTGGTGCTCTCGCCCCTGACTGAACTATGGCCCCTGCAGTGGTGCAGCCCACATCCCAGACCTAGCCTAAGCCCACCCCCAGGGAGATGCCCAATGCCCAGGGTTGGGCCTGCCCCGGTGCTCCCCAGCTGTCCTGCTCCTGGCTGGGGCAGTGGGATGGGCCCTGGCTGCTGTACCCTGACACGGGTCATGGAGAGCACGTGCTCTCCATCCAACATACAGCTTACTGTCACTCAGCACAACTGCAGTTCTAGATACCAGTAATGTGCCTCAGTATTTCTGAGCCTTCTGGTTTATTACTGCCATAGCACTAAATGTCAATCCCTTAAAATTAGGTCTGGGTCCATTTAAACCCCTTCCAGCATTGGCAGTCACATTCCTGCTGAAGAGCCCCATCCCCACTCGCAGAGAGCAGACACTCCCCCTGGCCCAGGGTGCTTCTGTAAGGAGAGGTTTCTGCAGCGAGCACAGCATCCCGGCACAGGAGGGGCTGCAAGGCTGCACCACAACTGACAAACGTGCACCCATGGAGGTGCTCCGTGGTGGCAGCACCACAGTCCCACCCCACCACCTGAGCAGGCACGCCTGGCACCCGCCCTGGTGGAGCACGCCAGCCGGCAGCATCCGCAGGATGCTCAGCCAAGCTCCTGAGACCACCTGTGATCCACAAACCGGAAGCCACTGAAACTCACTAACAGAGCATTTCGAGAATCATGCACGTTTTGTTAGTGTTTAACCTACTTACTGCTCAGAACACAAACCAAGCTTTAAAGAGCTCTCTGGAGTAAAATACTGTAGTTAAAAATATCAGATGACTGTTTGGAAAGACCATTCCTATCTTGTGAGCAATAGCTGGAAATTATTATCTCTGTTTTAACGGTACAAAATGGCAAAGGAAAGAAACATAGCTCACTGAAATCAGTGGAAGAATCTCATTGATTTCATCAGCAAGACAGAGTCCAAGAATCTGTAACCTCTCACAGCAAAAAGACATCAGATAAGGACAAAGAAAACATTCCTGGGAAGGACACGGGATCCTTGGGTGGAGAACTGATGTTTACAGAAGAGGATAAGCTAAATGGAAAATGTCAGAGAAGCACACAAAATGGGGAATCTGCTCCTCAGCCACTGAATCATCTGCTTTGTGCAACGCACTCATGTCAACAGCGCCTGTGCTTCCCCCCTTGTGAACTGTGAATGAAACAATGAAACTCACTGAGCGCTGCCAGAACCATTGCTACAGCAAAGCAACTGCAGGTATTCAGTCATATCCCAAGTCATTAACATTCACACAGCCAGAGGACAAAATTCAAGTTTTTCATTATTCATTAACTGATCGGTACCACAACTACTATTTGCTGAGCTGTAAAGGCTACACTGTCCTATGTAAGGCTCCGAAAAAGCTCTGGGAAATATTTTCCGTTATTCCATCTCATTAAGCTCCTTCCTTTTTTCCCCTCCCCTCTCTCTGTATCTTTCAAACTGTTTACTTTTTCAAATACTTGCCTGCGCTGTGTTCACTCTTTTGGCTGCTCTCTCCTGAAGTAAAAGAGCCTAGTCTTTTGCCAGCTATTTCTCTTTGTCTTGCCAATGTTGCTAAAAGAAGACTTTCTGGCTGGCATGCACATCCTCCCCGACTGGCTACCCAGAACAGAAGCCCAGTCAGAGAAAGACCTCATTGATTCAGATGCAGCTTCATTTTACCGTGAAGTTATGCACTGCCACAGCTAACTCCTCTAGGACTCAGAGCACTATATGTTGTGCTTATAGCCTCTCTACATAGCGTGGAAGGAAAAGGCTGCATCCGCTTGACTTGTCTCCCACTTTCCTTTAGTGTTTTAGTCCCCATACCATATGCATGTTGGCTCTGCATAGGCTTCTTTCTGTGGTGAGCCAAATGGCCCTGCAAGAGGAAATCCAGGAACAGAATAATCTGCTCAGGATCTGTTCCCTGGAGCTGCATTAAAACATACTGAATTTGTCTCTCTCTACTTAGGACACTCCTTCGATATTATACCAAGGAAATCATTTACCCTCAAACTTCCTTACGATATGCCCCAGGGTATACAGCGCAAGCTCTTGACACATAAAACCCAGAAGGCACAAGCCTTGCACAGTGAGGGACAAGTCAGTACACATTAATTAGCCCAGTGGCCAGAATACTCATGTGCTACTCTAAGAAACAAACCTTATTCAATTCAGGAACCAAAAAATGTACAAAAACAGAGAGATGCCGCCAACCAAGAGCGAACGCTGAGGACAGCAATGATCTTAAATCTCATTCCTCTGCCGTGTTTTGATGCCAAAGTTGGCTTTGTTGGAAGAAACTTGTTTTTACTTAGTATCCAGAATTAGAAATCCTCTCTTGTCAGTAGACTCCTTCAACTGTATTTTCAGTAAGTTAATGTAGTGCATCCTTCGGCTTCTGGCCACAGCCACCAGTGGTTCTACAAACACCTGTTTTATAAGACTGTGGTCACAAAAGCATAGAAAGAGGAAGAAAGTAGCACAATTCCCTTCCCAGACTGAGAATATTCAAAGCCAACTTGTTCCATTTTTCATGAGAATACCCTGCCATTTTACAGGAGACACATCTCAAAAAAGAGCTGGGCTCGAAGAAGAAACACCAAAGAACCTCTAGGCTCCAGGGGCACGGTAAAATTGTATAGGGAAGAATAAGAGGACCTTGGGCATATCTCAGGTCATGCAGTAGTTAATGGCTTTCACCAGCAGTGCAGTTTTGGACTTTGGTGATCAGTTCTGACTCTACCTTGCCTATACTTAAATATCAGAATGAAAAAAAAGGGAGCGTGGAAGAAGACTGAACCCTGTGGACATTCTTCGCAGCAGCTTAGAGGTACCCCATGAGAGATGCGCAGGATTCATGGAGATGCTCCTCTGAGGAAGAAGGAACACGCAAGGGTTAATGAGGCATTTATGTTCCTCTCTTAACAGGAGATTGCCCAGGAAGAGCCAGTGTCATCTCCACAGCTGCAGTGCTATTACAGGCATAAACCAGAGCCCTCTATGTACATTACAATGCTGTAATTAATATTTTTCAAGAGAACAAATGGAGTACTTACCTGTATTTATGAATGATGGCATTAAATAATCTTCCATCGCGCCAGCAGGTAGTGAAATTTTCACAATGAATTCCAGCATAACCCTCAGTTGTCTGCTGCGACCACAGGAGCAGTCTCTCTTTAGCAGACATGTCCTCTGACTCTCCAGTAACATGGATATCAGATATCTAAAATATAGTTAATATAAATATTACAATTATATCTAACACACAATAATACTTGAAATATTGCAGAAAATGACTCTGCATTACTGAAGAACTTTCTGTCTGATGTCTGCAAACATGAATATGTTGGTTATTCATGTACTGTATTTATATTCTTTCATGACATATCCTTATGCACTATTAGCATCTTCAATATGAACCACCAAATTCATAGCTTCACAATTTTCTTCAGTTAGCTAGTTCTCAGCCTCTTAATTTCTGGGGACAATATCATATTATTACACAATGAAAAATACTTAAATATGTCTATTTTATGTGATAATGTGAATAGTAATTTATTTTATGTATTATACCTATTATACATGTTACATAATTACATATAAGATACAACATATTTTATACATACACATTCACATATATGTAATATCCATATTTATACTATACATACTTTATTTATGTTCCTCTCTTAAAACAGGTTAAAGTATAATAGATGATAATTAGGTTATAAAGATACTAGATTCTTCTGGAATTCAGTAACAAGAGTCATTTATAGTGAAAACTGACAACACTGGTTTTAGGGCAAAATTTTCTGAGAAGCATTTTAGGACTGACTGAGAGGTTGAAGGCTTACACATGAAAATTTTGCCTGACCCAGAAGGCTTGTTTTTGTATTATTCAAGTACTATCAACTTCATGTCAGACAAAGCAGGAAAGTATTGGGAAGTTTACATACAAATACTGCTTTCTAGTACCATAAACTTTCCCCTCATGAAGTTCAGTCAGTTTGCTCAGAAACTATCACTGTATAAATATAAAGCAGACCTTTCCCTAACTTGCATGTGTACTGTTTGCACCTTATGTGATGGAAATTGTATTCAATGTGTATCTGAAATGCAAGATGGAACAAAAAGATGACATGCCTTGATAAACAAACTGATATCACAGGTTCTCTTTCTTGTAGGTGGCCACCTTTTGCCACTTATTTAAACAACAGTAGATAATATGTTATTATGAATAACACAAGAACCCAGGTACCATGAAGCACTGTATGAGGACCCAAGTACCGTAGCTCAGACATTACAAACAGCAAGCTGAGGGGCTCAGGACCAGGCAAAAAGGCTTGAAACAACACCAGGGTTTGTGGGTGGACACTAAGCACCCCTGTAAGCCAGCCTGGAAGAGGCCACGCTGCACAAACCTCCACCCAGCACTGCAGAGAGAGAGTCTCCTGCGGCCCTGGAGCCAGCCTGAGGGCAGGGCTCGGGGGAGGTTTGCCCACAGACAAGTTTGGGGGTGAGGCAGGGGCTTGAGTTAGCTGCAGAAGAGGCTTAACTTGAGCTATGCCAATTTCAGCAATCCTGTTCTAGTGTACAGCAGGGAGTTACATTCATGGGGTCAGTTGGGACGGTCATAAGGATGTCTCCTGGCCTTGAAACTTCTGCACTCAAAGGTAATTGTCTAGGCTCCTCCTGGGGGAATTCAGACAGGCTAGGCTGGAAATTATGGGGTTTCCTCACATGAGAGCCACACAAAACACAGTGCCAGGAACAAAGAGACGTAGCTTTCCCACTGATGCTGCGATGTTAATGCCTAAGAGTAAGTGGTGGGAAGCCCTAGGAAGCAGGGGACTAAAGGAAGTGCCTCAGGATGTCAGGGCCATGTGGCTGCCGCAGGGCTGGCCACAATTTCTGCTGAACCACCTTTCACACTTCCAGGGGACAATGAGCATGCACAGCTATACAGTAAACTGTTAGTGATTTTAATGCCAGGAACAAATTAATTTACATTATTTTCTATCCCATGTATCCACAAAACCACAAGTTGTGAAAGCAGTTCTTCAGATACTTATCACAGGCTATAATATCTGCTGGCTCTAGGTAAGGGAAAAATACAGGCACTGATGCTAGAAAGCAAAATAATGTTAAGTACTCAATTAGCCCATAAATAACATCCAAAGATCTGACAGCACTTTTTTGCATCCTGCTGTCTCCAGCTTCAGTACTGCACATTTTTAACAAAAAATCAAAGAGAAAAAAAAAATCCCTTATTTAAAAAACACTAAAGAGAAACACATGTAGCTGCGATTATTTATAAATTTCTATGTATCAAAATCCTTCATGGAGTATTTACTGCATGAAATCACACAACATACAGGCAGTCCGAGTCTTGTATGTGAATACAAGAGGGAATCCAATGTGGCAAAAGACCAACTTAAAATCACTCTGAAAATTTTCTTGTAAAAATCTAGGGAACTAGTCTGCAGTGCAAGGTTTCCTTTCTGTGAGTTACCTTTATTCTCTGGTATTTCAATGCAAGAAAGCAAACCAAATATTTTTTCAGTAGCTTTAGTTTCTATTCATCACAGAACAACCAGACCACAATATAAATGAAGTCAACCATTTACCACTTATCCGGATAACGCTTCTGAAAGAGATGATGTCATCTGGAAGTGCCAGATGTCTAGCAAAAAAACCAAACAACCCTATATTCCCTATATTTTTTCCCATCATTTTCAGCAAGTCCTCTGTGTAAGCCTTAAGCACAAAATTTTAAAATATATTCTAGCATAAGCAAGCTACCCATGTAATTTGCTAATGGCCATTCCTTACTGCTAAGGTCAAACCTCTAGCCGCCTTCAAAGTTAATTGACAGCGATGGCTATGCACATTTCAGACTGCAGTGAGTGCAAACGCAGCATATTTGAGTGCACGTCACATTCCCCTGGCAACAAGTGATTTCAGACATCAAGGCAACTTCTGAAGGTCGTACTTGCATCTGTTGTTACACACAAACAACATTTGCAGCTATGGACACAAACACAAGGAGAGTATTTTTTATTCTGAAAGCGACCACTAAGGAAGATTGCAATCCATATTTTGGATGGCTAAAACATGAATTTAGCTCATTGCCCTAAGATCAACAGGATTTCCAAAATCTTCCAAGCACCATTCGGCACCCTAGTTGGCCACCTGAAGAAAAAGGAATAGACTAGACTGGGTTTAAAAACTGAAACTGCTTCTCACTCATGGAGGTAGCCCGTTTCAGTACAGGTCAAGGAATACTACCATTAACCTGAGACCCGAAACATCCAGCGCAATTCTGTTCTTCAAATAAAGTATTTCAGATTACGAGGCTAAGATTTCACACTTTTTAATAAACACTGAATTCACATTTTAGAAGTATAAAAATACAGTGAGTGAAATGGTAAATCAGAGAGCTATGTTTTATTATGCTTACAAATATGAGCTCTACTTTGCAAGATGCCCTATTAACTTGGAACTACTTAACAAGTAAAATACCACCCCCATAAAATGAGGTGTCAGAGAGAGAGGGAGCACATATTTTCTTTCATAACCCCACAAGTACAGTATAGATACTCATCTACCAACTATACATTATCAACAATATTTATAACATTTAACATAATATTTATTTTGTCCTTCAAAGTAAACAGTTTATATGAACCTTTCATTCTTATATCCCAGACACTTATCATCTACCCGCTATCATCTGTTACCAGAGGACATTTGTTCCTTAAGCATAGAACAAATTACTGAGTTTGCAGGAGTTTGAACAGTTGTTTGCTAGTTCTCCAAATTATCTCAAAGCCTGTGAATTGCAAGTTATGCAAGAAAAAGAGACAGAGGTAATTCTCTGCACAGTCCTAGTATCTCAGGATCAAAGTCTTAATTGGCACTAAATGCTCTATTTCACGTTTCTAACTGGAAGAACTAGTTCACCTCTGCTACTGCAAGTGGTTTTTCTCTGACTGTAAGTTTCCTCTGCATCAAACAATATGCAAAATCCATACATCAAAAGCCTCAAGCTCTTTGCTTGCACTGATTTCAGTGATGTAGTTTTGAGCTGAGCAGATCAGAGAATGCTTTCCAAAAGAGATCAAGGGTGGTGCTGGGTTTCGGTAGCTCATTTTCTACACCGCAAACAGAACAGCAGCAAAACTGGTATAAATAGTAAGGAGTCTTCCCTCTGATTCCATCTTATCGAAAATGTTTTGAAACGAGTCTAAACTTGACATAATCACTTAACTGCACAAAAGTATATAAGGAGCTAGAGATGTATGCTGTATAATGAAATGGATTCTGATGTCAGCTAGCCCCAAACCAGAAAGTCTGAAGAACACAAATAAATAAAAGAAAAAAGAATACATGAATATGGAGAGATTTTGAAATGTTACTTTCCACCTAAGCTAAGTAGTTATGTGTTGGTTTGAAAAGGATTGTTGACAGCATGTTAAGGGAAGTATAGTTATACGAATGGAATTTGAACTTGCATGTGATCACAACAAGTCATCTCCCTGGACGTTACAATTGGACTTTGTGAGTTTCCATTTGGCCATAAATTCAAATGCTCCTACTCAGCTCTCGCAGGGCTCTGTGGAGCTGAGAGTCCAGCTTTGGGCAACACCCTTCAAGAATATTGGATCAGTTGAAGCCGATTGAAAGAGAAAAACAAGAATGACAAAGACCTACAAATACATTACTTGTTAGGAAAGACTGAAAAATCAGGGTTTTTTAATTCTGAAGTAGGGAAAACCAAAGAAATATGTGACAACAGTCTTCAAATATGTAAAATACTCCTGCAAAAAAAAGGTAATAAATCAGCTCTTCTGGGAATGGGAAAAGAACTAATGAGTTTAAAATGAGAATACATATTTTCAGCTAAAAATGCATTTTAATACAAAAGACAGATAAGCACTACAGTAATTACTCAGGAAGCATGTGAAACCACCAATAAAGCAGACACAGAAGAACAAGTATCAGTCAAGAATGGTTTTCATTATCTTGCCTTCAGGTATAGAGATGACCCAGATGACCTGTCCTGAACATTTCCAGTCCTATTTTTGTAGTTCTGTCAATGATTATAGATCTCTTTAATCCACCAGCATTTAAGGTGGATTGAGCCTGCTTCTTGTGAGTATTATAAGGAAGCAAACAACACTATGCCAATAAAGCAAAACTCCTGACTTTTGCCCCTTTGCCCTGCCATTCACATTTCAGAAGGCCAAGCTGGCATCTCTCCTTCCCTTAACTGTACTACATTAATAGATAATGCAAGATTATATGATGGTGGACATCATTGGAAGGTGTCGTGTTATCTTACAGCTATTTGCAATAACAACTGAAATAATAAACAGATGACTACTTAGCCAGAAGTGTTCTACTAAATTATTTAAAATATTAAAAATATTAAAATATTAAAAATAATCTACATTTTTTTATTTAAAAGCAAAGGTATTGCCTTCAACCGGACTCAGATAGATGGGTCTTTTTCTAGCAGATTATTAGCACTGTAGATGAGATAAGAAATCCACTTTATCAAACACTATGTAGATCCATGGCAAAAAAAAAAAAAGAGCTGAGGAACTTGCAGCCAAGACAACAGTTGAGTATGGAAGTAGATGAGTGATTCTGTTTATATATTAGATGTTTTTTCTAGAAACATTTACATATATAAACCAGAACTGAAACTACCACAAATTAGACTGGAAGATTAATAATGATTGATAACATGATACACGTAAGTCATTGGTTTTAACACAAGCTGACAACAACCAAAAACTGGTGATAACAGCAGCTGGTAGCTATCTTTTACTGATACTGAATGAAAACCATGGCTTGTTTCAACACAAGAGGCATGAAATACCACAGTGGCAGTATCCCCTGTAGAGAAGCCAAAACTACAGCCTTGATTTTCTACTCTATCTGCATTGTGCTAAAAAAATCCCTGAGAAGGATTTCAGTCTTGATTCACAACTTCTTGACCTTAATGCAAACTGCCACCTGCTCTAGGACAGCCCTGAGTTAGAACAGTATCGGAGCATATCTTGCTCAAGGACGTCATCTTCCTGTATTAGGAACAAGGACTGGAGAAATTTGGCTCCAGCAGAGAGTAAAACAACTTTTACCTCAAAGCTATTAGTGAGCAGCCAGGAACAAAGCTTCATAACACCCTGTACTTACCTAATTTTGCAAATAGGAAAACAGAGATAATGGGCTAGCACATATTTGAACACAAAATCATAATTGTTCTACACACATAGGAAGATGTGCCACAGAAAGAAACTCAAAGGATATATTCCAGTAGTGGAGACTATGCTGTTTCAGGGGGTAAAATGTCATTTCTCTGTTACAGCACCAAGTAGCTATCTGTACCAGTGAGTTTCCTCTGGTGTCTGTCTTTCAGTTTGAAAAGCCAACATGCTTTCATGTATCAGCCACATCTGAGGCACTGTGTAACCTGAGAGTACGTTACAGAGTGGATAAGTTGACAAGGTGAGTGGAGGCTACTGAGCTCCGTAATTATGGCAAAGAAAATTGTAAAAACTGAGACTGGTAACGGCAAACCTTGTGTATTAGCTCAGGCTGATAACAGGAACTTTGTGGATTTGTACATATAACAGCTTTACTGTTTTACACCAAAACACAAAACATTCAAATACTTGTTTACTTCTCAAATGCAATAAAAAAGAAAATAGTTATGACTCTGGAAAATAAGCTAGAGTCTGAAATAGAGTCTTTTTTCTGGATTTGTTTTCACGTCAAGGCTTAAAACTACTTACACTCTGAATCTTGGGCGGAGAAAGAGAACTGAACTGAAAACCAGACATTTTATCAACTCAGGCATTTAGCCTGACCTGTCAGTAATTTTGCATTCATATCACTATCCAGTGTTTTATTGATATCACCAGCACAAGTCTCAATATTGATGTAGGTGCTCAGCAAAAGCCTCAGATTTTGCCCCTTCCCCTTGTGGTAACAAGGTGTACATGGTTGGTTGGAGTAATAACTGCAGCAATAATAGAAGCTGCATTGCTCTCATTATACAGGAAAAAAGCCATGCTTGGCCAAACAGACAAGGCCTCATACTCTTTCACCCAGTAATGACGTTTTATTCAAATCAAAGAACATTCCTAAGCTGTTCCTGAATTCCAGCTAAGATTAAGAGGACAAAGATCTCCATGTGTATTAGGAGGCTATTTGTACTAGGGTGTGCTGTGTGTCGCAATTGGGTGTGCTATCTGTATTCAAAAACTAAGCTTGGAAAAAGCATAAATTGATTCCTGTTATGAAAGTGCATTATATAAAAAACAGAAGTGTAGTTACTCTTTGCTGGAAAGAGTACCTTTTGCATATGCCCACTCCCTCTGTTCACTCAACTGAAAAGCTCAGATGTCCCTGTTGAGCAAGAGAAAGCAGTTTTGGACATATCCTGGTATTGGCATTTGACCCACACCTACAGAGTTCAGTTGTGCTGAAGATAAGTGAGGCAAAACTGGTAATCTTGATTAAATTGATAAGCATAAACACCAATAGACAAAAACTTGCTTTCTTTCAGATACTCTGCAAATAAGCTTGTACTTTGGTTTCTTTTATTGTAAAAGGAAAATAATCCTATCTTCAGAGGAAGATGGAATTTCAATAATTAAGAAGTCATATAGATAGCTTGGGAGGAAAGATCTTTTAAAAGAAGTGTAGAGCATTATTAATGTGATTTATGTTCACATTTTCTATTTCAAGCTGCCTACATATTTCTATAATTCTTCAGTTTCTACTGGCCATAACCAAAAGAATCAGAAATATTCCTTTCCTTGATACAAGACCCAAAGGAATTACAAGACTGTCAAGAATTGATAAGAAAATTTACTGCAGATATCAAGTGGGAACTTCTACAACTCTCTAAAATTCACTCCACCTTCTAGAAACATTTTAACATGAAAATCTTCTTCCTACATTAGGAACAAATCAAACTACAGACAACAAAACAGCACAAGGATACATCAGCACTCCGGAGGTACAGAAGTATTACTTAACCTGTGAAAAAGATGATGTAATATGTTGTGTCCTATGACTACCTGTAGTATCATAGCATGTGTAAAAGGCTTATATACAGCAAAGTGAAGATATTTTTATAACAGTAAAAAAACTGTTCCAATACTTATTCTGAGCTAACTTTCAAAGATAAAGTACCGTGCCAAAATATTTACCTTGTTCCTGTTTGGTGGAAAGCTAAATAATGCCTTTTCTTTTGGCAACTGGGAAAGCACAGCATCAGAAGAATAAAACCTCTTTTGTTCAAGCAGCAGGTCACTTTTGCTTTCAGAAAGAAAATGATGCAACTTTTCAGATTTATTGTTTTCTGAGACATCTTCAATGATTCTGCCAGAAGTTATGTTTAACCCGGTTTCTTCACATTTTCTGCCTAAAATGTGGATAGCAGAATCCAAGCTGACTGCTTTTCCACAACAAAGACTGCTAGATTTCTTCAGGAATGCTAATTCTCCCCTGTTGCCATCCTCCAAGTATTTCCTCTTCCGTGTATTACATTTCTCGTCTTGTTCCTTAAACCATGGGTCTGTTTTACCAGACTTAGTGAGCCTCTGATTATTGCCATGAAAAGTGTTCCCACGAAGAGAATCATTCTCTGTTTCACCCAGTAAAACTTTTGCTTTAACAACATCAGTTGAAAGGTCGGTACTCACAGGCAGAGCATTACCAGCCACTGTCACTCTCCGGGAGAAGGAATCTGCCAATCCCAGACCCTTGGGACAACTCTCAGTGTTTTCAGAAATCCCCACTTCATACTGGCTTTTTTCTTCATTTTCTTCAACCTGTACTGAATCTGGTCCCTCGCTGGTTGATTTCTTCCTCCTTTTTCTTCTGAAATATTTTCTTCCAGGGGAATGTTTAGCTGGACTTAAGGGAGCTTTGGCAGGATCTAAACACTGTTCTTCCTTTTCAGCCCTCACACATCCACAGACATTCCCCATTTGGCTTTCGGTAACTCAGAATTGCACAGTCTCATTCATTCCAGTATATTTACATACGCTTAAATCCTCCTCAGAAAGTTAAGAACCGCCGTTTGTACCGTAATTTCTTCCAGACTTCACGTCCACTCTCCTCAGTACGTAGCCATTTTGCTTATGAGAAACGCACACGCAATAAACGTTGTGGCAGGGTGCCCAGGCAGGGCCTGTGTCTGATTAGACACTGTGGCTTATTTCTGGCCACCAATCCTCTTAAATAAACATCAGTGCTTCAGCGTTGGGCTGTAAGGCTGATGGCCTTTCACAGAGATGACATAGCATTTATGAGCAACAGAAAATTCTCGCATGTATTTTAACTTCCCATTTCATTTAGTGACTCAAGCAAGATAAAGTAGAAAAATATGCAGCAACCTTTGAAACTACTAGCTACACTGCAAACCCAAAAGCAAGCAGCGTAGCAAATAGCAGGGATTTAGTTAGCAGATTTCTTTTGACTTCAGATGTTTTTATTACATATCCAATGATCCACAGAAGGGAAGATTAAAGCAAAAAATCAGAGATTGCTCTGACAGCTTGTTGGGGGTCAAATTTTTATTTGCATGTGGAGTTTTCACAGCAGCTGATGTGATTTTTCACTGATTTATCAGCTGTAAATAACCTGCTGCTTCACTACTACCATACAAGCATTAACAGCTTGCTCAGGGCAGTGGTGCTGTGTACTGGGGGCTGGAACTTTGCAGCAGATTTAAACCCTCTGGCAGATACAGAAAGGTGAAACAAATCATAAGAGCCAGTCTGTCTAGAAAACTGTCCACAAAGTTACTGTTCATAAAAATAGAGCTGGATTCTCCTCCCATACTCCTGTTCTGCAGGCGTCTCTGTGTAGATTTGAATACAACAGCCAAGAAGCATCTAAATTACATATGAAAACTAGGTAGAAATGTAAACTATTAAAGTGCGACTAAGTCTAATCACCAACATACTTGGTTTAAAAAAATATCTGTGCTTTGAAGCTTCAGCTTCATTTTTGTTACTAATATACAAAACGTACTAAAACCAACACACATCAGCAGGGGTAAATATGTATGGTTTCTCATGCTGAGACAAAACTACTGAGTAACTTGCCAAGCATTATCAGATGTCACCATCAAGTTTCTTTTGTTTATTTGAAAAGGAATTGCGTTAATAAAGTCCAGAGACTTTAGCCCCAGGGGCCACTTCCACTGAAGTATTCCATGGCATTTTACTGACGGGATCTAGAATCAATAATACAGCGAAGAAGCAGGATCAGCCTCCTAAGAACTTCCAAGAATACAGATACTCATTGCTGACCACTCTCACGCACTGGGGTAAAATTTGACAGTAATGCTTAGGAAATATTATACTGTAACTCTAAGGGACTAGAAAGCTGTTACAGAAAACCCTTTACCACTGACAGACAGGCAACTACACACAGGCACAACGCTGTTTCTTTTCAAAGTAGATGTTTGTGCCATGACCACACTCTTGCACGGCCTCAATTTGTATTTGCACTTGTAGTATGCTTAACATACAGGTGCAGTTGTGACGTTTGCTCCCTTCACTCACAGGAAAAAGCTGTATTCTAGTCAGCTTTGGGAAACAACTTTCAGTCAAGGCCCAGGAGACTCACCGATTTAAAACACACATCTATATAGGACTGAGTTGGGTCCTGGCTTGCCCACCCCTCCCCCACCTCAGCCTTAATTAATAGAAAAACACATTTTAAAAAATACAGTCTTTGTAAATGACATCACTGTGTTTGTACAAACAAATGGCTTTTACACTTGAAAATGGATCTCTCTTTCTCATCAGAGAAGATGATTCAGGACCTTGCAGTGCAACGGACTGAAACTGATTTAATTTCACACAGATACAGCTTCTAGTTTAATAACAGCATGTCTAATAATAATAATACATGGTAAAATATATTACAGTATAATAATATTGAAATATTACATGACGTACTCTTACAAAAAAACTTATGACTATCCTAAAAGAGCAGAAATTATGTAAAAGGTTAAAGACAAGCGTGTCCAGCATTTGAATGAAAAATTGCACATGCTACATTAACTGTCTAATCGAAAACATCCTAAAGTAAACACAGCCTAACACAAGTAACGGACAATGTTGATCTTCATCCACAAACTTTGCAGGAGTTAAGCATTTGCTTAAAAATACTGCAAATTTAAATTTTTCAATTAAATTCCGTATTTAAATTAAGACATACAGGCACTGAGGTTTCTAAACAATAATCATATTAGACTGAGTTTTAATGGAGTGTGATTTAGTATACACCTTCTTTTAAACTGTTTACATATTTAACAATCAGCATGATAGCATGTTCATCCCTAAAGCATCCTCAGTTATTTCAAAACTCCTGCTAGAACTGGTGTCATTTTTTACTGTCATAAAAATGTCAAATCAAATCTAATTCAAGGTTGGTCAGAAAAAACACACTGTTTTTTTTTACAGCTGACAATCTGTGTTCTGTAATGTAATAAGTAATTTAGAAAGTCTCTAATTTTGCACATCCTCTTTCATATATACCTTAAATCTGAATATTTTTTTTCTTAAAAGTAGGTAATTCACTTTTTCAGAAAATCAAGTGCTTCTGAAGTGGAATTAAAAAAATCAAGGCAGCAAAAATACAAGAAACAGATCTGAAACACTGATTATAACCTCCCAACAATCCTGGCTTACTGCTGCATATTCCAGATCAATTTAGTTAAATGCACAAGGTGTATCTGCAGCAATTCCTAGAATTTAATTATTTCTAAATGTTAGTTAGGAATAAATGCATTCCAGATATATCTCTACAGACTATTGGTAGTATTTGTGCCTTTCTATCTTTGTAGAAATAGGTAAAAAATACATACTTTCTATACTTAATAACCGATTTTGCAATACTTACCAGTTATTCCTGAGTTAGAAGGCTATCACCTCTCTATTGACAATTCTTTCTGCTGTTCCTTGTTTTTCTATCAACCAAAAAGTAACTTTCTAGTCATTGTCTTTGAGTCACTTTTGCTCTTGAACCAAAGAAAAGATCAACGACAAAAGAATTGACAAATTGCATTTGTATCTATTGTGGGGCTTTTTTAATATAAAAAACCTACGCAAAATCATATTCCAGGTTAAGGGAAGGTGATAAATGAAAGTGCGAGTAACTAAAGACAAAATGAACACTTTCAGCTAATCGAAATTCTATAAAGTCTCAGCAAGGAAAGAGACAACAGGATTAAACTGGAGATTCAGAAAAGGGAAATTGATATTTCTTCTAAAACCTGTCTACTAGAGCAAAGAAATCTGATACTCTAAAGCATCAAAAGAGACTAGCACTGAAGCCTATGAGAACGACCGAAATACAGCAAAGAGCTGACCACACCAGGGACTTTGTCTCAGACACCTGACTAGACCCAAATGGAAGCTCAGCACTGGCTAAAGCCAAAGATCCTGATGACAAAAGCTGTAAAACATATGGTCATGGGTTGTTGTGTTTCTTTTCCTTTTTTTTAATTAAAAACCCCAAAAAACAAATTTATACCCACCAAAGCTGGAAAGTTCTAAGGGGAGATTAGCCAAAGACTTGATTTGGCACACAAACCCTTAAGACGTATAATATCAATGAAGGATTAGACCAACACTTGTCTGCAATCTGATCTCTTTTAGAGGCTGCTTTATCACAACCAAGAGGTTAACATTAAGTCATGGCAAACAAAAGATTAACATTGAGACATGAAATAGCTCATGCAGATTTGTATGAGGTTTGCATTTAACCATAGATTTCTGTAACTTGTCAAGCACATCTGCAACTATGAAATGCGTTATGCTCTTCACTGATGTTACAAATTACAGTGGCAGCATTGTTGCATATCTCCGTATTTGTTAGTCTCCAACATGCTGAGACCATTTTTCCTTTGTACACTGCTAATTTATGCTTTATCATTGGTTTCATATAGTTAGCAAATGTTAAATGAAAGGTTATTCCACTTTGCCAACCAAAATGCACCTGGTATCTTTCAGCCTAGAATAACATGATCAAAAGCCTGCTAGGAATGCATTTCAAATAGGTTTGGATCTTCCCTTCCCCCTTGTTTTTTGGTTTGTTTCTTGCTTTTTTTTCTTTTTTTTTTTTGTTTATGCAACACAGCAAAAGCAATGGAGCATTTAGCATAAATGGGACGTGTCATTTCATGGTACTAAAACAGCATACCAGATAACCAGCAAGCATTTTGTTGCACAGTCCAAAGGTCACATACAGAACAACAGAGAGATAAACATAAGCCAAAGAGAAAGTGAAAATTAAAGCAGTGCAAGATAGAGAACAAGGCAAAAAACAAAGGCTTGCCAGCACACAATATAACAAAGATTATATTTGGAGCTGTTTGAGCTGTCCTGGAAAGCACTGCTCAAAATCTGAAAGAGGTGTTCAGCTTTTAGGTACCACTGAGGTACCAAAAGTCACAACCCTCTAAAAGAAAGGCTTTCTTATTATCCAGTGAAATGGCTTACAAAAAGAGGAATTTGATCCTTATTGTGTTTTCATGGGATTAAGGATGAAGAGAATCAAATGGATGAACTAACTGCTTGGAAATCGTATCCTGCTATAGATATCCCACTATTTGTAGAGATAAAGTCTAAATATGACTCTGCAGTGAGCCTTAATCTCGTCCCTGCTGTGATTCAGATGAGTCACAGAAATTCCAACAACTCCACAGTCATTTTCTTACCTGAGAGTTAGCAACTTTTTTTTTTTTTAAATTGCTGAAAAGTTCAGGAAGAGATAACCAGGAGTTCAGCTGAGGAATAAAACACAGAAACAGTATATCCCATCATATGCTGAATGACAGCTCTGCTGCAAGGGCTAATGACTGGGAATTGCAGCTCACAGGTTACCCTACAACCATTTAGAGCCAGAGATTAGACAACTGGCCACACAGCTCCATCTTTAAATCTCTGAGAAGATCAGGCCTTGAACTGTTCTAGCTATTTTAAAGCAGAGGCAGATTAAACTTCAATCCTTGGGCTCCAGGACCCACAGCTCGGGCAAGGCCCGGAGGCAAGCTGCCGCCAGCCAGCTGCTCCCAGCAGAACCAGATCCCTGGAGAAGGCCAGTGAAGGCCAGGCCCGGCTCTGCCAGCTGCACACTGCCGCCTCAGGGAAGAGAGGAGGAAAGCAGGAGCATGGATCTTCTATGGTGACCCCATCACAAATCCATTTAACAGCAGAGCAGCTGAAGCAGAGGAAGGTGCACGGGTCCCAGAACATCCCGCTATTCCTCTCTTTTCTGCACATGATTTACTGGAATGGGCCCCACAGCTGAGCTGTCTTCCCCTCTGGCCACAGCCTTCACAACCAGTGCTCCAAAATTACCACCTGCACTGGTAAGGGGTACCAGGAACTTGAGAAACGGCTGAGTAGTTGTCCTTCATCTCAGCCAAATACCTACAAACAAATCCACCCTTCTTACCTGTTTGCCCAAGACAGGTAGAAGTTTAACTGCTGATCTACTGGACCAAGTGAACAGTCTACAAAACGCTTCACGTCAGACTGCAAAGAATTAATTTTGCTTGAAGGCTTATGGGTAGTCAGCAGAAGAAAAAAAAGGAAAAAAAAACCACACACCAACTTGCTGGCTGAGAAGGGGAATGTGGAGATGTTACACGTGCCCCACGGAGGCCTGAGAGAAAGCAGGGAAGCAGCCACCCAGCCAGACGTCCGTGGAAAGAAGCACCCTGCAAAGAGGCCTGACAGCAGGGAGCTGGGCAGGGTGGAAGGAAAAGTTTCTCATGGCAGTTAAAGTTTCAGGTTTTACTTTGTTTTGGCATTTTTTTTAACCAACTGCAAATTATTCTAAATATTTAACATTTGTTAAATAAAAGAATGTTTGCAGTGGTTTGAAAATAAATGATCACTGATTTTCAAATAAATTAACTTACTGCAACTGTGGTTACTTACTGAGGCCAAATTCTGCTTTCATTTACAGTCGCCTATCTTCAATTTCATCAGTGAAAATGTATTGGGTGTTGAATGAGGAGCCTATTCAAGTATTAATTTGGATATGTATACATACAGGCTATAATTACACAAAATACTGTAGTCTGATTTAGCATGTTCTACAGGTGCCAGGAAAATAACTTACAGTAGTTATTGCATTATGAAACTGGATTTTAGCAAAGCCACATATTACTAAAAGCATGTGAAATGCATACACTGACAGCTTGCCTAAATCCTAGTAATATACATGTCTCAGGGATTTTCAGTACTCACAGGTCAAATTATTTTCCAACATACTCAAATCAATAAACCATCAGATTTCCCATTCCGTCTTTTCTGGCTTATATGTAATTGCTTGGGACATAGAAGAATGTCCAATTTCTGGGCTCAGAACAACATTTATATTTATCTAATTAAGGTTACCAAGTTACAAAGCCATAAACATCTCTAGACATAATTCAGATGCAAGAGAAACATAATCCTCAAATGCGTATCTTTTATTTTTGTTCATCATGTCTTTCACCTAAATCACTCCTAAATTCATCCCAATACTCAGCAGGATTTTCCATTTTGAGGAAATATTATCCTCCATACAGGTGCCATGACTCAGATAAACAAGAAGCCACAAACAACAGCCAAACAAAAATCCCTGGCCTCTTGACTACCCCCCAGGTTGCCGTGTTATTTTAATAAATGATGGAAGAAAGGCAGTAAGATCACAACAAGCAGCTCTTTAGACTCGCTGGCAAATTAACTACTGCAAATGCTAGGAAAATTTAAGGGGCAGTTCAGATTAGGACATCTCAATGTAGGTATTTGCATATATGTGTTTATACGCTGACTGGCTCTTGAAGAGCCCATTTTACCCAGTGGAGGCAAGATTTAAGGTTCTTAAACTCGGGCTTCTAGGGCTCTTTGAGATATCCTGCTATATTCCAACTGGCCTCCAGCTGCAGATCTAGAAGAGTATGGGTCTCTCATAGATCTGCTGTCTCACCAGAGAACTCCACATGCATGTCCTGGATACTCTAGCACACCTCATATGTCATTCAAATGCCGCCTGTCTTTAGGAAAGTGAATCAAAAGTACTAGTTAGTGCCATCAATGCATCGTGAAGAGCAATGTTTCTCACTCTGAAGTAGAGACACAAGAAAAAATTCAGTTGATCAACTAGAACATTTGACACACTTAAAACTATCTGAGATATCTACACAGGGACAGCAGATACACCACAGGACCTAAAGAAATTTGCTTTGTACCACATATCCTCCTAGATACGTGGAGATCACACTAAGCACCTATGCTAGACAACTGAATAGCTCAGTAGTTACTCTAGGCACCTACTGCAAGTGATCTGAATTGCCCCACCAACCTCACCCCTTGTATTGACTAGCCCTCCAGGCCTCAAATATGTTGCCACACATGTTTACCGACGCTGAAGATGCAGTTTATCCTCCCTGATCTGTCTCCCCCCCAAGATGATGGTGGGTTTCCCGTAAGACCTACATCATGTTTCTCATACTCACATGTGTCTCATAAATCTCCAACAACACAGACATTTATGCTTAGTCAAATGGAGTGAGCCTCTAGTAGCTGGTTGGTTGCCTCACTCCCTAGGCTATACTAGCTGTATAGACTACACCTCTATCACTCAGATTATCAGATTATATGGACAAGTCAGACACCTAATGTGTATGAACATAGTTCCCCTTAAGCACCTGAATTCAGGTGTCTTAACTTCAAATTAACTTCACTATTACTCTCCCAGTATCTGTAAGATAACTTCATGCATAAACAGTTATTGCCATGAAACTTCATCCCTTTGTGAAGATTCTGTTAGACTTCTCTGCTCAGATTTTTCCCTCATTCGAAATCTAAGAGAAGCCAAAAAAATTATGTGAGGTGTAAGTATGCACTCTCTTCTGACCTTCCTTATACATTCTGAACCCCAATCAACTACATACAGCTGATGACAGCAAATTGCCATATACTTCAAGACAAGCAGCCTACAGGCAAACGCCAGGGTAGCACAGATTAGGCACAGAGGGTGTCTCTTACATCACCTTACAAAGCCCTTCTACATTCAGTGTAGGCATTGCAGCCATTAATAGCAAAAAGACAGAAAATATTTCTTTAAAAATCCTGTTCTTCAGCTATTTCGTATTTACAAATGAGGCTTAATATTCACTCCAAGAACAACTATGCATTCTTAAAACTATTTTAACACTGGTTTTTTTAAGATATTATTTCGAAAAAATAAAAGTTGACAGATTTGCAAGATCTGAATTGTATGGATAGAGATTTAGTTGGTAGTTACTGAGGGGTCAGGACAGAGGGAAGTCTGTTTCAGCTACAATTTAAACACTTCTGCATATTTTGCATGGAGCTGGCTACCTTACAGGGGAAAATCCTTGACACATCAGCTCACCTAAATCAGTTACTTTATTGTAAATGCTCTTCCTTCTCATAATTTCTTACAGCTGTAACTAGGAACACTAACTTTCATCACTTTTTATAAGCAACCAAGACTGTCAGAAGCCCTGCACTTCAGCTAGTGAGGAAAACTAACAATTTCACCCAGTAAAAACCTACTCATCAGGTTCAGAAAGATAAAACATGCACCAAGTAAAGGTGAATTTCCACTAACAGCTTCTATTAGTAAGTTTTTAATAATCTTTAAAACACAGCAACATTCAATCACTGCCTATTCCGTGGGTCATGCTTCAACATATTTAAACCCAGCCTTCTTTCTGTGTGTAACAATACAGGAGTAAAGACTGACCTGACAGGGTGGAGCTGAGGGAACTTCACGTCCTCACTAGTGGTGAGCCGTTAGCGGACCCTCCTTTACCCTGGGCACTGGCCTGGGCGAAGCGATGCACCCTGTTTAGACCAGGGCCATGTTGACCTCACTCATGTCTACTGTTCCTCGTTAGGATTTGCAGAAAGGCGAATTAGATCCTAGCAGGTTTGTTTTTTTTTTTAAGAATTTTTTTCCAGTCATAAATCCAGTGCAAGATATCCCTAAGTGAACCACGCTTTTTCTGTATGATCATGTAATTTTCTGATCATTTAAAACGCCTGCACAGCAGGGAGTTTGTCGCTCACAATGCTGCAGTCAGTAAATGGGAATTATCTGTCATCTAAATTACATCATCTACAGACACGGCCATTGTGAAAGGTTCGTTTTGAGGAGCAATGTAACACCACACACTGTAGGGCTGCATTATACTGTACACAATCCCGGCAGTGTACAACAACCAGAGTGCCACCTAGTGTGACCCGCCTTACCATCGCTGGCGTTAAAAACAAATGCTGAAGTGTTAGGGACTGCTGGAAAAGGCTGCTTGCTGAAATACACACATGGGGACAGAAATTCAGATCCAGAATAAAAAAACATTTAAAACTTTTAAATATATTTTAATGTTCATCAAAAGAAGTCTGCTGAATAAAACATGACTGGTGTGTCCCAGTGCTGGAAGGAATACATCAGCTATTGTCTTTAATGATGTTCAAAGCCCATGTTATTTTTCTCTCACTCCACAGACAGGAAATTAGAAAACAAATTACACTTTCAGATTCAGTTTATATCACAAAATAAGATACATCATCAAAACATTCAAATACATATTAGAGATATAATCTATATTTTTGCACAGCCTATATGGAGTCCTATCTAAACTCATCATAACATTCATCACAACTGTACGCAAGAATCTGACCAAAAACATACCATCAAGCAAAACTTCACTTACCTGAAAGTGCAAAATTATGGTCCATATCAACCCCAAAGTCAATTTGGGATTCCCATCTGTTATGTCATCGTTTCTAATGTTAACCAGTTTCACCTGCCATCATAGAAAGAAGAGATAGACAACACTGAAATAAATATGCCACAAACACACACTGCACTGCA
Organism: Syrrhaptes paradoxus; assembly: GCA_013400615.1. Taxonomy (NCBI): domain Eukaryota; kingdom Metazoa; phylum Chordata; class Aves; order Pterocliformes; family Pteroclidae; genus Syrrhaptes; species Syrrhaptes paradoxus. The sequence goes on from VZTO01007632.1 coordinate 76,351, forward strand.
CAGACATGACTATAAAAGAAAAGGGTTTTTTTGACTCTCAAAAACAGGAAAGAATCGCATTCTGGCTGTAAGCAGCCCACCAGGAACTGCCCTTTCCCACCCCCACTGAGCTGAGAAGATTTCTCAGCCGTCACTATGCTGACAGATCTGCTCCTCATACCAAATACCCTCCACCTCAGTCCATGTCAGAGGGGAAAGGTATGATAGAAGGGGAAAGGAAAACAAGAATACAATGATCTGTAACTGTGGTATATCAGTCTTAGTGCAATGCCAAGACTTGGGAAGCTATCACTGCCTTTCTTCCTCCCACACTCAAATGGCCTGCTAAAAACACAACAGTCTGGCTTGATAAAACCAGGAATTTAGTAACACATTTAAATACCCAATGGCTTAATAATAGTAACGATTATTATCACTTCTGCTGCTGTACTCGCTCACAGTGATAACATGAAACGATCAACAGGATTAAAACAAAGACTGAGACTTTTGCCACATCCGGAAAAAGTTCAATAATTCTATTTTCTTTGTCGTATTTTATTATATTTAATTTCTCTATAAGTACTATGTATCCATATAGCCTAGCAATTAAAGATTACTCAGCTAAAAGGCATTTTATGCTTATGTTAGTAAAGTAACATGCACATGCTTTTTAACAGGTTTTCAACACCAAACAAGCAAAGGCATGCCCTTCTCCTGATCTGCAGACATGATCTTAGCTATTAGAGGAAAGAAGAAAAAAAAAGGAAAAGAACCACACCCCACACCAAACACTCTCTCTGGAAGAAAGAGAGCGTATTCCACAGTTCAAAAAATAAATTATAAACAAATCCAAATGTTTTCCTCCCACTGCATTATAAAAACTGTTTGTGTTCAGCAAAACTCTAAGATAAAAGTCAAATACGCCTTTGGTTTTTGCTTTGCTTTTTCCCAAGTCAGGCTTCAAAATTATCAATATATAGGATCTCTCTGCCTTGCAATCACAATAAACCATTGTGTTCGGAGGCTATACAGTCAACCTGAGCAAGGTACCTCCTAAATACAATTCAGAAACACCTAACAGGGGGCTGAAACATTAATCAAATGCAAGTCCCACTGGCAACCTGCCAAGAAGACCAAACCCCTACAAGCATTTTGTAGAGTACAGCCATCTTCACAAAACCACAAAGTTAAAGAGAGCTCAAAAATCCTCAGATCATAGTCGACAACTGTGTGATGGAGCCCTGTGGTTCCCAATGACACGTGCACATTCACAAACACGAGGATGACCCGATGCTACATGTCCTGCGTTTTAATGTGCAGGGTTTGTCATGCATAAATAAGGCACGATGCAGCCACGCAATCCAGAGGTCGTGCTGCATAAAAATGCCATTGTGGCTGTCATTTCAAGTAGCCATTCATTTACTTCATAGCATTATTTGTTCAATGGCTCACTAACAGGAAAAGTTCACTTTGCAGCAAAGCAGGATTCAGTTCTCAGTGCGCACACATCACTCAATGACATGAAAGACTGTTCGCAATATCACTCAAAACATGAAAAGACATCTGTTTTTATAACCAAGTTAAGTATCTGTCTATGGTTTGCTACCTCATTTTTTTTCAAACCTTCCAAGTAGCAAATAAAATTTAAAAAATATCAACCAATCAGAAAGCAGATTTCCAGTGTCAACTCATTTGGATGGGATGGATAAGGAGGTATGCTTTTTTCCTTCCATCCATGTTCTAGACATTTTTTAATACTCCAGTTTTGCAAAGGGAGAAAGCAAGAATCTGGCAAGTGTTTAAAAGACATTTAAAAGCCAGAAGAAACTCACAGCAACAGGAAACTGCCCAGCAGTGTGGGTTTCAAATGTTTCACTTAAAGAAGATACAGGTAAAATTAAGCCTGAATCTTCCACAGCCCAGGTGACTTTGCTGCCTTTCTAGGACACCAGCTTTGCTTTTACCAGGATCATGGCTGGAGAAAGTTTTCCAAAACAAATATAATCAAAACAAAGAACTGCCACTCAGTGTTCCAATTTCTTTGAATACACATTCTGCATGAAAAATTAGACTGTGAACAAAACTGCATACCAGCTAGTGTCTGGGCAGCATGAAAGGTAGTTAAATCTACTATAAGCAGCTTCTGAGGATCTCACCCATCCATAATCTTCTCCTTTTACATCATATACCACATGGAGTGGCTATTGCTCAGACAGGAGTGGTGTAGTTACCTTTGCCACATCCCTCCTAACCATCTCAAGCATGAGACCAAGCTGCGCCTATGCCAGCAGCTGTTCTACAACATGCGTGAAAGACGAAGCAGGACATTTTTTATTAGCTACAGGTGACAAAATTCTCATTAACGCTTTTTATTAAATTTTTCACCATACCTGGCGTTTTTTCAAATATTCAAGTGCAATTTGGACGTTCTGGAGTCTGTGAAAACGCATCCGACCTTTTTCTCGGGGCTAAAATTGGAAAACAATAGTTATGAGATTCTCTCATCAGAGAAAAGAATGAACAGCCTGATTTAAAAGATACCATGTAAAACATTTCAAACTCTACAGTTCTAATAAAGCCAATACCTTTAGTGGAAAAGCATGCTTTAACGATTTATTTTTTTTAAACTGTAGTCTAAATTTTATAGCACAGTAGATGGAAAGAGAGATCAGTGACCCCAAACCACAACTTTGATCCATGCAGGCTGATAGGTGTTTTGCTGTAAAGTACTATTTATGCCAAGAGCACTAAAAAAGGCCCTACACGAATCTACCTACAGAAACCAAACTGCAATTTATTATTTAAAAATAAGTACAGTATATTACGCAAAGCAAAATATAAGTAATGTCTTGAACTTTATGTTGCTCTGGTAAACTCTGAGATGGAAAAGCTTACCTCTGTATGTAGCTTTATTATTTCATGTTGTTTATTTATGGTATAACTGCATAATCATTACGATATTGATACATATTTATTTGAAGTATCTAACAAAGATAATACCTTCCTCCAAACAGAATAATACAACATATACAGCCCTAGCATTTAAGTTTAAACTCTTGACTTGGGTAGAACTTTATAAAGCATGAAAAAGAACTAAAAAGTCACACTTCTCAAAGCAAACTCAAAACCAGCAAGAAAAAACTGTAAAATAAGCATGAATAGTGTGTTAATGGAAACAGGGCAAAACTGCATGCAGTTAGCATAAAATCAGTGAGAAGAATCACACAAAAAAAGCATACTTCACTTAGCTGTCACAGATCAACAATGGAAAAGCAGCTAAATTTATATCATCACCATAATACCCAAATCCTTCTATTCTTCTTATTTCAGATTTATCACAAGCTATCACAGCAATAAGCTGAAGTGGACTATAATTGCCAGGTCTCAGCCATGAAAGTGAGTATTTTCTCAGATGGTCACTGCGAAATGCACAGATACAAGCCCAAGCCTTCCTCAACTGCCTTTTCTTTTTTCCCCTGTTGGAGTATCATATGCTTGCCAAAAGGAAACATGGAAAAATGGAGTTGAATAAGAAGCATGAACTAAAACACAAAGAATTTTAATTTTCATTACAGAAGCTTCAAATTAGCCCCTTGGTTTTCACACCAATAGCCCAGGATCAAGCCCTGCAGCCCTCGCTACCGAGTAACTTCCCTGGACAGAATGACAGACTGCAGAGTTGGGACTTGGTCTTCCACAACAATGAGGGTATCACAAATCCCAAACTATATATTTAGGCATAGCATCTCACAGGGGAAATATCTTTTCAATGTACAGCTAAAATACAGTGTTTTGAGCTATGTTATGCTCCAGGAAAAAAAGTGCATAAATTCCCCTGAAATCACAACTGCAGCACAACACCCAGGGAGCCAAGAAGGCACTTGGGCCCTATGACAGCAAGCTGCTTTTGCAAATGCTAAAAATGCAAGGTCTACAAAGGCATGAAACAGCTCACTTGGACTAACAAGCACTCAGCATTTTACACTTGATAAGTAAATATTTCCCTTCTGAATAGTTAAAATACAGTGAAACAATAGTTCAGCATTTGTTGCCAGAAAGACAAACCCTGCAAATAATCCATATGCTTAGTACCCGAGGCACTACTGTCATGAACTTCTTCTTTGTGTATCTGCTTGGAAAAAATAACTATTAGATTTGATAAATTCTAAGAAATAGATCTGCACATCTAAATTACCTCATTTCAAAATATTATCCAATATTATGTCACATATATAATGGCTGCAGTAGACTGATGCTTCTAATAAAGACAAATTGTTGCCATTGACTTCACATTCAAACCTTTGTCTAAATTTATATGGGCAAAACCAATCACAAGTAACAAATCTTGGTTTAATGGAATTATGGTATTTCTCTACTTGTTATTTTAAAAAGATTGTTCTATACCATCTTGATAATGTTGCCCAGTACACATCTGAACCAAGGTTTTGTACAGTTTAATGAAATAAACCAAACAGAAATCTTAAACCTTTGCATTTTAGCTGTTCTCAAAAAGGCTGAATTTGTCATTACCACATCTTGATCATAAACACACGTATCCTGGTTTACCAACATGAATTTTTTTGTCCTTCCTATAGCACACCACTACAGCACACCAAACTAAGAATTTACATTAGCAGACACCACACTTCAAACACTACGTTAGTACAGTTATGGGGGTCGGCACCTACCCCCTTATCCTCATCCTCCACATCCTCATGCTGTTCATTTGCGCATGCTTCTGTTGAACTCACCAATCGTAAGGTCTTCAAAAAATCTCGCTCTCTTGGCTAATGAATATAACAGACAAGAGACAGGACAGCAAAGACACAAGACAGACCACAAATGAAAAGAAGAGCGTGAAAAGAACAACATAATGAAGAGAACAAATACCAAGCAAGGGAAGTCATGCTCACAAAGAAAGGAAATGACACCTAAAGAGTGTGTTAGACTTATTTCAGGGACATTGTATCCTTGCTAATTGTAAGTTACTCCCTTTAACGTGAAGGGATATTAAGCATCCAATACTTAATAAAAGAAAAATTGTAAAGAAAAGGGAAGAGCAGAAAAAATAGCGCATTACCCTAACAAGAAAGGAAGTCTCACTGACCACAAGAAATGAAGAGAACAGATTACATTACCCTACAGAATTCATCATGGAATATTCTACCAACAGAAATACAACTTGTGTCTTTGGTATCAAGTCACGGATTATGGAAAATATCAAAGAAATCTCCAGCAGTCAATATTCAAAGAGTTAACAAACAGAGTAAATGCATTTATAACAAACTGGAAGCATTGCATTCCGGTCTGAAAGCTTACCAAGGTGTCTCCAGACAGGACTTCTAAAAGTGAGATCAAGTTATGTCCATCTCTTAGGTCTTCATATAAGTCATTCACATGCTTTCGAACCTGCACAGATAAATGCAAAAATAAAATATAAGATCCCCATTTATACTAGAGCATTTACACTCATTAACAGAGTTATCTTTCAATATATAGATACACCTCAGATACACCTCAGCATAGGTTTTCAAATTTATTCACTTTCACGACAAATTTACAAACCCAAATTAATTACGATAGGTAAAAGTCACACCTATGTCTGCACTCACACAGCTCCATCTCATTTTATTTCATAGTATGAACTTATGGGTAGTGAATGCATATAGCAATGCAAAATCAGTATCTGACAATTTAAACACTACCAGATATCCACCTGTTTTGACATAAATAATGACCACTTATGGGCGACACTATTAAGACCTAATGAACTATTAAAAAGTATACAGAGCAGAATCTTGTCTTGACATAGATGTTATCCTCAGCATGCAAGTTCACTGGAATCAGGCCAAAAAGTTAACACACTTTCTAGCCTTAAATTTATTACTAATCAAAGTACATCCACCAATTAGCAACATGTTCTGTCACCTCAGATATCCTAATACTTGGTGAGTTTTCCCAATGGCTCACAGATCCACCTTATACAACACACCAAAACAATATGACATTAGGTTCACCCAGTAAAGCCAAGGACATGCACAACGCTCCCCACCGACCATGGCACTGGCAGAGGTTACCGCTCCCTGCAGCTCACCAACAGCCACCAACCCAGCCGATCCACTCCCATGGTACCCCCAATAGATGGTCAGCCTTTGCCCACTGACCTCATTCAGCTAAACTGGGTTGAGAAGGGTTGATAGCCAGCAGATCCTGTGAGGCCAGCAAGGGAGCAGATACAATGAGAAGAGAGACAGCTGGAAGTCCTAAAACTTTTCTGACAGGCACAGCAAAGCTGGGAGATGTTTGTTCACAGGCCAACTTCTTGCTTCTTAGCATTAGCTTACTTAGCTCAAACATAACTTTATCTGAAAGTTCTTTAACAATTTCAGCCAGCCGCTCTTTAAACATGAAACAAAGGGCCTCACTTCTCAGAAGCAGAGATTTTTGACATTGCCAGCCAGGGCACAGGGTGAGGGCTTTCCAGCTACCATTCTTAATATCAATTCCCTGGCACTCCCATTGAGGCACTAGATCAGAAACTTCCTAAGCTCCCAGAGGATAAAATAGGGCATCAGAAATTTATTCTAAAGTTACCACCTCAAGTAGAGAAAAACTGTACTTCCAGTATGAGATCTACGGGACAGTCCTCTGACTGCCAACATTGCTGCATGTCTGACGAGGGTGGCAGGAATCGACCCAGATCTTTGACTTTATGCAACAGATCAGTTTACCTGACTTTCAGAGGAATTTCTAGATATATCCTGTTGAACAAATAACTGTCTCCATACTGACGATTAGCTTCATAAATGCTTTTCAGTTCAGGCTTTCTTATGTCAACTTTTAGGCATAACATTACCCTGCAACCTGTTTTTACAAAGACCATCATCTTAACTGGAAATAATATCAGAGCATACTTATGCTTGCATTGAAGACTAGCCAGAACAAGTCATTTAGAAGACTGTTCCATAAGGAATTACAACCGATATTTTCCAAAACATTTACACAGACTCTACATACACAGTCAAGTCATATATATACCAGCACTCTTATACATATACATAGCTTTACAGGCTCATACACATACAAAAAAATAATAAAATTTTAATTCTAGTTGTGATTTTTTTTAAAAAAATCCTGTGAACAATTAATTTAAAACATTTCTGAGAGAAAAAAATAATGTGGTAATATTGAAGCACTGTTAAGCTGAACAAAGAAGCAGAACAGTTGTTCTCCTACTACTCTGTTGTGAAAAAAAGAAAAGGGAAGCCACAAAGATACATCAAAATCTCTGATATGAGATTTTATTTTGTTAAATGCTTAAAAGATGAAAAGCAAAAGGGTCTTTAATTTTTAGCCAAAAACAACTGTTACTTTTTATTTTTCTACTCGAAGAGCTGTGCAAACTGAGTGCTAAACTCTTTCCAACCAAAGCAGGCTTTTTTGTTGTTGTTTTTGGGTTTTTTGTTTGTTTGGTCTTTTTTGTTTTTACAGTGAAACCCTCTAACAGGATACCCCATTTCTCCCTGGCCCTCTGGCCAGGACATGCCTCTCTCCACTCAGGAGTGCAGAATCCCAAGCCTGCGCAGATCTGCAGCACAGGCTGGTGGCCAGAGTCACGGGAGGATGCCAGGTTAAGGACAGAAGAAAGGGATGTACATCTAAAAGACACTGTACCAGAACAGCTGAAGAACTATCTGTGCAGCACCAAGTCAATGCCCACACTCTTTTCAACACAGAACTCATGGGAGTTCCCAACATGCAGGTACTTGAACTGTAGGAGGAGAAAATACTACTGTTTGTAATATGGGTGTTTTTATTTTCCATTAGATGCAAGATAATTTTGTTACCTGCTGGTCTGTCTCTTACAACATGTGTTTGTTGACCTTCTGTTTGTTTCTTACACTATGAGGTTGCCAAAGTACTACAAAAACTACCACCTTCCCCAGCTTATCTTTCTAGAAGTCCCAGATGCTTCAGAGATTAACTCAACACTGTTCAAAAGAAAGTGGCAGAGAGCTGTCAAAACAGGAAAACCAGCAGTACGCCTTCAATGTCTTAGTTCTGCCATTGGCTGACAATTACCGTGAGGATTAATCATTTAGGACATACTACATTGGTATGCTAGTACTCGACAACCTAATAAGGAAATTCCAGTATCCTGAGCACCAGATGTGCACCTAAAAAGATGTATTTGAGCAACTGATGTACAGCAAGCATGTTCAGCCAAAGCAGAGATCACCTCTTTTAAAAGGAGCACCTTGTGCTTCTTAAGGGATCTTACAGTGCCACTTGAGAAAAGCTTGCAAAAGCTTGTCTCGTCTTTCAACACATATAATAAATTCTCAGATCTCTAAACACACAAGAAACAAATATTACTATTTCATTGCTGCTTTACCACCACATTCAGCCTCCTTCAGAACACGTAGTATCACAAGTACTAGACACAAGTGGAGGTTCCTGGATGGATCTGTGCCCTATGGCATTTCATTAAGAGTTCTTGTGGCTTTCCAATAAAATAACTGAATTGTCAGCCATACATTCTGCAAGGTCCACGTGCAAAGTAGGCTACATGCTGCCTCGGGCAACTTTTTGCAATACACCCACGTGAGCGTGGCAGATTTGATAAATGTGGACGTGAGAAGAGCTTCTTCAAGGTAGACACGGAAGATGCTGAGGGGCATCTGACAAAACTTATGCAAAATGGCTTCATCAGTCAAAAGGAGACAGGAAAATTTAAGGCACTGTATGAGAGATGATTCATCTTCTGATCTTCGTTTTCTGGCATGTATACTATGATGTTTGTGGCAAGGAAAGCTCCATCCCCCCAATATGAGCATGAGTTATTTCATATCATACTTTCCCAGTAAGCTTAAGGTTTGAAGACTAGTGCCTTGGGGAATCTGCACTCCCACTAGTAAAACACAACTTCTAAAACTGTAGCAGTCACAGAGCTGCAATCTTGCCCCTAGACCCCAGCATGTTAGGCACTCAACAAATGAAGACCATAAAGATGTCTGCCACCTCCGAAAGCCAGCAATCTAATACCCTGCATAACTCGCATAGCTCTACCATACCGTCCAGTTGACACATCTGGTTGTTCTTACAACCAAGTTGCTATTAGTTCCAACCTCACGTACCATTCTGTTTCTGCAGTTAAAGACCCTGGCCCACCAACCTTGGCTTCCTTCTCTGTGGGCTGGTGCTGCAGCAAATCTGTCACCACTGCCTTCAGTCTGCCTGGTTCTTGTTTCCGTCAACAGAAAGCAAAGCCATGATTCAGTCGCAGGGCTGGTTTATGTTTATGTTTAGGGGGTATGCCACTTGGCGTCCACCTGCTTCTCCACAATGACTGAGGTTTGCCCAAAGCCTCCTAGCCAGTCCTCCACAGACATCTGCCCTGAATACCCTTACACACCTCAAAAAGCCCTAGATGTCCATACTTAGGGAAATGAATCTGCATGTAGTGATCTCTGCTGTGACCCATGGCAAAAACAAACAACAAGCTATCTTCCATAGCAAGCCTTTTTCTTACATTTTTTGTTGATATTAGTTGTGTTGTGGTGACACTGGAATGACATCTATAGTTTTACACAATCGAAGCACACACTGCTTATGTTTGGATAGGTAAAAGTGGAAGAACTGTCCCTTCTGCAAGCAAAACCAGCTTGGTATTGAAAAGGACGGACAGAAGGTGCACAGGCTGGAGTACGGACAAAGGTAACTCTAACACTGCCACACCTCTACAAAAAAAAAACAGAAGAATCACCCCTTATTGAGAGGTAAATCTGGCATGAAGATAGGGCTGTGGCCCTTTCTGTGCATACAGTGGGTATGCACCCAGCACACGTGCAAGGAGACCTCACGTTCATGTTCCAGTACAATGGATTCCAGACTAGCACCCAAAATGCAAGGGACCGCATTCTCGACTGAAGTAGTATAGGAAGGAATGGAAACACATGTTAATGTGCTGCAAAACCTAGAGTTGAGGCAAAAGAGGCATGAGAGAGTATACCATCAGATCAGGCAGGAATAACTAGAAGTAACTACCACATACAGGAGGGCACCAGGAACTCCCTAAGGGAGGTGAGGCAACTGCCACGGCCCTGGCAGGCTGCAGCGCTTGGGAACGTGGCAGAGATTTGTGCTCACGTGCTTGCAAACTTACCCATTTTTTTACAGGATAAGGAAAGCAGACTATTGTAATCAAGTATCTTTCTTAAAACATCAGGATTCTCCTTATCTATGTTATAATTAAGCTGGGCTCACTGTGAAGAGAACACGTCAAACCAGACCTTTTCTTACAGTTTTGAGAACAGACAAAAATAAGAATCAAATCTGAATCACATCTACTTTGAAAAACAGAAGTTCAGCTGACAAGCCTTTACAAACCAATGTCATCCCCAGGCATTATCAAGAATTAAAATATTATGGATCCAGCAGAGGCTTTTCAGACCACATAGCCTGGAAAAGTCATTTCAAGTGCCGCTCTCTTTGCTTCTGGAAGCACAGACATAAAGCATTACCACTCTTCAAAAGGAAAACGGGATAAGGCTCAAAAGTTAGAACTGCAATGGGTGTGTTTGGGAAAAAAGGTTCAGGCCTTAATTACCACTGAGGTCACTGATAAGTCCAAACAACAGCTGGCACAAGGCCACTCAAGTTTCACAATAAACTTAAAATTTATTCTTTAAGAACCTGATTCAATGCCATGGAAAAAAGATCCCTTAAGACTTTCATTCACTTCAGCTACAGTAAAAGGCTTTTATCTGAGATAATAGACACAGATAGATAAAAGCTCCTGTAATTACACTATTCCATGGAAAATGTCATCGGCATTCAGACTGCTGAAAAACAACCATGGCCACTGCATGAGATCCTGACATCCTGGGGAGTTTCCCTTGGTTTTCGCCTTCCTAAAAAAAATGTTTTAAGCTTGTTTTTAGAAGACAAACTGCATTAAAGGCTCTACTCATGAGGAAGCAGGTTTTTCTAAGTTTGGAAAATTTGAGTTTATTAGTCCTTTCACCTTTGAAAATTAAGGAGTCACACTGCAGGTCTAACTGCATGATAACAAATAAACCTATGTCATAAGGAAAGAATAAAGAATAATAAGATCTGTCATATGGAAAGTTCTATTTTTGTACAAACACAAACGTCCATTATGCTAACACACGCAGCATGATTTATGACACATTCTAAAATTCTGAACAGGTTGTAGCAAGTTTCTTGCTTAAATCCAGCATGTCCAAATATCAGATTTGTCAAAACATTCCCACATGACTGATTTGCTAAGCCAGGCTGCTTCCTCCAACATCTTCAAGGTTACTTGTTTTGCTCTGCACACCTCTTAGATTCCCCCATGTGAAGCATACAGGGGTTACTAGACAGGCAGCAGGGCCAATCCAGCTCGGGTAATTTCCATCCCGATGGGCTGCTTGGCACAGCAAGGCGCTGAGCTGTGGTCCATGGCCAACCTGATGTCATGCCAAGACACCAGGGAGTCAAAGCGGTTACATGCAGATTGACATCCTCCCCCCGAGTCTCTCATGTTCTTTCATCTCCTTACTTTAAACCTAAATTCTATTTCTGGGGAAAAAACAAACTGTAAATACACACCCTGGTCATGATCTTCATTTTGTACAGAATCCTAGAATAAATTGCACCCATCCTGTTAAAAATAAACAGGCACAGAAGTTCTGGCAGAATTTAATCCCTGGCTAACCCTGCAGCACAGTGTTCCCTGTGGGATGGGCAGCCGGAGCACTGAGCTGCAGATGGTGCTGTTCCCTTGTCTCCAGGCTGGCACACATGCTCCAGGGCTGGACACCCACCACCTGGGAGACGCCAACGTCTCTCCCTGCCCAACAGCACAGAGCAACAGCCAGGGCTGCTTATGAGATGGCACAAGCGGAAAAACTTGTGCCCAGTCTCTTCTATTTGCCTATTCCACTCGCAAGCAAAGTCTGCCAAATCCCGTTCTGGGCCAGTAGTCCAAAATTCACTTTCACTCTTCTCTTTTGCTTGCCATTCTGATAATCACTCTGCAGGAAACACTCATTTCAGTTCACTGAAAACAAACTGTTCTTTATGTCATACTCAGGAGTAATTTTCTAGCTGTTTGACTCTGGATACTAATTTTTGCAAACAGCAGGCACAGCTAACGCTACTCCATTTCATAACGCCCCTTTACCATTTCAAATACTTTTCCTAAGTCACCTTTAAAAAAGTGAGTTCAACACCCTTGATCTTTCTTTGTAACAGATGCTTCCTAATTGAAGATTTATCTTTGCATGCTTGGATTCATCCTTCACTTTCTCATCTGGCCAATGCTCTACACTCCATCAGCAAGAGAACTCTGTGACTTGAACACCCTTTGCGTGTTCCACCCCTCTAAAGCCTTGTCCTTGTATCTAAGCTTAGATATTTTTTTTTTACATCAACCTTCACATTTCTTCCAGGCAACTCAATTGTCTGATTAATCCATTGCTTTTGCATACTCTATTTTGCATTTTGTCCATAGCCTTAATTTATTTCACATCTCTGGATAACTCTTAATAGTCATAAAAAAGATACTTGTAAGATACTGCAAATATACTGTTACTAAATTTAAAAAAAAAAAAAATTGGCCATTGTTAAACCTTGTCCTTACATTTTGCTTCTTATCTTCCTATATTTGGTTTCATGAAATGCATTCTAATATTTTGCTAATCCCCAAATCAGCAAGTATGCAAGCAGGGGCACAATCTTACATATATATCACACCACAAGACATAAACATGTATATGCATGAGTCCTTTTCTGGATTTCAATAGTTGTATAATATCTGAAAAACCATTACAGTAGAGAATAAGTTTAACCAAATGTCCTAAATACCAAAAATCCTTCTTTATGCGTCCTACAGAAAAAAAAAATCTTATCTCCATTCCAGCTCACAGATCTCAAATCTTTTTGAAGAATGGGCTGAAGGGTTCTCTCCAACCTACCCTGGTCCAACCACTCATAATACCTCCACGGGTCCCATTCCCCTTTTTCTTCATCATCACAGCACAACCCTCACTGTTTTTAACGCTTTCACAGTCACAGTCAGCTGCTTGTGACTTTGTACATTGGGATCAACAAATCCATCTGAGTGAAGTCCATGCTGCGTAGATTTACAAGCTCAGCATAAACAACTATCTACTGACACAAAACGGATGTCTACTCCATTATTGCTACAATTTAAATTCCTAAAATATTAACACTACAGAGATGTCCAGCCAGCTTTAGTATCTATTTCACCAAATTCACCTTCATCCTGCAGACAGCTCTCAATGAGTACAAGGGACAGATGCCACATGTGACATCTCATGCAAGGTCCCATGCGACTCCACACATGCTCCCAGCCTATTAATGCTTCTCGCACCAGTTGTGATTGTAATGCACAGTACGTCCATCTCTCTTCCCTTTTGCATCTCAGTAACCCTTTATGATTTTTCCTCAGTGCAGTCCTCCTTGTTCAGATGCTTTAGTGTGTAAGACTATATAAACATAATTATAAATCTTAGAAAAACTTTTTAAAAGCATTATAAAACCCTCTTTACATCTCTATCACATTTTTAGCTGTTAAGAGATACAGCCTCAGCACGTGTTACTCTAAATAATTGAAGTGTGACTCACAGCCTGCTTAAAGCCTCACTTGTGACATTTATTCTGTCCCCCTTCAAAAATATTTTTACTTACAAAAGCATAAATACAGATTAATTAAGAACACAAAGCAACCATCACTAAAGCTTCACCTTACACAGCAGCCCACGGAAAGAGGGCATTCTCACTGAACTGTAGGATCGACGTGGACTGAAATCACTAATAGAATTAAATACAAGCCTTGGTAAAGAACTGGGCGTCAGTCAGCTCAAAGAGTCAAAGCTGAATATCATTTTGCCAGGGAAGGGCTGGGTCTTACTAAGTCTGTCGCTGTCACACAGTAACACAACTGTAAGGCTAAAAAAAGACTGAACAGATCACCTCACCAGACCCAGTGTGGTGCAGCAGATCGAGTTTGGCTACAACATGCCAGAGATGCTTTTCTAATTTATTACTGAAAATAATTCAAAGGAAGGAGATTCTACAATGTAATAAATACACTTCAGCGTACTTGCCTTTAGCAGGGGGATTTTGCCTTGCTAATCTGTGAACTAAACTGTGTTCTTGGTTTCATGCCCCGCCCCCTGCTTTAGAGCCCGAACTCAGAAAATATTTGTTCACCAGCCTCTACATAACCACCTCTTACATACTGAGGATACATTATCATGTTTCCCTTCTGTATTCTCTGTTCCAGACTAAACAAACTCAATTATCACAACCTGTCCTTGATTTTCCAAGAAAACTTCTTATCTTCTTTGTTACAGACGGCTGCACACCTCTTGTCGTTGCAAAGATCAAGATTTGCACAGCCAGGTGGAGTCACACTCACGGGTCTATAGAAAGGCAGCATTACGAGCGGTTTCCTTGTCTCCCAAGCACCGTGCTGGCCCACAGGCAGGGTGCAGAGCTCATCTGGAGCTCCACAGGCACAAGCCAATGCAGCCCAGCGCAGGCGATGGACCTTCTACGAACCACAGCAGGGCCAGAGACACTTGTTGCTGACAACATGACAAAAGGTCTGGGGCAGAGAAAAGTACAGCCACAGTGTCAGAGAAACAGAGGTATCACCACAAGGATGAAGTATCATAGCTTGAATCCTCACTTGAGGATGCAGGACAGCAAGGGCAGCGGGCAACTGGATGCCATCTCTGGGAAGGGAGTGCTGATGGCAGCCACGAAAGCAGCAACAAGCGGTGGCACTGGCCCTTCCTAGTGCCAGTTCTAGCTGCAGCTGTTACTGATGGCAACATCCAAACAAATTATATCTGGGATCCTTTCATTCAAATTTTGTGACAGTAATCTGCTAGTGAGACTACATGTGGCAGCATGTCAAAAACCTAACTACACCATGTACACCGCTACCCCTCTGTCGACTTGCTTTCAAAGACCAGTTGTCCAGCCAAAGGTGGGATACGTGATAGTTCAGTAATTTGCTCCACAGTCTTCCCAGAGAGTAAAATTACCATGAGGTCTGCAGCTCCCCATTCTTTTCTTCTGCTTGGGAGACAGCTATTACGTTTACTATAACTGCAAACTCCTGAAGAGTCCCCTGTCCTCTCTGAAATCCTAAACAGAATGATAAAATGTTATAAATTACTTCAATTAATTCCTAACTGTTGGGTGAATAAAGCTGTACATCCAGAAAGCACATAACTTTTCTGAATATTCTTTCATCTGCTCTTTCCTTATCTGAATTCTACCCTGATCTTATTAAAACATGTTTCACCAAGTCAGTATGTTGTAGACTGAAGAGTCTGAAGAAATTCAGACTTTTCTGCACCATTCAATACGATTTCTCATTTTTCCCTTGGTAATGCATCGATACTCCTTCCTTCTTTATTTTCTGACATAATTACAGAACCTTTCTGCTGCGGATTTTTATATCACATAGTAAATCTCCTCGATCTTTTATTTGTCCGATTTTACCCTACCATGCTTTACTAACCCCTTTATAAAAATCTTTAGTCCTACTGCCCTTATTTCCACTTCTTGTATGGCTCCTTTGTATCTCACACATCTCTTAAAAGCAGCAGTGTATTCTATACGATGCCTCCCATCTGTCCTGCCTGTCTGCAGCCTGTCTTTGTGCCTCCAACACAAACGCCTTCAATGACTGCCAGTTTCCTGCATTCCTCCCTCTCTGGATTACTTCCCCAGGAGACCCTACCTATTGCTTTGCCCAGCTCTGCTCCATGGAAGTTCATTCTCCATTTTTATTGCTCACTTCTCTCTTTTCTTTGAAAGGTGACCCTGGGATTTTGCAGTCACTTACCATTAAGTTACCTTCCCTTTTTAAATTTTGAAGCAGTCCTCCCCAATCAGTCCAGACCTTACTACCTAGCAGTTTTGTTAGCGACTTTCTGAACCTGACAAGCTGAAGGTTTCTCTGGCTGGCGCTTCCCTCCCAAGACACACATCCGCACCAGACACAGCCACCCAAACTCTTGCAGCAGGCAGGGAACAGAACAGCCCAGGTGCCCTGACCTGGTTTGCACACCTGCCTGCGATGAGCTGTGTCACAGAAATGCTTCTTTCTTGCGGAGCCTACAGAGGGCACCTTTGTAGGTGTTCAAATGCAGAGCTCTGCATCTGCTCTTCCCATCAGGTAAGAGGATAAATGATTTTCCTCATTGCTACACAGTCCCATCCTTACAAGCTAATTACTGGCCAAAAATCTGCTCTTGATCTCCTTGTTCCAGTTCAACACCCTGAACTGACGTGAACCAGAGTCACCTTCTGCACACCATGGTGTTTCAGTCACACAGTGCCACCTTTGTGCTCCTCACCCTTTGTGCTTCCAGTTTGCCCTCTCCTTTCCAGCCCTGCACTACAGGTCACCAAATACACCTCATCAAGGATGAATTGTTTACAGTACACAAATGTAATACTAATAACATCAAACCTAGCCAACAAATCTGGCTTTCACAGCTTAAAACTACAGGGCTACACTAACTCAGACCAAAGGCAATACACCCCACACCTGCCTAAAGCAGGTAAAATATAAGGTTGGCAGACATAACATGATTCTGATTACAGTCAAGGTACTGCAGTTCAGTAGGCAGAGGAGGATTTTAAACAGTACGTTACTGTCTTTAAATTTCCCTGTTCAAAGTACTGTAAATGCCTTTAACAGATAATAAATGTTTCTTTATAGGAAAAACACGTTTATTCTGATGTCTTCTTAGGTCCTCATGCAGACACATATCTGTGTTACCTCAGGGCAAGTCTGGCTTTCCAACTTATATGGAGTATTGCTGTAGAACAAAATATTTAGGTAATGCTTATGACTGAATGTTTGAAGTTCCTCAGTGTCTGTAGTACACATACTGGGACAAGTGCTACTCCCACTGGAGCCAATGGCACAGTTACACTGGCCCCATGGGAGCTAGATCAAGCTGTAGCATTTCTAAACTGATATATAAATGATTATTAAATGCAGATACATCAAAAGTATATAGATAAAATATAATTCCATGAATAATTTAACAATTAATTAAAAAGCCAATACTTAATTGCCAATGGTAGAATTTTATCTCTTGTGATCTCTAAGGAATAAATAATATTAAATAAAATCTATGCTGAGAGTTAATTGCAAACAATGAACCCACAAAAAGAGAATTAATTAATATATTATTAGTGTATCATAGGAAACATACTTATTCTAGTGGTTCTATTTCATCATACAGTAATCTCTTGGTAGACTTAATTCTCTTTATACTCATTCTTTCATATATGAGCACCTACATAAAACAATTTAGGAAAAAAACCCCAGTAAGAGGGATCATAAAAACAAACATTCAACTGGTTCAATAGTGCTGCATGCCATAAAAATATCGATGCACTTAAGCATCAATATTTCATGCATATTTAATTTACTGTTTTCAATTATTCTCTTTCCTACTGCCAATTAGTCATGAAGTCTATGTGCATTAGAGAGGATCAAATAAACTTGAAATCTGCAGCACAGTTTTTATTGACTTGGATTTATTTATTTATTTGCTTGCTTGCAGAGATATTTTTGTGATGCAATTTATCATTAGCCCTTAGAACTCTACAATTTCCTCCTCTTTTTCAGGTTTAAGTTCTGCTATTCTGTCTCTGCTTTTCCTCACTGTCTTGTGGTTACCTTCCTCCCTCATCTAAACTTTGATTAAACACCAAAAAGGTCCTGAGTTAGCTTGCTGATCTGTTTTGCAAACATCTATATATTATACTAAGCAGATGAAAGATGCTGCCCAGTTAACCTCCAACTGGAAGATTTTTGAAAAATTTTAATGCAATGTAGCATGAATAAACTATAATTGTGCATATTTCCAGGGACAATAAAAATCAAATACTTCTTTCATTATTAACTGATGATCTTCAAGAGTTATTTTTCTTTTTCAGAAGGAGCATGTCTCAAAGAAAAAACACTTCAAGATCTTTTAGAAGAGCCCTGAACACACACACACACACACACCCACCAGCAAAAAAAACTAAACATTTTTCTCTATACCAAGAAGACAATAGGCCTCGATGAACAAAATAGAGGAGGATATATTGATATTTCAGCTACACCGAATACCAAAACCAAGCTATGTGCCCTGCTGGAAGTGGGAATTTACAGGATTTGCTCCCAGTACAGTTTGCAGCAGCTGTCAGAATTAACTAGGAGGAATATACAGATGATTAATTCAGATGTACAGCAAGGAAGAAGAAACTCTTTTATAAATACATTAACCGTAAGAGGAGGACAAAGGAGAATATCCACTCTTTGCTGGATGAGGCTGGGAATGTGACTACTGAGGATAAGGAAAAGGCAGAGGTTCTGAATGCCTTCTTTACGTCTGTCTTTAAAAGTCAGACCAGTTATCCTCAGGGTACTCCTCTCTCTGACCTGGTAGTCTCGGCTGGGGAGCACGCTAACCCCCCTGTGATTCTGGAAGAAACGGTCAGAGACTTACTACTCCAACTGGACTGCCACAAGTCCATGGGGCCGGATGAGATCCACCCGAGAGTGCTGAGGGAACTGGCAGAGGTGATAGCCGAGCCGCTTTCCATCATCTATCAGCGCTCCTTGTTGACTGGTGAGGTCCCAGAAGACTGGAGGCTTGCCAACGTGACTCCCATTTACAAGAAAGGTTGTAAGGAGGATCCGGGGAACTACAGGCCTGTTAGCCTGACCTCGGTTCCAGGGAAGGTTATGGAACAGATTGTTTTGAGGGAGATCATGCGGCATGTGCGGGATGACCGGGGGATCAGGCCCAGCCAGCATGGTTTCATGAAGGGCAGGTCCTGTTTGACCAACCTGATCTCCTTTTATGATCTAGTGACCCATCTGCTGGATGAGGGAAAGGCTGTTGATGTGGTCTACCTAGACTTCAGCAAAGCCTTTGACACTGTCTCCCACAGTATTCTCCTGCAGAAGCTGGCAGCCCGTGGCTTGGATGGGTACACTCTTGGCTGGGTAAGGAGCTGGCTGGAGGGCCGGGCTCAGAGAGTGGTGGTAAATGGAGTTAAATCCAGCTGGCGACCGGTCATGAGTGGTGTTCCCCAGGGGTCGGTGCTGGGGCCTGTCCTCTTCAATATCTTTATTGATGACCTGGATGAGGGCATTGAGTGCACCCTCAGTAAGTTCGCAGATGACACCAAATTGGCTGGGAGTGTGGATCTGCCTGAGGGTAGCGAGGCCCTACAGAGGGATCTGGACAGGCTGGAGAGCTGGGCTGAAGCCAATGGAATGAGGTTCAACAAGACCAAATGCCGGGTCCTGCACTTCGGCTACAACAACCCCGGTCGACGCTACAGGCTTGGGGTGGAGTGGCTGGAAGACTGCGTAGAGGAAATGGACCTGGGGGTATTGATTGATGCTCGGCTGAACATGAGCCGACAGTGTGCCCGGGTGGCCAAGAAGGCCAACGGCATCCTGGCTTGCATCAAAAACAGTGTTACTAGCAGGAACAGGGAGGTAATTGTCCCCCTGTACTCGGCACTGGTGAGGCCGCACCTCGAGTACTGTGTTCAGTTTTGGGCCCCTCACTGCAAGAAAGACATTGAGGCCCTGGAACGCGTTCAGAGGAGGGCTACGAAGCTGGTGAGGGGTCTGGAGCACAGGCCTTATGAGGAGCGGCTGAGGGAGCTGGGATTGTTCAGCCTGGAGAAGAGGAGGCTCAGGGGAGACCTTATTGCTCTCTATAACTTCCTGAAGGGAGGTTGTAGTGAGCTAGGGGTCGGCCTTTTCTCTCGTGTAGACAGTGATAGAACTAGAGGCAATGGTTTCAAATTGCGCCAGGGGAGATTCAGGCTGGACATTAGGAAATATTACTTCTCGGGAAGGGTAGTCAGGCACTGGAATGCACTGCCCAGGGAGGTGGTGGAGTCACCGACCATGGGGGTGTTCAAGAAACGTCTGGATGTCGTGTTGAGGGATATGATTTAGTTGGGAAGTATTGGATATGGTTGGACTGGATGATCTTCTAGGTCTTTTCCAACCTTATAATTCTGTGATTGTGTGATTCTGTGAATTTTTGTCTTACTTTCCTTAATACAGGGAAAAAACAAACAAACCCAAAACATGCTTTTTCCAAGTATGTTCCAAAAATGAAAGGTGTTAAATTGGGACTTTTTTAAAAACAGTCACTACAGTTAGATGAACGCTAGGTGTCTCATCCCTTAAAATAAACATAAACGTAGAGGTAAAAAGTGTTCATTTCTAAAAGAAGAGATGGGGAATTTTAAATAACAGATTAACTGCATGGCTAAAAAGAACATACTGCACAGTAGGACCATCTGAAGTGATAACCCAAAGGGCCAGTAAAGTGCCACCTTTCAGCAAGGGAACAACTGCATTGCATCAGGAATGGTTCCTCTGCCTTTAAGGGCACACCTGAACATTTCACCAGGCAGTCGACCTAAGTGGCCATTTACCAACCATGTGCTGCCTCAAGGACGCACAGGAATCAATAACTTCAGGTTTCTATTCTGAATTATTCATTCAGTCTTTGCACAACAAAAAGCTGCTCTCTCTCTCTCTTCTCTCCAATGCATTACCACTTCATCACAGCACAGGATGTTGAACACGGACGTTTAAAACAGCAGCTTTAAAAGCATTTTGTCCAGCTACCTATGAAAACCTTCTTGCACATATGACTTTTTAAAGTGACTTTTAGAGCAACTAATGCTTGTGCAGGGATGCTGCCCACTGCTCCCATCACTACCTTGTTTCTCCCAAGGTCTGGCCAGTTGTGGGTCCCAAGCCAAGCCACACCAGGGGGGGCACAGGGCAGCAGGGCTCCCTGCCAGTGCCGTGGGTAGGACAGCCCACCCTCTCTATGGAGCTGCTCAGGCACCCCAGGGTCCCATATCGGTGCCAGAAGGTCCATTAAGAGGCTCTCTACAACCTTTTCTGCCATGAAAAAGGAAAGGAAATTAAATTACCCTTGGAAATTACCTGGGTGTTCCTCATGTTCTCCTATCAGAGCACTGAGCTAGTCAGTCTCTGGTTGCCTTGCCTTTAGTCCCATTTTCAGTACATCATAATTTCTGTTCAAGAAACTTTAAGCCCTTCAAAATATCCCATTTAATTTGTCAAGAATAAGATTTGGCACTACAAAAGTATTTTTTCAACTGATTTGAGAAAGGAACTGAACTACAAGTAAGAATTTGCCTGCTTTTACTCCTTTTTCATCAACAATTTTTTATTTTCCCACTTTTATCTCATTCTTCCCTTTATTTCACAGTTCTTGCACACTTTCCTTAGGCTTTGGGTTCAGGGATTCAAAGAAGCATCAGAAAGAATTTCTGGGCTTTACTGTAAGTTGGATTTCTCTTTGGGTGCTTTAGGACCAAAAGCTACACCAGAATAAAGCCCCTTTCTTCCACAGACATACCTGTTCTTGTTACCTCAGGGGCTCCTTACTGCTGTATAAAACACTAGAACTTAACATCCTATTTTGTCAACAGCAAAGTGAAACACTTGCTAGAAGCAGAGGCACGTTTAGAGAAGTTAAGAGGATCTTTACTCCACTGCCACGCTACACCAGCATGTGAGTTTCTCCCTGGAGGCTCATACCACAGCAGCAGGAGAGTCTACAGTACAATATCTCACCTCTCCAGCCCATAAGTCAACAAAAAGTAAAAGACAACATTTAAAACAGAGCCCCACCATCAGACATTAAACAGTAGCCTCCACAAGTGCAATGCTCTAATCAGCCCTTGGAAAATGTATTATCAATTCAAAATAAAAATTCTTGCATTTAAAAAAAACATAGTGGCAGTCCACTTGATCTTCAACTGTGGAATTCAAAGATAATTTGAAGAGATTAATTTTGCAAATAACACATTATGTACCTGTCTCTAAAATTACATATCTCAAGATCATTTGCAGGAAATATTTCTGCAATGACTATGTTTCTACTTAAGCAAAGTACACAAATGCATGCTCAACTAGTCAGCTGAACTAACAAAGGACTAATCTTAAATACTGAATCTTATACACTACCCACTTATATGCTTTGGATCTAATGCAACTAGAGATCAGCAATGGAGGGCAGAAGGGTAAATATTTCTCAGCCATCTTGTTGCTCATAGTTACTCAGCGAATCCCATAAACACAGAATTTAATTAGAAGAATGACAGTAAACTTCCATGCCATCCCCCAGTGAATGATGGTAACCCTTAAAAGCATCATGCTGCTGACCTAGAAAAAGCTCTTTTGAATATACTGCTATAAAGGGATAAGAGGCTGGTACTTTCCCAAGGACTGCAGGAGAATAGCAGATTAATTAAAATGAGAACTAAACAAGCAGGGGAAAAGAAAAAAGAGACAACAGGAGAAAAGAAAAACAGAGAAAAGCAAGCTGAAAAAGAAACAGGGGACAGAGAAAAGCAGCAAGGGAAAGAGAAAGTAAAGAACATAAGTAAGATGAAAAAAACATGGAATTAAAATGCAATCCATCCCTGTGCCTGTAGCAGGGCTCCTGCCCACATGCATGGTCTGCTGCTTTCCACGATTTCTCATAATTTCCATTATCACTTCCATCTTTTCCACTTCTTGTTGAACTGTGCACAGTGACAGATAAAGCCCACTGACCTTTTTTTTCAGTCAGTGGAGCAAAAGCACCGCTAGGGACAATTCATCTCCCCCTAAGGTAGTGGATGTCTGAGACATCTAGAAGGGACTGTTCTCTCAGTTACCTACAAAAGAAGGCTGGATAACTGGATCAAACAGCTATTGAGATGCCTGAACTAAGCTGATTCACACTTCTTTCTTGTCTGCAAGAAGCTACTGACAGTGAAGGGGCAAATGAGTTGCATGTGTTTTGTATTGTTATAATAATGACAGTATTATAATATGAATAAAGCTGAAAACTAGGACTCAAATTCAACTTAATGCACAGACTAGGACAGGTCTAGAGACTCTGCTAGAAATGCACGCATTTATGGTGATACTTTTTCTGCATTCCCTCCATTATACAGTATTTTCTAAATATGCCTTTGTGTCTTTATGAGAGAACGTTTGAAGGACTCATTTTAATTTCCACGCAAGCCATTGTCCTAGAGACAATGTTGTTAGGAACAGAAATTTGACAACTGTATCACCAACTGCTTTCAAACTGCGTATTTCCAGAAGATAAAGTGGAGCTGCTACATAAATCCTATTTAATGGAAGAGCCATGGTCAAACTATTTTTGTGCAAATTAACAATCCTGTATTTGAATTCCTAAGCAAGCACTCTGAGATGGAAGTCAAGGCCAGCCGTACAGACACACACACACATATATCTAACAAACAACCTACAGTCACTCATACTGAGAACTATTTGAAGACGGAAGGCATAAGGCCACTGACCTTGGCAAGCGAGTCAAAAGGATTTAGTGTGAACTCTTTACCCTGATTTCCTTACAGGTTTAGACTCAAAATCTTTTTTTTAATCTACTCCCAAGATGTTGACAGCATGGCAACGATGACTGTGCATGTTTTAAATTTGTGTAAAATAATGGTATATATAAATATAGTTTTCAATATGCTGCTCTTCTGTAAAAAATAAGCACCATTTTAAACTTGTATTAAAGGACTGCTCTCCAAAAAGCTTCAGATAGACTTTTCTGTTTCCCACAGAAAATTAAAACTGCATCTTTAAAATGCATTTTTAATACAGAAAAAGATTAGTAGCCTCTATAAACACGGTAACAATTACCTTCAATTAGAAGGAGAAATGCCTGATGGTTAATCTGGAGATTGCATTTTGCTGCCAGAGTACTGGCAATGTTCTGTATATTTTTTTCTTTAAATCTAATTTGCCTGAAGTACTGGACAATGGATATATTTCTTATATTGTAAATACGAGGTAAAACCCAGAAAGGGAAGGCTGCAGGTCTGCTGCCTCTTGTCTTTTCTCTTTAGCAATTAGAATGCTTCTGCAAGGACATGGGGCTGCTCAGGTATTTCAGGATTACAGTGAGGAGGTGTCTACATTGAAGGAGTATCGAAGTATCTGTTCCTACACAGCATGATTCCTTTGGGTCTAGCAAATTCACAAAGAAAAACCTATTGGGATGCGCAGCATTAAAAACCATTCTGTGACTACAGACTCCCCTGCCCACAGAAGGGTTGTTCACAGCTGCTGCTGCAGAGAGGCTGTTGGCAGGACCACTCCTGATAGCTCAGCCATGGTGGGAAGGACTGAAAGACCACTCTGGAAGAGAAGTCGCTTGCTAAAGACAGAATTGGGATCAATTTCCCATCCTTGCTATCCTCTCACTTGGGCCTCGCTAGATTCCCCAAGTCACGCCATTTCCAAGAGCTAATCTGGTTTCCAATTTTTAAAAGGTATTAAACCTGAATTCTGCATCTTCTAAAGGTTAAAGGAAAAAAAAAAATCAACATCCCTGAAGAAATTCTGTTCTGCTTCAGTGTCCAATATTTCTCAAATACCCACAAAATACAGCCACAAGAGTAAGCTGCCCTCTAAAAAATATGAACACAAACAAATCTTTCCAACAATGTCTGAACATGATACTCATTAATTAGATCTCAACTCTTGACAGTTTGCAGATATGTTTTTTATTTAATGTGACTTCTACATGAATCCAACCTCTGAATACAGACACACACAAAAAAACAACCAAACAAACAAACAAAAAACCTCAACAAAGCATGTTAAGTAATTATACAATCTGTTTCTCCAGAAAAATGTCTCGGCTAGACAACTGGCACTGAAACAGCAGATTTAATTTAGAACTGAAGGGCCCTGCTGTGAAGGTGAACTCGCGGCTTTTAGTTCTCTGTTGACTAAAAGCTGTGCATGTTGATGTGCACTGCCCCTGAGGCAGAGTTCATTGCTATTCAAAAGAAAAATATCGAAAAGTGACTTTTGTCCCTAGAAAGCCTCTATTTCTAATCCATGAGCAGCATACTGATGCCACGAGATGATATAGAGCTATCCTTCTCAAGGTCATTTCCCGTCCTCAACATGGTACTTAATAAATAAATAAATAAATCACATTTTTATCAGTTGCCTTAGCTGTGGTGCTACAAGTCATGACAGTCTAATGCCAGGGAAGAGTCAAGCTTTGAAGAAAGAAATCATGTCCCTTAAACTTTGACTCATTTTCATTTCAAATTCAAACAGATCCTCTTGGGATGTCAGGCATCAGCATTTCAACTCCCCCATGACTCCTCAAAGTACATGCATACATCTCACAGTTGAAGATGTATATATAACGCAGCTGTATAAGAAAATCAAACATTTAGTAAAACAAACAATCACTGGTGTAGTATTCAGTTATCCAGACACAGAAATACCAACTGACCTTCATGAGATGCTGATTTATCCATTTTGTGAAGGTCTTCTTTTGTACTTTGTCCCGCTCATCTGGAGGTAAAAAGGAAAAACAAAAGGGTTTAACAGCTCCACAAATTATGCAGATTTTTCTTTTTTTTTTTTTTAATGGACAGCTTTATAAAATTAACATTCTACTAAAGTTTAAAAGCAGAATAGCCTGTAAAAGCTCTGAAATGACTAATCAAAATAATAACACACAAATGTTTTTGCAGTACACCACAGCACATCATGAAAAAGTTCCTTGAGCAGAATCTCCAGGCGAGTTCCTACAGGGCGACAGCCCCAGCGGTACAATTACAGCACTACTAGCAAAATGTAACTTCCTAGGAGAAGACAACCATTCCTCAAATGTACTAAAAAGATCAAGGCAAACCTTCAAGAGCTTTAAATACTACCTATAGCCTCTAAAGTCCAATTAATTGTTAAAGTATTTACCAACAGAAAATCTCTTATTATAGGAAAGCCAGCTTTTTTTAATCGCTATGCTTTTCAACATGAATATCACCCTTGTGCCACCACACAAGGACAAGCTACAGCTTCCGTCAGAGAAAGCATTCTCCTTTTAATCCTCTATAATATAAACAGGGGTGTCCACTAACCCAGACACGGAACCCAGCCCCTGCCAGCAGTCAGCTCCCTGGCACGGCAGTTACCATCAACGATTGCCCACAAAATTTTGAGAGAAACAATAAATGCAATAGACTCGGGCTAAGAAAGCAACCCACTTACGGCTGGGCAGTACATACGCGTGTTTCACAGAGCCGTGTCACAGAAACACCAACCACCACGCCAGCACAAGACTGATCTCCAAGCCTGCGTATGGCCACTAGCCAGTACAACTGCTGCAGACCCTGTTCACAGTCCTGGAGCTCTCCAGAGCAGGAGTCACAGTCCATTAGGACCGGGACCATCTGTGCAGGCCTAAAATAGCAAGATCCCTGAAGAACCTGTTCAACAAAACTGCAGCTGTTTCACTGACTCAGGCTATTTGTAAGGGTGGCAGAGAACGAGCAACGAGCTCAGGTAGCAAAACAAGACCCCTTCAAGCAGGTTACTGCCATGACTTGAAGACTGAATCAGATCTGGTATTTTACATTAAAAAAATACTGATTTCAGATTGGTCAAATGTAACACAAGCAAAAAAAAAAAAAAAAAGAAAATTCACAGGAGGTCCATATTCACGGACTTTCAAGTCTCTGGTACAATACTGAGGTCTTTCAAAGCAGCACGAGATCACCCAAGAGTCCACCCTGCGCCGAACTGGGCACCATATACTGTTCCTAACAGTACTGAGAAATTAGTATTTGGGAACAAATGCAAAAATGAGACAAGTAAAAGCCTGTGAAGCCTGTGAACTCCTCTCTTGTGTGATTCATAGGCTTTCTACATGCTTATACATATCTTTGCATTTCAGTCACAGATGCTTTTTTTTGTTATTTTTTTCAATCCTTTTCTAACACATCTGTATCTTTTGCAGCCACTTCATGTAGTATGCGCAGTGTACATGTACATTCAGCTCTGTACAGAACAGCTGCTGTTCCCTAAACACCTTTCCTATGTCACTCAAGATTTTCCAAGCTTCCAGCACAAGTTTTTTCCCCAACTTCACAGCTCCACACACTCTTATTCTAGTTGAGGACCCAAAAAAGAGGATTACAAGACAAACTACAGAGCACAGCAGCAATACTAGATATAATATTAGAATAAAAATAAAATCTGGCTTTTGCTAAATATACATTTAAACTTTTATATATACATATAAACTTTCTGTTATATATACATTTTCCTATAGCCTTCATCTAGCAAGACAGCATTTCGAACATCAGTAATTTATCCTAACAAGCTAGAAGCTCTGGTTTGGTAGATGTAAAGAAACAAAAATATAAAAAATAAAAGAAATCCAGAAATACTTTAATTTGTAACTGTTCCATTAAGGGTAGCTGTTTTAAAAAGATCACAAGTTTTCAGAACTGAGAACTTCATATTGCAGAGCACAAGTGTAAAACGTGTCTTTTTTCCTGATGTAACCTCAGCTAGTTTTGACTAACTACCACAAAAGTTCATACTTTGGGAAATGTTACTGTGACAACAGTGAAAAAAAGGTTTAAAAAAACCCCACTTCCTTTTATCTTGTCAGACCAGGTGTGACTATTAATTCAACTCCATTTTCAATTAAAATGCTAACATAACTAAAAGAAGTGAAGACCACCCATACTCCTTCTGTATATCCACATATTACACATACACTCATAGAAAAACTCTGTACCTGACATACACAAATGTGTAACAAGGAGGAAAGCTGTCACCTGTCTTGTTATGAACAACATGAGGATTAAAGAAAAAAAACAAACAAAACCCACCACAATTGTATTTTTAACCAAAACCCCAAATGCTCCCCGAAAAGCAATGTACACTGGGAAGAAAACACCGGGCAGCAGTATTCAGTGTGCTCCAGCCCAGAGCAGTACCTACCAAATCAAAGTCCCCAGACGAAGTAACTAGAGAAACAGGTAGCTGACTATGAAAGAAACACCAAACTAAGAAAGAAAACCCACTGAAAGCCTCCCGCACGAAGCTTCCCCCACGACAAGCTCTGCTCTCCCCCAGAGGCAGCCCTGCCAGCCCAGCAAGCGGCATTACTGACCCACGCAGCACATTGTTTCCACCAGCTTTGCACTCCAGTCCCTTTCATCTTCAGCAAATTGTCTCATTCTTCCCTTCAAAACTTCAGAGTTGCCTTCCCTTTCAGGAAAAGGAGAGCCAAGGCGTGACCAGGGCTTCTCCTAGCTGACAGAAAATAGCAACTCCCCTTTATAAAAAAACGGGAGCTAAGAGTCCATCTGCCGTTACTGCAAGGAAAATAGCAAACTCTCTGGATTTAACTGACAATAAGCAGCAAATTAAGCATCTACGTTTGTTTGTTTCCAATTTTTAGGTGCATTAGTACACCTTTGTTTAGAAATGTTGAGGTTTTAAACCAGGAAGTCTATTTCTTGTGCCTCTATCAGCTGTGAGCAGCCAGGAGAGAGCGTCACCACGAAACGAGCTGTGGATGTGCTGTTTGAGCCAAAGTAATTTAAGAACACAGGTAGGGCAAGAGCTGCAGAAAGAAAACGTCTTCTGAGATAATCTGATTCTAGATCATCACAATAAATGCTTAATGGTTAATTAATCAACTTGTGCTTCTCTGCTTCTACCTGTTATTTCAGACACACATATTGCAGACATTATTCTGATATATCAGACACACAAACTGCAAGTCTCTTACACTTCATATGTCTGGAAAGTACCTCAATAAAATATCTCCAGTCTTAACAGACTGACATCTACTTTATGAACCTACAGGACAAGACAGCAGCAAGGTACTACACATCAAAAGAGGCTCCAGATTAGAAAATGTGGATTTAAAAAGCTGTTGCCACAACTAAGGCATCTCATTGTGTGTTCTTGCCGTTCCTCAAGCCCACGAACAAATTCAGGGGCCAGATCCTTCTAGCACCAGTGCCGCCTTCCACAAATCCCTATGGACTGCAGTGGCTGCAAATGAGAAAGGTTTCTCTGGTAAAAAGATTTACTAGCAGGATTACACCAAAGGCGACACATGGCATTGACACCTCTTGAATGCCCTCCTGGGGAGAAGCTGCTGAGAAGTCCTTCCTGTCTGAAGGCAACCAGAAATCACCTCTGAGCAACCACACCAGACAGCACCAGCTTGAATGAGCAGAACAGTGCACTTGGGTCCACACTGATGTGAGGAAAGGTGGAAAGAGCACAGGAATATAGAATCCCCGCAGTCTTCTAGACAAGCTGCAAATTTCTGTGCTTCCTTCTTCATTCTAATGGTGAAAATACCAAAGTCAGGACTTCCTCCACCTAGTGCCAGATTTGCAAAAAAAACAACCCTCCATTTCTTATGCAACTTTTTGAATCACTAAATTACATTTACTTCTCTGCTGATATTTGTTTGCCTACATGAACGCCCAGATAGGCAACAGGTTCTTCTACATTAATCCAGGTATTTACAAAAGCCCTGATACACATTATTATTTACTCATGTATAAATGTAGTGAAACCTTAAGACAACCTCCTGGGGAATACATATTATGATATTTAATTAAATGATCATTTATTACTTTTTACAAGACTACTGTCTGCTGCATAGAAGGAAAGCTACTCATTTAAGGAATAGTTATTCAATAATGTATTTCATGTCGCTGTTGAATACAGAGCACCAAATGTATTCATTCATCGTTTTTTCAAGCTCAGAAGACAAAATTCATTTCACAACAGATTTTCCTCTAGTATTCCTACTACTCCTTCTGCAAACTAGGCCCTGGTATCTCAAACGTCACACTCAGAAAATAAAGCATAATTAATGTATGATCTCTTGGGAAAACATTTGTTTTACGACACTCACCCAGAGTCACAAGGCTATGAAAGAAATAGGGGACACATCCAATTCTGCAGCCAGTGCTGAAACACCTTATCTAAGAGGCCTTGTGCTCTGCTCCTGCAAACTCGAACTTCTCACACACCTTCCATGTGTATACCGATTATTCCTTTTCACTCATTAATTAAGAACTACGGGACATCCAATAAACCTATCACAATGTGAAACAGTCTCTAGGAAGGTAAAAAAATCTCAGTTAAAACAACTTTAGTCTGGAGTTAAAACTACAGGATTTTTCCATACTACCAGGTAACCTACCAGCTTTCCTATTGTTAGAGGGTATTCTTAATTATAGCTGGTTTTACAGTACCCCACCTGTGGGCCTTGTACATTCATTTGGACTATCTGAAACAATGACTCAGTAAAAGATACCCCTGTTATGAAGAACTGGGATTATCCTGTAGTATCCTAAATTATATAAATTTAGAAGTGAATAAAATAAAACTCTAACATAATACAGTAAAGTGTATGACTACAGATCTATGCTATGAACTGTGTTCTATCACATCAAGTATTCAGTAAGACATAGACCATATAGAAACCTATGTACTTTGGCAATGACTTCCAAAATAAAAAGCATACATTCTTCCTGCTATAAAAATATGAAGGCTGAATTAGCATCCATGTTTATAAAACGGACAGCTATGACAAAGTCTTGTAGAAACGCTAAAAAATTTCTGAAAAAACTTACGGGCCTCATAGGAGGAATTCTCCATATCTAATCCCACTATGATAGCAGAGAGGAACATTGAGCCCATAAGCATTACTGTTCCAGGTCTTGCCTTTGTGGGGTCAACATCTACTGCATGAGTAGAACAACGGGAAAACAGGGAATTCCCAAGTTATTTTCAACAGTTTCTAACTTAAAAAAACAAACAAAACACCAAAAAAAACCACAAAACACACACAACCCCCCAAAACAGACATCTTTAGCTTCTCAGCTAAAGGATCTCTACTGTTTTTGTTACCATCACCCCCCAAAAGCCCTGGGTAAGTATGACAGTTTTCTCAGAGTAATCAGCTCACCTGATAATCCAGCTTTTTCTTAAATGTTTTCTTCCTCTAACAGAGCACATTTTGCTAGAGACAGTGTTTTATATTTTAAATTTCAAAAGAATGCTTCATGCATTTTAATATATAATGGTGCTATGCTTAAACCAGTTCTTCTTAAAGAGCCAGAGAGGTTTGTCAAGCTGAAAATAAAAGTTTTGTATTTCACCACCTTTCTCATTTTTTTATTTAATCAGCTTCTCCTTGGGTTTATGAAATCAGAACTCATATTTCTTGTTTATGTCCCTGTTGGTGTTCACACATCATGACAGCTTGGGCAATAACATCAGCAGTTTGCAGGAGCTCGCCTTGGTGACAGCATCACGTTACTTCTTTTTTTAGAAAGACTGAATGGACGCCTTGTCAACCAACTACAAAATAAGAGGATAACTAGAGACAGACTGGTAAGGTACAGAGTTTAGACAGTACAGAGGAAGATAGATAATAAAGGCATGGAAGAAGGGAGAGACATGGTCCACATGTGACAAGGAAGAATTAAAAAAAAACATATATGTATTGTTACAAGTATAACTAGTAAAATTTGGATAAGAGAATTCATGGTAGACATAATGATGGAGTTTCACCCTACTGGAAGAACTGTCAGAAAATCAAGGAGTGGCAGGATGGACAAGGATTATTACACAGTGGATATATCCTACTATTTAAGAAATGCAAGCAAAAATGAATGCTGTTAGGCATTCATAAGGCACAAACTCTCGAAATGCATTGTCTAATTGAGGCTCACTTTTTTAAAATGATGAAAATCTAAAGCCGTCTTTCAAAGTCTTATTTAATCCAGGTAAAATTATTTCATTTCTCTTTCCCACTTACTGCTTATTGCCATCACTTCCTCCTTCCAGACAAGCTTCAATTCCAGCTCATCTGGCTCACACATGTGAAGTTTCAACTACCACTGTCGTGTTCCACACATACACAAAAGGGCGTGAATGATGCTACCATTGCGTACGTACAAATGCAGCTTTTCAGAGAGTAAGACAAGGCACAAAGCGTTTCTTTCTATGTTACTCCCAAATGTCTGAAATGGAACTGATGCAGTGCCACAGAGGAAGCTAGGTTATGCAAGAAAAATATCCATCAGCAACTAGAAAAATCTGAGGGAAAGTGCTCACACCCAAAAAAAATTTATGATTTATGTTTAAACCTATACTGTTCACAGTATTTTTAGCCACAAACCACCCAAGGATGGTAAAGTACCACTAGATCCCTCTCCTACTTCTACCAAGGCATCCACTACCAGCTGCTGTCAGAGGAGGACACTAGTGAGACAAAACTCTGGGCTTCCCCAATATGTCTCACCATCAACTGCCACCCTCACAAACAGAAATACTTGGCAATTGGCATCATCTGACCTCTATCTTTACAGAAAATGTATCCCACTTAATTACCGCCTCCTCTGACGAAGTCTGAATCAGCATGGCAAGGTTCTTTCAAAAGAGCAGCTCCTCTTCTGCATACTCCTATCAGGCAAACCATCAGCTCTTACAGAGCTTCATTTTATACGTCATGTCAGATCATATATTAACATACTTACAGAAGCAATTCAAATTTACCCCTATCCTGAGCTTTGCAGTATTGACTTAAATAGCAATGAAATATGAGCTTCACTTTAGGTCTTAATTTTTCTGGTTGCACTAATTATTCTGCGAAGCAATTAAATCTCTCTCCACTCAAGCTGCCTCTCTTCTGAAAAACAACCAAATTTTTACACGCTGGGGTGAAAGGTCACATATATGATTGGTCTGATTATGAGGATGAATTAGAATAAAAGTTTTGCCCATCTAAAATCTGATGCCCATTCATGTTCCACTACTATTAAACTGTGGACTACATACATCAAGAGCTGAGGATAAACTAGAAATTATGGGTTTCTCCTGGAATTACAGTCAAACAAGACCAAACTCAGACCTCATTGAAGTTAACAGCTAACCTTTACTAATTCCCCACTGGCTTCTGTGTCATTAGGGTTCACCCTTCATGACATAAAAGCAATCGATGTTTAGAATCTCTGATATTTTTTTTCAAACAGAACATTATTTCTCTTTCACAAAACAGTACTGCAAATTCTACTTGTCAAATCATTGCCATGGATATACATTTAGCTGTAAAAACAAAAATGTTTCCTGAAAAAATGTTCTTAAGGAAATGAGCAATGTAATTGACAGGCAGAATGTGAACAAAATTTGACGACACACAGAACTGCAAAGACTGGGAAGTGCTCGATTTTAGAAAAGTTGTAGGAAAAAACATACTGAAAATGACAAAGACTGAAAATTAACTGAGAAACTTTAGCATTTTATTTTGCATTACATTCAGTCATCCCTTAAGTGGGCTTCCAAACCAAGCTGTCTTGACTGCAACAGCTGCAAACAGAATCCAAAGATATCACCCTTTCATCTGCATTTTATTTAATGCATGTTTGTTGACCCAACTCCAGTGACCGACTTCAGTGGCTTCCCAGCACTGCAAGTGAAGCAATGAAGCAATACTGCAGATTAATTCATGGAGACAAGTCTTAAAACACTAGAGAAGTTTAAATGCTGTGATCTGGAATGATACTTATCTTTAAAACTCTGCAGTTCTTCATAACAAAATATCAGGATAATCTGTTTAATCAATATGTCTATCTATGAAAAATGGACAGAACAGACCACAAAGTCTGAAATTAATTGCTTTGATATGTTAGCAGCATACTTGCAATGAAATTGAAAGACCTGAAAAATAAAAAAAAGTTTTTAGTCCCACGTAAACTGTTTTATTTGCTCTGTCATCGGCTCTTGTAAAAGGCTTCGCAAAATAACAACGCTCTATCTGGAAGATATGTTGCTACCCTGCTGTAAAATGAAACGCAACACTGGAGACTCATATCCCCAAAACAATCTGTTAAGTGATTAGATGGGCTTATCAGGACTGAAACACAGAGTCAACAATAAAATCGTAACATTAGCCAGAGTTGCCTCTGGCTGTACACATACTAGTTTTTCATGTATTGTTTCTTAAACAAAAGACCCAATTCTACATGCAAACAAATAAGCACAGTTTTCCATAAACATAAAGATCTAACAGAACTCCATGAATCAACCAAGAGGAAAAGATTTCTCTGGAGTCCAGGGAGCTCAAGCTGCCCGCATGGTTCCAGTGCGTTTGCCTCGTGTCCCCAGGGAAGATCTCAGGCCTGGACAATGAGCTCTGGATACTCTTTAACAAGCCACTTTGGGTAACTGCAGTAAAACAGTTGTACCTGGGAGCGTGAATACTCAGTGTAATGCACTGCACCTCAATCCTACAAATGCAGGTGAACATGAAACCACAACAGGCAGTAAATAAATGCCCTGTGCCCTGAAAATATTAAAAAATTTGCTAATTGCACACCCATCTGGCTCAAAAAGAAACTGCACTCATCAAATTCTCACTTGGAGCCTTTTTCCGGCACTACTTTTCACCTGTGCTTGAAGCAGGATGAAGAATTCAACTGGCCTACACCTGAAACACGTGGGGATAACTCAGCTGCATAAAATCTCTGCAGGTTGCCTGAGNAGTGATTAGATGGGCTTATCAGGACTGAAACACAGAGTCAACAATAAAATCGTAACATTAGCCAGAGTTGCCTCTGGCTGTACACATACTAGTTTTTCATGTATTGTTTCTTAAACAAAAGACCCAATTCTACATGCAAACAAATAAGCACAGTTTTCCATAAACATAAAGATCTAACAGAACTCCATGAATCAACCAAGAGGAAAAGATTTCTCTGGAGTCCAGGGAGCTCAAGCTGCCCGCAGAGACTATGCAACATAAAGATCTAACAGAACTCCATGAATCAACCAAGAGGAAAAGATTTCTCTGGAGTCCAGGGAGCTCAAGCTGCCCGCATGGTTCCAGTGCGTTTGCCTCGTGTCCCCAGGGAAGATCTCAGGCCTGGACAATTAGCTCTGGATACTCTTTAACAAGCCACTTTGGGTAACTGCAGTAAAACAGTTGTACCTGGGAGCGTGAATACTCAGTGTAATGCACTGCACCTCAATCCTACAAATGCAGGTGAACATGAAACCACAACAGGCAGTAAATAAATGCCCTGTGCCCTGAAAATATTAAAAAATTTGCTAATTGCACACCCATCTGGCTCAAAAAGAAACTGCACTCATCAAATTCTCACTTGGAGCCTTTTTCCGGCACTACTTTTCACCTGTGCTTGAAGCAGGATGAAGAATTCAACTGGCCTACACCTGAAACACGTGGGGATAACTCAGCTGCATAAAATCTCTGCAGGTTGCCTGAGTTCACCATCCTACACAGAAGATGCTATGTATATCTTTAAATACTGGAACAAGAACTGTACTTCTGATATGATTTGCAGGTATGTAAATTAACAATACCCACACCTGTATTAAAGAAATATCGCTGTTTGTGTGTGCACATACATCATAATCGGGAAAAACCCAAAGCAATCACTTTGCATTTACAGATTCTCAGTCAGCCAGCACTTTGTAATGTTACTGTAGTAACTCACACCTTATCAGAAATGACACACGAAATAAGCTCAAAAAGCAATTCTTCTACTGTCTTCCAGTCCCAGCAATGACTGCTCCGAAAGATTTAGAAACAAATCAAACAAGGGTATCAGCCCTGGAAAGTTTACACCTGAAGTATAAAACACGGAATCAGCCACTGACACAAACAGAGGAGAAATACAATGAAATAACGAAAGAATAGCATTTACCTAGAGGCCTGTTCTGGTTAAGGAAAAAAGGTGATACAGAACTTAGCTTTCTTATTTAGGCTTTTTTTTTTTAAGTAATTAAACAGTTCAGACTAATTAAAGTCACATAGAAAATACATCCTACGCGGCACTATACATCTCCACGTCTGGTTCTTTTCCAGCCAGAAAAATCACTCCTGATGCTAGCACGATATCCTGTGAAGAAAATTCCTAAAGCTCAGTGACCTTCTCACACATTTCCTTTTGTGCAGCCCTCTCCCTCAAGCCCTATAGCAGGACAGCTGCTTAACACTATTAGACAGAGCCCAACAAAGCAGAGCTCCACAGATGGCAGGGAGCATCACTGAAAAGTAACTGATTAAAATTGGAAAACACGTTTCAGTATTATTTGATTTCTGCCTTTCATACAAGAGAAAAGACCCACATGAAAGTGTAACATCCAGCTATCAAGACATGTAAAACTTGCGCATAGACCATAAAAACTACCTCTGCAGACATCACACTGCTGCAAGGCATATCATAGCACCTCTTGGCTTGAGGCTGTATCACTTTTTTACATCAGCATCTCAACCAGAATTCAAACTTTTTTCTTAGTGAAAGATCAGCAAGTTTTGATACAAATTCAATATGGGTTTCTACAGTGACAGGTTATACATTTTAATATGTTGAAGCAAGTTTTAACAGAAATCACATGCTGCTTGGTTAGGTACATCCTTCCAGTAAAAGGCTTA